>OX579645.1:24533452-25133452 GCA_951230895.1 Carpatolechia fugitivella | reverse complement strand
AAGCTAAACCAGTTTAAGTTTTAACAGGTAGAAACAATTTTTAACTTCGGGAAATTCGATTTTTAGTAATAATTTGCTAATGTTAAATGATATGCTGGGTTTTAGTCCGAGCGAGCGCGAAACACGAGTGAGGCGTTTCCGATTCAGCTTGGCCAAAATTGCTTTCATTTTGTCGTTCTAATATTATAAAGCAGAAAATGAAAAATTTTGTCGATCTTGGACAGGACTCGAACCTACATTCCTTGGCTATCTGGGCCAGATACGGGCGCATTTCCAATTATGCCACCAAGCTCTGTGAAAGGTCGAGACACTGCTTTTTAATTTTTTATGCTCGGAGTGCAGTACAGCTCCATCTGTCGGTATATTTACAATCTACTGACATTCATGTTTCAAGTTTCGCTGAAGTTATCATCAAAGGATTATCATGAATACGATGTGCTTACTCAAAATAATCACAATAATAATCTATAGGTATATGTCGTTTTGTTTGTTTTCCTCTACAGATTCTCGTGACATTTTGTGAGCAGGTTCGATTAATATTTTTATTTTTTGTCGAGTGTAGAGAGATATGGAAATTAAAAAAAAACCGGGATTAGACTTGCGAAGTCTATAGCTCACAGAGCCACTAGTAAGTATATAACTGAGCGAGCGAGCGCGAAAGGTCTCCGCTTCAGCTTGGCCAAAATTGCTTTTGTTTGTATGTATGTCTGTTTGTTCCACTCTACAGGTCGCGTTTCTCAACATAAATCTTTTGTGAAATTTTATGAGCCGGTTCGATAAATATATATAATTTACACAAATATATAAAAAAATACGGAGTTATGGGACTAGCGAGGTCTATAGCTCACAGAGACACGTGAGTATAAAGCTATTTTGAACAAGAGTTACATTATACTTGCTCTATTACCGCCCATGTTAGACTAACTTCAATTTATTTACACACTCTTAAGTTCTCCTTGATAGCTCTAAGGAAGTTTCAAACGATTTGTCTCACAGTCAGAGCTCCGCTATTAGCGCACACCTAACTCGAAAACTTTGGTCGTGAACAGAATGATCTTCACTGCGGATAGCTTCCTTGACCGCTGCTTTCTCTATACCTGTCTGTAAGTCTCGTGACTCAATCAAACTAAATAAGTCTAGGGTCTGAAGTTACGAGTGCCTGTATAATAATAATAATCAATCTTACATTAATAAAAAAACAATAAATAGAAGTACTAAATAAAACGATCTTATCACTAGGTTTTTATGGCGCAAATGGACGAGATTCACTGTTTTGACATTGGAAATATCTTTTCGCTCGCTCCAGTGTATTAGATCTATGGTAGGCTCCGATTTTACGAATAAATGCGATCCCTATAAATCTCGGAGAGTTGTGAAGATAATTATATATACATAAATAAAACATTTATACAATAACCACAATGAAACCTCAAATGGCTACTATGGCGGGATGAAAAGATATTTCTTTGTCATTTGTGTGTTGTAATTTTAGTTAGATATAAGTAAACACATATTACCAAAATACTTTAAGTAAAATAGCAAATAAATATACCTAAGTAAGGAAGAGCGGTACCTCCTAACACAGACTTTTTGGCTTACAAGGAGGGACCAGCCACTATGTATTATTAGCTATTATGTATAATGAAAATATATATTTTATTAATATTTTTTTTGTTTAATTATGATATTCAAAAAGACGCGTATCCACGAGAGCTAAGGTGCGAAAAGAATTATTAGAGAAAGTCAAAAACGAAAAAAGTTATGGCCGAAATAGAGAAAAAAATTATTTTTTTCCGAATTTTTGATTTTGGCGCTCGATATTTTGGAAACGAGGAATGATATCAAAATTTTGAGAAAAACTCCTCTGGACAATTTAGTCAGCTACGAGTACAATTGGCGCTTAAAACAAAGACTTATCTATTAAGCAGCAAGATTGTGAAATCATAAAAATCAGACAGAACTTATTTGCTTCCTTTATTTTGGTATAATATTGCATACTTTTTGTTCAAAAGGTTCTAAGAAAACTATGGTATTCTATATATGTTGTGACTTGTCTGTATGTGGTCAGCTATGTCTGTCTATATCTTTGCACCCACACAACCTACGGCACGTAGTTCGGTCTCTGGTTGCTGAATACACTTTGTAAATTTTAATCTAAATCCTTCTTTTTTTATCGCTTCCAGTAACTGGGAATAATAAAATGTTATCAATATGATTCACAGTGAAATTAGTTAGTTTATGTTTTCTTTTATGTTAGTAAGCATGTCCATTGAACTTCCATTCCTTCTTGAGTTGCAAATGCCGTCTTCTTTAATATATTAATATAATAATGTCCACTAATAAATATCTAAAAATTACTGCGCCGACAAAAAAAAATAGCCAGTGTCACTCGGGCTGATGTATGCAAGGATTATAACGACACCCCACACATCCAAATCTGTTTAGGCATTTAGAAGTAATGACGGTACAAAGGAACTCACATTCATACATACATACTTACATACATGAGCCCTAAAACATTACATTCCTTTTTTGGGGCTGATGTAAGAATTCTAACGATACCCTACACATCCAAATCTGTTCAAGGATTTAGAAGTAATGGTGGTACAAATAAACTCGCATACCTTCATACTTACATACATGAACCCTGAACAAATTACACTCTCTTTTTTAGGCAGTCTTGTAAAAAGACGTATTCTACTGATCTTTTCTATGACAAGTAACATTTTTTTACCTCTTGTAGACAAGTCGGCGAGGGTCGAATCCCAAAATGAAGTTGGGACAGGATTGCACGGCAGTCTCGCCGGCAGGCGTTTCACCCCAACAGGAGAACCCGTCGAAAGTGCGCGGGCAGTACAGCGCCTCATCTGCGAAAACATCAGGTAGGTGTTGATACACGTTTTAATTTATCACTAATATTAGTTTAGGAGGAGAAGAAATTAGTTGTGCACGTTTTTCCGTAGAACACCTTGACAAATCGTTAAACTGGAGCCGAATGCTTCAAGAAAGGGTAAACCCAACGAAACTGTATCACGTATGTAGCTCACAGACATGCGGATACGAAGTTACGGGACGAGATAGGCTTCATGTCTATTAGACAAACGTAAAAATGGATACTATCGCGTATCGTCCAATAATAGAATAAAGAAGTCTACAGTAATAATAATAATAACATAATTTATTCACAGCACACAATATAAAAACACACAGTGGGTACAAAACCAAGTTACAATTATAATTCGAAGTACATTTCGCAGCTGATATACCAAAAAGATAAAGGATTATAATTTTGGCTGATTGGCTACGCAATATACTTCGAATTGTAATGTAAATTGTAATTGTAAGTTTTATTAAATAGGCCCTAGGTTGCTACATTTAACGAAATTAAATAACGCAGCAAATAATTAAATATAGTCCACATCTAATAAACTAAATTATCAGAAATTAACCATTTTTTTCT
This sequence comes from Carpatolechia fugitivella, assembly GCA_951230895.1. Lineage (NCBI taxonomy): Eukaryota > Metazoa > Arthropoda > Insecta > Lepidoptera > Gelechiidae > Carpatolechia > Carpatolechia fugitivella. Next base: position 25,129,992 of record OX579645.1, on the reverse strand, counting down.
AAACTTTTATAAATGTTTACGTTTTTTGCCTTCATGAACACGTCATGTGTAGTACAGCCTCGGTTTGGTACAGCTAATATAGGGAACAGTATTTTTTCTTTTAGTTAATTTTTTTTTGCGGCAAACCAAGTGTAGTTTCAAGAACTAATAACTTTAAAAGTTGAAGCGATTCATGGACTTCAAAACAGAGTTTAAATAATTAAGAAAATAATAATATGGTAAGGAGTTATACAGGCTCAGCAATAAGTGTCTTCTGTCTGTCTTGATACTGTGACGCACTTTCATTCAGCAACGGAGCAAACAATTTCGTATCTCACGAGTCCCCGTAACCATTTTCCCCTATCACTAAAACTCTATAAACTTTACGCGTTTATAATCTTATGATGTACAAATTTAATTTCTTCGTGAACCACAACTAAATAAGGGTCAACCTGCACTAAATGACTGCATATGAACTGCATTCTAGATGCAATATGGCGGTACAGTACAGTACCGCTATTCTGACCACATCTGAACTGCACCGATGATATGCAGTCGTGAGGCATGTGAACCAACTGGATTTGAACTGCACCACATGGCTACATCACAACGGTGCAGCTGGAATGAAAAGTGCATCCAGAATGCTGTCGCTAAATGCTACGCGCCTACTGTCGAACAACGTGATTGACAATAACTTTCGATGCAGTTATATCAACTGCACTCTGATCACTTTGACGGCTCCGTAGCCCAGGTGGTAGTGTATCTGCCTCCGACGCACAGGGTCACGGGTTCGAATCCCGCCCAGGGCAAACATTCGTGTAATGAGCACTTGTGTTTGCCCTGTGTGTTGTTGTTTATCTATATAAGTATGTATTTATCTATTTACGCATGATATATCAGCTGTCTGGTACCCATAGTACAAGCTCTGCTTAGTTTGGGATCAGATGGCCGTGTGTGAAAGATATCCCCACATATTTATTTAATTATTTATATATTTATTTATCGCTATTTTGATTCTAGAATGTAGTTCAAACACGGACCGTTTGTGTAAATCTATACGAAAATACATAAGTCAAGCTTACACCTCTTAAATAAAATACAAATTAAAGTCAAAGTATAATCTGTACCAAACCTCGAGCTATGATTTGATTACCAAGCTTCATCATTGTCAACAGCTCATATACGATACGTCCCTACCAGGGGGTTCGAGCCTACCCTGAATTAAGGTGGTTATACCAAGCGTATAAACAGCTAGATAGTTTGCTGTGCATATAAAACATACATAAGACATAACGAAAAAAAAAACAAGTTTTATAATCAAAATTATTACTATTGTCAATATCTTACTGCTGTAAATAAGCTTGGTAATAAAATATTAATAAATAGTTCGAATTTTGGTACAGATTTTAGAATAAACAGTTTAATTACTAATAGGGATGTGAAATTGAGACGACTTGTTTACGCTCACGAATTTTATAACCCGTATAACATTATTTTAATCATTCTAGCACTTACCTTCCTAAATGTCAAGCCAGTAGGCCAGGTTCAGTATAACAAAGTGAATTCAATAACTTACCATTGTTATGGGTTTCTTTTCCAGGGAGAACTCGACTGTGATTAACATTTTGCGAATAACACTCCTTTATTAAACGGTCCAACAATTTATATTTTGGATTGTTTGTGATGTCACTCGTTTGATTTAAATTAGACATTTCACACATTTACATTTCACTTTTTATGTTTCAATATAATTAATTGTTGTGATCTGTGCGGAGGATGTTAGGTATTTGTTTTTCACACACAGTGCGTCGACCTCGCTCGACGCGCGCCCTTACAAAATAAACAACTCGTAAAGCAAATAGAAATGAGCTTGATAATCTTATTACTGTTATCACGATTACTATCTGAACTCAAAATAAATGTCATTCCATTGTATTTTTGTTTTTAATACTAATATTATCTCTTTTTTACGTTTTTACCAAGATTTAGATGGCGCTAGCCTTCACACGATGCAAGAAACACCAAGATTTTTAAAATTTTACTTATAATATTATTGACCGAGCGAAGCGTCTTTGTTTCAGCTTGGCCAAAATTGCTTTTGTATGACCATCTGCCTGTCTGTCTGTCTGTTTGTTCTCCCCTACAGGTCACGTTTCTCAGCCGATTCTCGTAATATTTTGTGAGCTGATTCGATAATTTTTTTTTTGTCGAGTCACTTTTTGGAAATTTTAGAAAATTACTGATTTATGCGCTTAAAAACGTAAAAAGAAACATAAATTAGCCATAAAACAAAATATATATAGGTATAATCGCGAGGTCTACAGCTCACAGAGCCAATAAAATTATGGTAATATTCAATTTTATTACTTTGTCACGACAGAGTGTTGGTCTGAAACCTAAATTTAAGATACTTATCAATAGGTAAATATCAAGATTGCTTACATGTAGTTCAGTACCTAAACCGACAGACTATAGTGTTTTACAACACGATTATCTGTAATATTTTATAACACGTAATTTTCGGACTTGATCTTTTTTTTCCATATCTATATAAGACATGGAATCGTTAGAGACATGGCATGGTTATCGATAAAATTGATTAAAAAGTCATAAAGCGCCATATAACCAAAATAATAAATATATTTGGGTGCGTCCAGATCTGGCCAATGCGCCACGAATGCGCCGCTTGTGAGCTGCTTACTTGCTAGCCGCTGCACGTGAACTGCACGCGTGCAGTTACTGCAACCGTTTGGTGCGCCTCTTTAGCGCAACTCATGCAAGGATCGCATAGCAAACGGGCGCGGCGCAGAAATCTGTTATTGGCTTTGCAAATCTTATTTAATTAAGAATGTGTTATATTTAATTAAGCTGTTGGTTTCTCTAATAAAGGAAATAAAAAATAAAAGTATTGCTGCTCTATTTTTGTACTGTATGCCTCAGGCAGTTTTAATTTATTTTTCGAAGATGACGGACTATAATCCGACTGCCATTAGATTAATTATTGCAGCATCTAAAACGAACTGAGCGGATGAGTTGGTGCGGGCCACGAAGCGCGGGCGGGAGGAAATAGAAATGCATGCGCGCAGCTCGCGCGCGGGTGGCTCGCGAACGGCCCATTCATCAGATTTCGCACCCTTAGGGCGTTTGCGCACTCATCCATATCCGATTCTTATCCGGTTCGTTTTTGATTCGTAAAAAAAACGGACGGTAAATTCACGTCTAGCGTTTGCGCACTCATCCGTATCCGATCCGGTTTTCATCCGTATTTGAGACGATATTGTATGATATTGTCGTAGTGACGTGCCAAGTCGAGCTGACTGACTGAGCTGATCTCGACCATAATGCTATAGAAGCAAGAAGCGTTCAAGGTCAAAGTGTTAACACTTTACCACTGACTGATGAGCAGTCGACTGTACTCGATTATAGATTTCGGGTACATATAGAATTCGAATACTAGGTTGATCTTTTTTAATTATATCTACTTATGTAATGTAGATCCCCCAATAAAGTCGCTCACGTTACTCGTATAGTTCGTTTCACGTAAACAGAATCCTGGAGTCTCTTGTCTCGAGTGCTGTGCATTCGATTTTTTTTGTAACGAGCGAGTTTTCCCCTCCCCGTACCTCACTCTTCATCCGTAAAAAAATCGTGTAGTGCGCAAGCGTACGTACAATTTGTATGGCGGCCACTTCAACTCGGTTTTGATCCGTAAAAAAACCGATCCGGAGTGAGAATTTACGGATCAAAAACGAACCGGACGTATAGGTGCGTAAGCGTCCATACATTTACTAGGACGGCCAAACCGGATCAGAAACGGATAAGAATCGAATAAAAACCGGATACGTGTAGTACGCAAACGCCCTTGATCTTGACGTTATCAACGAGTTGTCTAGTTCAGGGGTTTTCAATTTTTTTTGGTCTCAGGACCCTAATTGACGATAATTTTTTTGGCGGAACCCTTTGATAACTAAAGAAATTACTTGTAGTTTGAATATTTTTCATGTGAGACTTGAACGCGCGACTTGCGCAACAAGAGCGCTCACGTGCCGTAGCGCCCGCACTTCTACCGGGGTTTAAGCGAAGTCGTAATGAACTAATGTAGTTATGTCTTTTTTACGAATGTTTTGTTTAACTCTCGGACTGAACGCGGAACCTCTGTGAACCCTTCTACGGAACCTTTCGGGAATCGCTGGTCTAGTACATATGCAGAAGGAGAAACGAGTGAATCGACTCAAGAAGACGAAAAAGATAATCTGGACTTAGAACTACCACCTTCACTACCAGTACGGTCATAAAATATTATAACAGTACAACGGCAACAGCCGTACCGACATTGGTCAAGATTTATCAATAATAAGGCGCATTCCGAGTCAGACTTTCAGCGCTGTCAGCGATAAGAAAAGCAAAAAAATGTATGGCTGACAGTGATTCGGAACGCGATTACGGGTACTTTAATCGATTTCAGCGCGTCTCGGAACGCAGGGAGTATGTGACAGTACGGGTATGCCCGCACTTCGGTTACAGTAGTTACTGTTACTGGCGTAGGTGGGTATTATTTGAATACAATACTCATGCAGTACGGTTCTTGCCGTCGCTGATATTTGTAAGAAAGTTTTTGTGATTTTGAGTGAACATATACGGGGTCCGGATGCCGCCGCGGTCGAAAGTGCTAATAGACAAGGATAATTCAAATTAAAATCATAGTTTAATTAAAACTTAAGTCTGCTTGGCACCTTGACTGCACTCTGCCATAACGTGTGGTAACGGCGGCCACTTTGTTAACTACACAAGACATTTCTAGTTAAAAAAAAATCGTACTGGTCTAACGTTATAATTTGGTAAATATGTGTTGTATATTAATCAGTCATTATATCAGCTTTCTTATTAAATGAACTAAATAAATAATTAATTTCTGGGGACATCTCACACACGGCCGTCTGATCCCAAACTAAGCAGAGCTTGTACTATTATGTATCCGACAACCTGATATACATTACCCAGGCACGAGGCAAACACAAGTGCTCATCACACGAATGTTAGCCCTGGGCGGGATTCGAACCCGCGACCCTGTGATTCGAAGGCAAGCGTACTAATACCAACTAGGCTACGGGGCCGCCGTCAACTACTAACTAGTTCATTGTCTAATTTAAGATCAGATAGATGGCTATTGGCTATGACGTGTGACCCTACATATTTTTTAATGCTTATGTGAATGACTCACTGTTACTTTAATGATATGGATGTTGCGTTGCTATACCTATGTGGTCTTTCAAAACATTACGGAGTTAAAAATAATGCACTCAAACTTCTTAGATCTTATTTGGAACATAGAATTCAGAAAGTACATGTAAATGGATCAAGATCGCAGGGATCCTTGGTAAAAATGGGAGTACCGCAGGGGTATATTTTAGGCCCTTTTCCATTTTTAATTTATATAAATTACTTACCATGTGTAGTTAAATATCTGTCTAACATATTTGCAGACGATTCTTCTCTCATTTTCAAAATCAGTAGAGGGACACAAATAGTACTCTTAAACTAATTCACGATTGGTTTACTTTTAATAACTTGTTCTTAAATGTCAAAAAGACCAAATGTAAATTTTCTTTACCCAACGTAAAGCTGTGAGGGACAGATTGTATTGAATAATGAACGGTTTGATCTGGTAGACAGTACAGTTTTCTTAGGAATAACTATTGACGCAAAACTGCAATAGGGTATTTTATACAATCGGTCATTTAAATTCAGTATTTTAAGCAATCGATCATTTCATCATCGTTATTTCAAGTTTAGATATATCATGTATCGGCATTTCAACCGTTCGGTGTTTTAAATTTAGACGTTTTAAGTGAGTAGTGAGTAAGTATTTTGACTTTTCGGTATTATTATACGTACCCATAAATACTGACTACACAGAAAATTTACCAGAGCGTGCGTAGATGATACTCATGCTCATAGCAAAATAACTATCCGAGTAGCATAATATCGTAACAAGCACCTCAAAACTTGCTCATCATACCTATAATATAGGTAAACTGGTTATATAAAAATAGAAGCTATATTTATTCGTAGGCTATATTTAAAAAAAAGTGTTAATAGCTATATGTGTGTTACTCATAATTAGCTGTGCATTAAATAAAAAAGCTTTACTTTAAGATAAATAGTACGCTACGAATATAGTAAATTGTACTTTATCTAAATATATAAAAGAAAACACTGACTGACTGACATATTAACGCACAGCCCAAACCGCTGGGGAGGTCTAGTGCAAAATTCACCTCCTAAAGGGGTGAAACGGGTGGTGCAAAGTTTGTATGGGGAATCGAGATTAGTTACACTATTTTATTCGGAACTTCACAGTAGTACTCTATCAATAAATGAGTAAATACGTGTTGCAGGTTTTTTCAGAATTCAACCCTTAAAAGGGGAAAATGGGGTGCTGAATCTGAAAATCAACATGAGTATCGTTTGTATGGTTTATCGGGTCGCTGATGAAAACTATAACGATTTTAAAATCCTTCATGGTGGACGCGAAATACCCACTCCAGACTCGTGGTCCCCCTGCGATGTTCCCCTGGGGGGACCACGAAGAATTCACATTCGCTTGTGGCCATCATCCCCTATTGGGGCGCGGTGGGGTTGAAAAGTCTAAATATCAATATGGGTGTCGTTTTATGGTTTTTGGGGACGTTAATTACGAAAATGGAATTGTTTTTGAAATCTAATACAGTAGACATGAAAATTTTTGAAAGTATGTGGGCCAAATTGTAATTTCTAAATATATAAAAGAAGACACTGACTGACTGACATAGCAACGCACAGCCCAAACCGCTGGGTCTAGAGATTCCAAATTTGGCAAGTAGGTTCTTTAAGAGGTTTGCACTAAGAAAAGATTTTTCAAAATCAACATGAGTGTCGTTTGTATGGTTTATCAGGTCGCTGATTACGAAAACTATAACGATTTTAAAATCCTTCATGGTGGACGTGAAATACCATCATCCCCTATTGGCCGTTTTCACATTGCACGGTAAAATGGAAAATCAACAAAACAAAAGCAAATAGAATACAAAAAGTATCAATATAGAGTTGTTATAACCTAAGCTCATTCCCAGTAAACATTCGGCCTGGCCAAATCTTAACTTTGCACTTATTTTGCTGTAAGAAAACAATACATATTTCGATAGAGAATTAAAAATAAATATCATTATAGTGGGTATGTAATTTTTTTCAAAAACTAACAGTTTTCGCGAAAAAAAACTGATCTGGCGGTTTCGATTTTTGATGGAAATCCACTACACAAATCCATTTATTTCAATGAAGAACTAAATAAAATTCCATCTGCCACACCATAAAATAAATGTACGGCCAAAAATCAATATTTTTGCTAGGCGTTTCTTATCTGAATCTTGTAAACTGATGAATATATTATCTAAATAAAATTCAAAATTCAATAATAATTTTGCTTTCGGCCAGGTCGAGTAATTTATTTTGGTTTTAATAGCTCTATAAATATATTTTTCTTCATTTTGTCATGGTTTGACATAAGGTCACGATAATGTCGTGCAAGTATGGAAACGGCCATTATCGTGACTTAATGTCAAACCATGCCAAAATTAAGAAAAGTATTTTATTCCCGCTACATCGATTTAACCTTCAGGAGACCGAAAATAAATTAATGAAAATATCAATTTCCTACCACACAAGCGGTTTATAAAACCATTTCTCGCCTCCTGAAGCAATTTAAACACAAATAAATAATAAAGACAAATTAAATAATCCAGTGTTATATTTACCCCTGCTCCTTATTTATTTAATTAATAATTTTTGTCATTATGATTAGTATCATTAATTAATGATAATAATAAACCCGTCCCGTCCCGTCCCGTTTTAAATCATAATAATAAAAAAGAATAAATTAATAACAAAAAAAGTCACTAGGAAAAATAAAAATCGATTTTTGAGAACTTGTTTTGCCAACTTTAAGTACCCGCCGCCATTTTCAAATCTACTATTTATCTGCTCGGCTTATAGTTGCCTTAGTTCGGTCGTCGCGGGCATAAACTATACTCACCGGCACATCTAACCGCCCACCATTGTATTTCGGGTTAATTTTAAACTACGCTTATTGTTATACATTACACTTGATTTATTGATAATATTACGATAAATTAAACACACATAAATAAACGTTAAATTCACTACTTTTTAACTAACATCAGCTGTAATTATAAAGAATCACGAGTATTCCCTGAAATGAAGGGTGGGCGGTTAGTTGTTTCGGTGAGTATATTTCGAGTAGAAGTCGCGGGCAACAGCTAGTTTAGTAATATTTTGAGTAGAGTATTTTGCTGTACAATATAAATTCGGTTTATTTTTGGATACAAAAAGTTTTTTTTTTATTTGCGTTTAAATACTAGTCTTTACAAAAATAAAAGTACAAGAGATACTCGTCCCGTGGATTTTGGCCGTTCTTCTCCATAGAGGGCGTACACTTGTAGTGAACGTGCCAACACTTTTTTTTGTCAAACTTCTGTCCTTTAAATAACTAGCTTTGACGTCGAAAAATTATTTTGTTAAATCTTAAATTCGAATAAAAACATTTTTATCTTTATCTTATCTTAACGTACTCATCGCCACGTATTTTTACTGGTATGAAAATAGACTGAACAAAGATTTCTTTTTTCATTGAAATTGGCGCTGACGCGTGGGTAACTGAATAGATGGAACACGAAGAGTGTTTGTGATGGTACAGATAGTCCTCTTACGTGCAACTAGCTAGTTAAAATAGATCTGTACTATCCGTAGCATTCCTTTTTTTTGTTAAAATATTTACTAGCTACTAACAGTCTAAACAACCATGCTGTAAATAATTTTTCAATACACCTTGCTCGAAAATTGAACTTACGAAGGCAGTAAACTGTGCGGTAAATGCGTTTTACCGCACTAGTGCGATTTTAATACATTTTTTTAATTCCTACGGTCTTCAGAATTTATTATTCAGCCAGGATAATTTTGGCAATAAAAAATATTTGAATCGATTCATACAAAGAGAAAAGTAGTTTATTTCAACAAATTGTATCAAAAATATTATCAGCCAGTAATATTTTAATTATAAAAATAAAATTATCTCGATTTAACAAATAATATTCGTAGAGGCTGAATGTCCGCCAAAGCCTTTTCTCCGTAATTATGCTTATAAAAAAGAAACATACTATCGTTTTGTAGTTGGCACCAAGTTTGTAAAATTTTAATTTAATTATTTTACATTGAAAGTTGTTTTATGAGTGTGATACTCAAACTGGGTGCGATATAGTAAAAGTTAGTTTTTACAACTTCTACATGATCCATTTTACCTGTAGTATCATAGCTTTTGTAGGGTTCTATGTATGTAGCTTTCTTAACCATTTCAATTTAATTATTTATTATCAGTTATCTCACAAGTGTATTGAAAAACGTCGTACAACACACAGATCTCAGGTTTTATAACAAACTCGTGACATTATAAACCCTCGCCTCGGGTTCGGGCTTACAAAAGTCACCTCGTTTGTAATATGCCACCTACGATCCTTGTATCGTAATGTAGATCTTACCATTGTTATTTTATTTACCAGTTGAAAAATATGTTGTATAGGAAAATATATCAATGGTGTCGATTCCACAGGTCATGTTTACAAATAAGGTTTATACATGTCAAATGCGATATGCTGTTCCGGCAGACCCCGAGGGCGAGCCGAGGGCAGACCACTTATTTTGACATAAGACGAATAAAATTATTTGGCGTTCCTAATTTTTTTTTATTGATTCAACTTACGTTTATGCGTCGAATGCTATTAGCGGTACAATTTTTTGTCGTCTGCCGTACATAGACTGAGATACAAATTCTGAATTGTGACTGTGAGAAGCAAATAATGTAATTATTTATTTGGCGGCCATCTTGGATTTCAGGCACAAGGAGTAATATGTCGAAGTGCTAATAAGGTTTTTTAGATTCAACGATGTGCAAAACCCCGGAAAAGGTCACCTTGTTACATCATTTGCTTCTCACCATGAAAAATAGAAGGAATTCTGAATTCGTATCTCAGTCTATATAATCTTAGTTGAGTTTATGCGGTACCTAAATAAACAGAGATGCGAAATTCGTTTTGTAAATAAAAACTGGAAGAATACATAGTCGCCGTTGTTGCAGATACAGTAGACGTTATATTAATGTTCAACAAAATAATCCATGTAATATTTTTAGCGATGTTGCACGTTTTGTTGTCTGTGTGGAAATAGCTTTTGGCAATTCATAAACATAAAAATACGTTTTTGATTAACTTTAATCGGTTGACTGGGGGGGGGGGAATCGGCCTCGATGTGTTGATTGTTTTATTTTCCTTTTACTTTTTTTAGTGTGAATGTCCTCAGCTAGCCTATCTTTTTAGGTATTTCATTCGCTCATTTCTTCTTTCGTCGGCTTAAATGGCAACACTACCAAATGCAATTTATACATGTCAAAATCAATTTATAAACGTCAAACGGTGTTTAAATTTAGTTCAACTGTGTTACCGGAATAGCTTTTGGCAATTCATAAACTTAAAAATAAGAATTTACGTTTATGATTAACTTTAAACGGTGGACTGTGGAATCGACATCAAGAAACAGGTGTACACCCAAGTTAAATACAAAATGACTTGTTGAGCAAAATTATTATTTTCACGCAATTTACCTTTGCTTGACTGAAGTTGTTTATCGAATATAAAGATAATGAAATCCTTTTCGGAGAATACAAAAATACTATGACAGAATCGCTTTCATTATGTAGATTTAATGTAAAAAGACGTTATTTTAAAAAATTTAGGTAAATGTTGGAGTCTTTGGTGCAAAAAAGAAAACAGTGAACTTGACCCCTTGACCCTAGCCTTGACCCGATATCGTAGACAATATTTTTAAACTTTTTTTTAAAGACGCGTAACTGTAGGGACATAAGAATTGCTTTACAAAGTGGAAAATCGTTTGTTCATCGAGATGTTTTGTTGTACTGATATGGAATCTTAATAAAAATTGAAGCTTTCGGACCTTGGACCAGGGAGGTACGAATCGTCGCCATCTTAAATTGAATTACTTACTAATTATCTTACTCGTAGGCCGTAGTGTTTGTTTTTTTAACGTTTGCTCAACAATAAGACATTAGTATGAATAAAACCAAATTAATTATCAATAATTACCATGCGTATGTTTATAGCATTTTCTGTTTCATTCTTTGTGCGTTATAAAACCTGGGCTTCCAATTAGGGTTCCGCTTTCTTTCACCGTCAGATTGTGAACATCGTTAGTTTATAAACTGACTCGCGATATTATAAACTGACGTAAAATTGTAAGTTGCAGCCAACCATTTACAATTTAACGTATTAGGTATTTCTCGTTAGTTTATAATCTATCTAAGTCGTCAAATTGCAAACTGACCCTGATTGGTTAGTTTTGGCTGCGGCAATAAATAACCAAATAAAACTTTATGGATACAGAACGAGCTACTACCAAAACCGACCAATCAAGAACACGGTTCATAATTTTACGGGTGATAAAACCCTCAGAGGAAATAAAAAACGATCGCGCGAGGCGACGCGCGTCAGAAATCTTTGATAAAACCCGATAGATTATGAACTCTGCAGCTTTGTTCACAATTTGACGATTTGACATTATGAGAGAAAAATACATTTTTCAGGCAGTGGTCTACATTTTTCGTCGCATATTTAAATAAAATATGGTACGTCTGCGATTAAGCTTCGCAAGGATCGGGAAATCATACACTATTATAATCACTTTGATTGAGCAGAACAAACTTTCTTCCCATACACTTTTGTCATTGATTCCATAATCATTGTTAAGGCATAGTTAGGCATTACAAAAAATATGTATTAGAATCCAATATCTAAACCGCTAATAGTAAATTAAATACTAAGCAAACAACTGGAAAACTAACTATACTACACCTTTTGCAGAGCAAAAACATCTATAGGTATAATTGTATTGTATTGTATAGGTATAATATTTGTATCTTTATCACTCATTTTAACTTTACACTTTGTTGTTCAAACACATGTGAAGATTTCCAAATCATCATCAAGGGACTAATCTCATTGTGAAGTAGAACCTTGTCTAAAGAACTAATCAACGTACTAAAAAAAAACTTGCGTTCACTTTGAATATACGAGTATTTGTAAAAGAACGGTCTAAATTTATTTTGACATATCGTTATTCCATAAAAAAGTAAGCAAAATAACTAAAACATATATTATTAAAAGATGTAATAATATTAAATAAGTTTTAATAAGGTCTCATCATCATCATCATCTCAGCCGGAAGACGTCCACATCTAAACATAGGCATTAAGCGGGTCTACCTACTTTATTAATTTTAGGTAGGTAAACAAATAAAGACTTACCTTTCTTGTCCGACATCTTAATACTATAGCGTAATTAGACCTGTTAAACCAGTTTTAAAACTTTCAATTTAATTGTAATATTTATTCTAATTATAATAGGTACATATTGCTATTATACAAATTACTATGTAAAAAAAAAAGTTGTTTAAAATTATTTATTTTGGCGCTTCAAAAGATCTATTCTCGTTAAAATATAATTTTGGCCAGTTGTGTGAGCCTTTGTTTGATGACCGTGCTCTTTCATGAATGAGGGATCAATCAATCCTTACATAAATTAGTGGCTGTTTGTTTGAGGCTATTTGACGAAGTTTTTGGATTAGCGGCACGTGGCAGTAGGTCGCGAGCGGAGCTAGGCGGCCGCTCTGATCGCGCGCTCGGTAACTAACTGATAAAGCCGCGCCGGCTGAAACTGAACAAGGACGACGTCACGCTGCCGCCGAGCCCCGCGCGATTTGCGTGCGACCCTAACCTAACAAAGATCAGCCAAGGAATAAAAACAGAAATGTTCTATTTTAGTCTTGCGCCAATAGCCTTTGTCTATTGAATTGACTGCCTAATGTTTTCAGTCCAATGCTAAATGCAATGTTAATGTTAATAAAAGATCGGCAGATCGCGCTTAATAATTTTTTTTCATCACTCAATAAGCAGAATAATGGTTAAACAAATTTGTAAGATATAGGAAAATGTATTATACATTTTAGATACTAAAAATAATACATGGCAGGAATTCATTCGCTGATACGAGCAAGGAATGTTATACAAATAAAAAAATCATAGTTAGGCTGTGATTTGGCAAGAATATAAACATTAATCATGCTGACATAGCTGAAAAATAAAATAAATATTTGAGAAAAATTTTTTTTAGGTTTCCTCTGGTACACGTCGTGAAGTGGCGAATATTTTTTTTTATTTACGACTATCTTGTAGTGTGAGGTATTGTTGGATAGGTTTTTTAATTTTAAAATAATGGGGGTTTGCTATGACCATTTTTCGATGCTAGCGTAAGTTTTAGAAATATTTCGTTTTAAAGTGCTTATTTGTAGTTAGAGTCCAGTGTCCCCCCCCCCCCCCCTACCTGCGAAACCGTTGTATATGGAAATGTGAAAAAATTCGCGGTAGTAGTGTATATGATGAATTTAAAAGGAAAACTATCAACATCAAGTAGGCTTTACAGGTTATTGCATAATATACCAACTTATAAAATGAACTTGTACTACAAAAATATCATAGAAAAATATTTTGATGAATGTTAACTGTCTTAAACAGGTACATAAAGTAGTATTGGACAACTACGGAACCCTACACTTTGCGTGGCCCGACACGTGCTTGGCCGGTTTTATTTATAGTAGACTAAGCTGACCGCAAGATATTTCCCGTGGGAATAAGTTATTTTTCCGTAAAAATTATCCTATGTGTGTATCCAGGAAACAAAGCTTAGAAACAAACTATCTCCTCCAAACATCCAAACCCGTTTTGTAGTTTAGGGGAGAAAGCGGAACGTTTGTTTGTTTGTATCCAAATACCTTATACCTATATTTTCACAAAATAAATGAGGAGGCCATTCGCATTATATAAAAGTCGGTGATAAATAAGCTGTTTACCGAAAAATGTGCGTGTTTTTTTTCCCCTTTGGCATGGTGCGGTTTGCACATCGCCACAGACAAAAACGAGGAAACGATTATTAAAAAGATTAAATTATAATAAGGATCGGAATTTGGATAGGATTCAGAAAGGATTACAGGAAAAATATAGAAGGTAACAAAGGTAAGTAAGAGGAAGAAAATAATTACGTAATATGTAAGTAGATAAAAGATATATAAAAGGTGAAAATACATAGCTACTATTTAGCAACAGTGTACATAAATATTATATACGAATATTATTAACAACTATAAAACTACTTATAGACTTATATAATATATCAGGATCGTTGGTAGCCAGCAGAATGGGAACTGATGTAGGAAAAGGAACTTTGAAGGACAATAAGTCGTAAATGTGCGTGTTATTTATTTATTATCCACGTTCTACGATATGCAATGGTTCTATCCATCCTATTATTTTTTGCTCTCAGTTTGTTTGAGACTTGGAGGTGTGAGACAACCTCCAAGGAGTCCACATGCAGCAAGGAGACTGAAATTTTCATTAACCATTCGCATAATATAAAAATCGGTGATGAATAAGCTGTCTACCGAGAAATGTGTGTGTTGTTTATTTATTATCCACGTTCTAAGATATGCAAGCAATGGTTCTATCTTAGATAAATAAAAGGCTCGCGCGGCGCTCGCCTAGATACAGATAGCGCGGTATCTAGGCGAGCGCCGCGCAAGCCTATCATTTATCTAAGGGTTCTATCCTATTATTTGTTTGCACCAAGTTTGTTTAAGACTTGAAGGTTTGAGACAACTTCCAAGGAATCCACACGCAGCAAGGAGACTGAAATTTTCGATGTAAAGACTCGGAGGAAGTAAAGATATTGAAACTTTATCGAAAACGTAATCTAAGCTTTATCGTCGCGCAAGCAAGCTTATTCAACCTCTTTGGATCTAAGTATATTAAAGTAGTATATACTTACGAATATTATTAACTCTCTGTGAATTGACAAATTGTGTGTTGGTGTTATGTTGTCAGTTTTTTATAAATATTATTGTTATAAAATTTTGAAAATAAATTTATATTATTAATATTTCTGTGAGTAGTACTGCAACAGATCAAAATGTCGGCGTCTTTAGATTCATCGTTAGATCCCATGGAAGAGATTCGATTCCGCAAAAAAAATTCAAATCAGTGGGTGGAAATACAAAAAGAGACTCGTTTTACTTTTGACGAATTGGAAAGTGGGTAGATTTCTTGTAATAGTAATTTTTATGTCCAAAATAATCTAATGAGATCTTCTATATTTTCCAGTGATAATGGTTATCTTTTTCAAAATTCAAAAGCGAGACGAAAAACCTGCTGCGATTGATTTGATTTCCAGGTACAACTACTTTTTTTTTTGCAATAGCTTAGGGTGCCAACTTTTCTGTAAAACAGAATTTCGAAGTTTAGAGTAACGATGCAAATTTGTACTTAAGTACCTAGGTACATATCGAGACACAGATGTTGTAATGATTTTCATAGCGATATCTTATTGCATAGTAATTACTAAGTAAAGAAAGATGACGGACTAGGAAGAAAAAAAATACAAAACCTACGTCGAATGATTTACACGCCAAGTAAAACTTTATTAGGTATATTATTTTATTTAAGATATTATTGTATCAAGGCTCATAACATCGCTTCTTTGTAAGCGATGCCTCCAACCCTGGTACCAGAGTTATTGAATCGCCACCAAAGTCGTCTGACTTGACCACTATTATTTTGAGATAAACCCAGGGCCAACGTCTAAACTCGTAGTTCTTAACGCACCTTATAAAACATAGAATCATCTTGGGACAATCAAGTGATACAGCCTGCAATGACGAGTCTACATAAGGGACAGTCTCATAAGCGATTTTATTTCGACAGTCTTCCCACAGGTATTCGAACCCAGAACCTCCGAAACGAGAGCCGAACACTGCCGATTGGCGACGGATAACATAGCCGAGTTTTGAAGATAATTGTGATGTCTATGCCTATATTGTGTTACAAACAGGACAACAACCACAACTACGTTTATATTATTCGTATAGGGCTCACTTCAGGGACATGTTGCACACCGGCTTGGGAATGACCGATGCATATATGATGGAGCGAGTGATGGTAGCGCTCGACCGAGGTACTTCGCCCTATGTTACCATGACTACATTTGCTAAGGCGCTTTCGCTCTATCTACGTGGAGATTTAGAAGAGCGTATAACCTACGCGTTCACGGTTTGTATATTTTTATCTCTGTGACATAACGGGACCGACAAACTTCTTAAAGGATAATAACTATGTCTGGCATTTATGAGTCGTTTGATTTACCTTTATAGTGCTATGACCTACTTGGAGAAGGACACTTAAGAAGAGAAACTATGTATCAGCTTTTGAAAAAGAGTTTGGCAAAGGCTTCCCGGGACGATGATGTTGAGGAAGCGGTCAAGGCAAGTTTAAAACTTCTAAGAAAACATTTTGTGCATTTTGCACACAGTCAATGCGCTCAAGTTACCTCGCCTACACTACATCACTCCATATTCACCATCTTTCTTTCGTATACTATATTTTCGAATGTATACTTATAAAATATTTTCTTATTAATTTACCCGTGTCGATGGAATAATTTAAAGCACGGTATTTTAAGTAAAAAACCGATTTCCTATGCCAAATTAATAATAATGTTTATAACCCTGTAACTATAATGCTTAATTATAAGAAATCGTACGACCGATACCTTGTCCGGCCGTCCTTCTTAACATTTGGTGTTGGCCTAGACAAGAAAGCACTCAATCTAAATTTTAAGTAAGGGCTATCCGCTGGTGGCCATCTTCACCCTTCTCTAGGATTGCCAAGTAAAGCGGCCTAGGGTGCGTTTGCACTGAAGCAAAGCCAAGTTGAGGTGAAAACAGCGGGCTCCACTCGAATTATCATTTGTAATTTCGCTTTGCTTCAGTGGAAACGCAACCGTAAACTTGGACTTTAGTTCACTATTTGTTGAAATTGACGTGACAATCTTCCCCAAGTATTTTTTAATTAACTTTATTAATAAATTGTTTTGATTTAACAGGAACTGGTGGACATCATGGTAAAACGTATGGACGTGGATTTGGATGGAGTTATAAATTTCAATGACTTCCACGAGTCGGTGGTGAAGACGCCACAGCTTCTGGAGAGTCTCGGCTACTGTCTCCCCGAGCGGCCGGCTGTCTACGCCTTTTTAGCCACCTGGTGCCCGAAATGGGGGAAAATGTAGCTTGAAACTTTTACCTTCCGAAAATGTCATGCACTTGCCGACTATTAAAATTACTGACCTAGGAGTAAGCTTCTATTTATTCTACTCTAGATTATTTTATTATTGTAAGTAGAAGTTTTTGGTCCCCGCTACGTCTGTTCTTGTTGTATCGACTTCAATATCAATGTTTCGTACTTTTAAAGTGATTCATTTCCCGCCATTTTCTGTTTATCGTCGACGATAGAGTGCATAACCGTCGTCGTTACCAGTGATAATTTAGATAAGTAACTCTCTTAGGTATTTTTTTGTGCATTTCCAGAGATGCATGGTTAATTGCAATTGAGTAGGCCACGTGGACCATGAATCATGTTCTTGGTGACTATTTTAAATTAGTCTGGATCAATGTTGACATCTGGTATTTTTGCTGAGATAATTTCATAATTTGGTCAATTTGATCTGGTGCAGTTTTTTATCTTTTTATCTTTTGCCATTCAATGGAATATATCCAACAGCGTCTTGCTCCAAAAACATGATACTTGACAAATTAAATCCATTAAAGATTTATTTTTTTGTTTGAATACACGCGCACTGATATAACATCATGACGATCCGACGATGATTGTCCAGGCAACAAAAAATCGGATCAAATATAAAAAAATAAAATAAAAATGTAGTGTTCTTTATTCGAAGTAAGATTTAACCAAATAATTTTTCGACGTCGAAGCTATAGCTAGTTAAGGGACAAAAGTCAGTTATTTCATTCCACAGGATACGTCATGTAAATATTATAAACAAATCCAGGCGGTCATATAGGTACGCGTACATAATAATCTTGTGCGTACTCATGCATGTGCCGTGGAAAGATAAATCCCAGTAACTTTAAAAAAGTTTATAAGTACGCTAAAATAATGTCAAATGAAGGCCGCTCACTAATTTAGAAAATACGTATTAACTTTCTTCTTTAAATATTAATAAAAACGCATATTCGTGTGATGAGCACTTGTGTTTGCCCTGTGTCTGGTTGTGGTTTATCTATATAAGTATGCATTTATCTATATATGTAATGTATATCAGCTGTCTGGTACCCATAGTACAAGGTGTGCTTAGTTTGGGATCAGATGGCCATGTGTGAAGATGTCCCCACATATTTATTATTTTATTTATTATTATTTTACTTATGTGTTAACATTCATCAAAATATTTTTCTGTGATATTTGTAGTACCAAATTTTTTACTTGTACAAGTACACATTTTATAATTTTATTTTATTTATTTGGGTGATTTACAGCCAGTTATAGCAATGTGAAAGAAACTAAACTAAACAATGCCAATTATAAATCTCCATCGATATATACCTGGGCTGATTGATAACTGGCCGAAACGACGAACTTAAAAAAATGATACGCAAAAAAAAAAAAAACATTTTATTTTGGCATCTTTTTGAAAATAGAACGCCAAATTTGAATTTAATCGAACTGGTGGAATTTGTTTGATAGGACGTAGAACTTTCGCTGTCGTAAATTTTCTTAACAATGGAAAGAAACGAAATTCGTGCGGTGATAAAGTTTTACGTTTTAAAACAGAAAACAGCAACCCAGATTAAAACCAAGCTAGACAGTGTTTTAGGTAATTCTGCTCCTGCATTGAGTACAATTCACACCTGGGTAACTGATTATAAACGTGGAAGACAGAGCTGCGAAGACGCCCACAGGTCTGGCCGTCCAAATGAAGTCACGAATTCGGACATGATAAAAAAAAATCACAAAATTGTATTGAATGATCGGCGCTTGAAGTTGCGAGAGATAGCAGAGATGGTGAGCATTTCATTTGAACGCGTTTTTAATATTTTGCACCAACATTTGGGAATGAAAAAGCTTTGCGCGCGATGGGTGCCGCGTTTGCTCACTGTTGACCAAAAGCAACGTCGAGTGGACGATTCTTCGGAGTGTTTGGCGCTGTTTAACCGAGATCCTAACGAGTTTTCGCGGCGTTATGTAACAGTCGATGAAACCTGGATACATCATTATACTCCCGAGACAAAAGAACAATCTAAGCAGTGGACTGAGAGCGGAAGACCTGCGCCGAAGAAAGCAAAAACGGTTTTGTCGGCCGGCAAAGTGATGGCGACTGTTTTTTGGGATGCTCGAGGGATTATTTTAGTGGATTATCTGCAAAAAGGAAAAACAATAAATGGAGAGTACTACGCAAGCTTGCTGCAAAAATTAAGTGAAGAAATCCAGAAAAAACGACCACATTTGGCCAAGAAAAAAGTTTTGTTCCACCATGAGAACGCACCTGCACACACGTCAATGGTTGCAGTCGCCAAACTCCATGAATTGCGGTTCGAATTGCTACCGCATCCACCCTATTCCCCGGATCTGGCCCCGTGTGACTTCCACTTATTCCCAAACCTGAAGAAATGGTTAGGTGGCCAGAGATTTTCATCAAATGAAGAAGTCATTGTTGCCGTGGACGAGTATTTTGAGGGGTTGGAGAAAACATTTTATCAAACTGGTGTAACGGCATTGGAGAAGCGCTGGACTAAATGCATCGAGGTAGAAGGAAACTACGTTGAGAAATAAATTTATTTTAAATAGATTTTTAAAGTTTTTCTTTGTCTTTTCGGAAACTTATCAATCAGCCCTCGTAAAAGAGTATGGAATTAAGACTGGAAAAAATTTATGTACACACTGTTAATTACAATCCTGCAAGTAAAAATATTTTTTCTTTCTATTATATTTATAAAATGTATACGCATGCGTATGTATTGTATATGAGCTGTTGATGATGATACGTATGCGCGTGCGCATGTGTATGTGTGTAGATATTTAACACTTTAACAGCCGATCACGTGTAGAGTACGTCCCAGGTTGATTGCCTCAGGACGCTGATCACGTTCTCAGTACGTGACTGACTTTCCTAGTGTTTATTTTAAAACGACGTCCGTGGTCCGTGTTTCGCGTGTATTGGTATAGTAGTGTGATGCTTTAGCTACGCACATATGTATGATTTACCTAGAAGGGGCGCTTGGTGTGAGCGCAATAAGCGATCGAGTGGCGCGCTCCGCCAGTGCTCCCACGCCGCTATCGCGAGAGCACGTCCACGACTTTTTTTTTTCATAAAACCCCTTTTTTATACTACATTTTTAAATAAAAAAAAACTAATTTACATAAGTTTTTTATTTTTATCCTAAAAATAAACAAGTCAATAGTATAAATAAAAAAAGAATTATAGATTCATCATTGATAGTTCTCATTTTATACATGTTGCAATATCGGCGAAAATCGCCGGCGAACCAGGGGAGGCGCGTTTTAAAACCTTCGGCTGTCAAAGTGTTAATTATAAATGTTCTATGGTTTCATTCAGTTTGACAATATACCTTATAGCAATTTAGAATTTGGAAAAAGAAGGAGAAAGAATGTAACAGACAATAATCAACAGTGCATAGGGTACAAGACTTATACTACTCTTAATTTAAAACTCAAATTATCACAAAAGTATATTATTTCATAAAACTGTTAAATAGCTTATTTGCAAGTTGACATCTTATAGTTCTGCAGCTTGTAGAAAATATATCAATGAAAGATGACATATCTTTGTAAGTTCTGCAAGCTCTTATGAAAAATGAGTTTCTCCTATAATTCGTTCTTACAAATGGTACATGAAGCAATGAACGTTCTCTAAGACCTAATAAATTTGTCCGGAAATCTTCTGCAGTAATTCAGGGCTATCAATGTCTGTTAACAATTTTAGACAAGTTGCACATATCGCTTATATTACCCAACACTAAGTGGTAAGAAATGATAACGCTTACATCATCATCATTTCAGCCTGTTAAAGTCCACTGCTGAACATAGGCATCTCCAATCGCACTCCAGCGCAACCGGTCCATAGCCACCTGCATCCAACGAGACCCAGCGATCCTCACCAGCAGGCCTAAGATGCGCACAATTTGTAGAGAAAACTCTCTGAAGAGAAGAGAAAATTTGTCTTCTCTTTTGAGACTCGGAAGTCTTCGAAGAATAGACGCTTACATTACACTTAAATTACTTTGAAAGTGTAAGTAATTTACAAAATAAATCCTTACACAATTATACACAATTATTCACGATACACACAACTCTTATTAATAATAATAAATCAATAAAAGTATGTATTCCCGGTAATTCGCAACGACGTTTTTTTTCTTTTGTGGTTTGGCTTTTGTGTAGCCACAATTCCGCCAATATCACATACTAGCGCGCTGCCGCCACCTTGTAGATTTGTATAATTTTTACTCTCTTTCATCTCGCGCTGCATAGGTGTACTTCACTTATTTTATGCGTATAAGGTATGATTCACGTTGCGGAAATTAATAAAACATAACTTTGCTGCCAATTCTTCATTGTCTTCAACTCAATATGTTGAAGACATGTTCTCTTGATCCAAACGTCAAAAATAGACAAAAATAGCGATCGTCTTTTGTTTCTCTGAGACAAATATTGAGTGCGCATGTTAGGGATAGAAGACAAAAGAATAAAACAAAGAAAAAAGACAAGTTTCTCTATTTTTGTCTTCAATTGGCATGTTAGCCCACGTAGACTTGGCTCTCTATTCTTCCTAAGTATAGAAATGAGCGTAGAGAGACTTTTTGTGTTCGTGCGCATCTTAGGCCTGCAGGTCGTCGACGCTTACATCTGTAGGTATAATCCAGTGACCGTTGTCTCACTTTAAAATCTAAACATCGTAGGAACCTCTTCTGAATACCCTCAATACGCAATACATATTTATCGTATTGCGGGTTCCAAACGGGTGAGGCATACTCCAAGTGACTGCGTTCGAAAACACAGTATAATTTTTTTAAACTCTCACATTTGAAAAATGTGCAGAGAGTCACATCACAAAACCCAAAGCCCTCGTTCAACTGTGTGTAAGTGCGTTATGTGGTCAACTTCTTCAAGAGGTTTCTCACAATTGGAATATTAGGAGCTGCGATGAAATTTTAAAAGTTATTAATTTCGTTTTGTTTTCGTTGAGGGTTAATAGATTTCGTTGTAACCAGTTGGCTACTTGATTAAATCCCTATTCTGCAGTATTCCTAGTTTCAATCCAGTTACTACCATGGAACACAATGGCAGTGTCATCGGCCCTAAAATACTATAAGGTAGTCGTGAAACAATAAATAACCCCCACTTCACGTGTACCAGAGAAACCCTAAAAAAAATATTTTTTAAAGATTTTATTCTTCAGCTTTGTCGGCATGATTAATTATGTATATCCATGCCAAATTACAGCCTAGTACTAAGAGTCTCTGAGCTAAGCCGCGGACGGACAGACAGACAGACAGACAGACAAACGGATATGGCGAAACTATAAAGGTTCCTTTTTCACTACGGAACCCTAAAAAGGATCAAAATGGCGTTAATGTGACAATTTATGAGAAATTTAAGGCGTTAATGTGAAAATAAACCCTGTTCATGCCAAGATTCTGGAAACTTACTTCGATATTTATATGTTTTGGAATAACCTGGACGGAATACGGCATTGTTCTTTTACATACCTATAATATTTTGAACTATAATATCCTGTCCTATCCTGATACGTGTATCTATCAACCCAAATTATTATCATTGCAGCGCGTACTTCACTGTGTGAGTATAGACAGCGATAGATTGTGAGCGAGTTAGCATGCGAGCGGACGCCATTTTCAGATTTATTCTTTATCTGCTTGGGTTATATATTATTTAAATGTGTAATTGTGTGATTGTTTTTGGGAAGAGGCCATTACTCTGTGTCAAACTTCTCACGTTTTCGTATTGTATTTTGTATCCATTAAAATCTTACCAATCATTTGTTATTTTAGAGTTGTGATTTTACTAACGTTGAAATACAAGCCTGAATTAAGAAAAGACTACATTATTTCGGGGATCCTGCTGGCAACGGTTCTCCGTCAAATATAAAGAGATATACAGCGGCTCGCGAGGTCTACAGCTCACAGAGCCACTAGTATAGAAGACTTGGCCTTCAAAGAAAATTGGCAACTTCAGATGTATGGTTTACTTACGTTGTCTTTCACTTTGGGTAAATTTGGGTTATAGAGAAAACTTCATCATATTATGTTAATAATAATGCAGCACAATCAATATAACTTAAAAAACGGAAAATAACAGTTTCTATTCAAGATTATAATTATTTATTTACGATGAAAGTGGCCCAAGATCGAGATCAGTGGTAGGAAAAAGGGGAGGCCTTTGCCCAGCAGTGGGACAGCTAAAAAGACCTATTAAAAAAAATAAAAAAATTACGATTTATATTATTATGGAGATTATTTAAGTATTTTTATAGGATATAAAGTATTATGACCTTAATATGAGTTGTTACCCTAGCATCTAAGTCGTAGACATTGACTGGCTATTGCTTGTGTTCGGGACGGCAGTTCGTCATACAGTGCGTGACAGACTAACTAGCGCGTGTGTTGCCCTTTTTAAGCCCCGCCTTCTTAGTTGCCCTTTGCGTGGGGCCATTTTTTGAACGGAATGAGACTTCTATAGCTTCCTTATTAGTAGCTTGCAATATTGAATATTCGTGCAGGGCTCAGGTGCGCCATCGAATTAAACCAGGAGACGCATTTTTGATTCACTTGTAGGTACTTCAATTCACATACGAAACCACAAAAAACGTATGCGATATCCTAAAAACAGTGTTTTTGAAAACACTCCGTGGCGTGGTACCAACCACTCGATCTCGATTTCGACTATGAAAGAAATTGACAGAACAGCTGACGATGTTCCGCCATTGTGTCACTCTTCTTGTCAATGATTTACGTTCCGTTCGACGGAAAGTTTTCCGATTGATTATCGTTTTTTTTTCTAATTTGTATGGAATGTCAGTTTACCGTTTTAAAATTTTATGCGTGAAATGATTTTTTTATGGCGCTAGTTATACTATGTTTGGAGATTTAGTTATAATGGCAACGGTTGGTTCAAAAATGCGGAAAAACGTCACCATTCAAAATGAATTACGTGTGTGAATTCACCACGAGTAACTTAAAAATGCGTCTCCAGTAGAAAATGCAAATACTTAATAATAAGATTTAACTTTCAAATACTTGATTACTTTTTATACTATATGAGTGTATTCGTAATCCTGTCAATACGCGCTCCACTAACTAACCTACTGCATACTGAACTACTGCAACAGGAACAATGTGTGTCAATGAGGACCAAAGTTCTAATTTTAGCGGTTGAGACAAAATTGTCAGGCACGTCAGCTGTTTGAAGGTTACTCTTCTTCGACCATGTTTTTTACGTTGTAAGTGAGTATATGAGGGAGTTAGAAGAAAGGCTGGTCGCTGTCATTGGCTAAGCTCTTAAGGTGGTAGCTTTCAGGTGGAGTGGAGTGAGGGCGCGGTGGTGGAGTCGTTGTTGGGTCGGGTGGGCTCACTGTCGCTCTGCTCGGCCTTTACGCCGCACGCTCTGCTCTTATTGCCGCCCGAATCGGCACTCGCGAACCTCCGCGCTCGAAGTGCAATGTAGTTTTGCCCAATAGTTATAAAACAAGCCTCAAACTGTTTGCAACTTTCACAAAAGTTGTTAAAAAATATTCGGGTGTCGCAGCTGAGGTTCAGCAAGCGGGATTTTCAGGTAAGTAAAGTGTACAAAATACATGCTTTTCGTAGATAAAAAGTAGGGCGCGTAAAAGTTTTAATATGGCGGCGTGAGAGGTGGGAGCGGCGCGCGTCGCCGCAACAGGTAGGATAGGTACTTCTTATCGACCGGGAACTCCTGCATCGGATGCCTTTTCATTTTGCGTATTTTTTAAATTAGTTTCTTCCATCGACTTACTTTGTTTATTTTTTAATCGCTGTCGATGTCTTCGAGACTACGATGGCGGCACTATGATTAACGCTTGCGCTGTGGCATCCCGCCGCCGCCGCCGTGTGGGTATAGGCGACCTCCGCCGCTGCCGCGCCGCGCCACGGGCCGCGTTATTTGCCGCCTGGAGGACGGACCGCCTGCATGCGCTGCGACTACAACCTACAACCACTTGCTTAAACTTCATATTATTACTGAAATTTACAAAATTCAATCTAGAATATTCTAATATTATGTAAATAATGTCTGTAGAAGGATGGTTCCAAAGTTGCAATTAAATATTTAGGTAGGAAAATATAAAAGTTAATTAAAATTAGTTTCACTTTTATGAAGTAATTAATGTTTCCTTTGTAACCAGTCGACAAATCATAATAGCGTATCTGCACAATACCACGAAAGCAATGCTCGCTGTATAAAATATAGATACTGATTGTTTTTTTTTTTTAAGATTTTGATTTTAATCTTAATTTTAACCTAGACTTTATTTTAGATTTAAACTGAAAGTAGTCTTACATCTAAATCAATCTTAAGGTATAATATTATTAGAATTTAACTAAAAGACTTCAACGCGTCGTCGTCGTCGCGTCGACATGATTCAAAATCTCGAACCGCACGGTTTCGGTACAGAAACTGGCTTGTAGGCTAAAATTCAGTTAATTTAGGTTTATTTTTACAAATTAATTATTTCCATCTCATTATAATAAAAATAAAAAACACTTCTGGTCTAAACGATCTTGTTTAATATAATTTGTTTAATTATGTAGGAACTAATGAATTAATTTCTAGTTAATCGCCACTAAAAATCTGTCCTTTGTTTAATAGTCGAGTTTCACTCTTCCTATTTTATCCTTACATAATCTGCATCTATAAACTATATTCTTTAGAATTTAAACATTGTGATGTGACGAATTATATTCATACTTAATTAAGTAATCTAGTATAATCGAGTATAATCTCTGATATTACCATATGCAATATTTAATGCGATAAACAATTCCTACAATAACGTACCTATACATTGAACGAAGTCGGTAATTCATGATTTTTAGGAATTGAAAAGAATAATAGTCCAAAGATTACATAATTATTTCAATGGTGAAAAAAGAAAATTGTAAGCTATATCTAGAATAACTAACAAAATTAACTGTAAATGTTGTCAGAAAGCATTTACACTGACATTTATATTAGAACGAGCCGAGCGGAGGCGACGATGCAGCAAGTGCAATTTAAAATAATCCTATATAATTACGCGGTTCAGAAGTCGTACCGTTAGAATGTTAATTAAAACACTACGGTTTAATAACTTTATGAAAGACAAGAACGCCATTCATCAGGTATGTAATATTAGTTCTGCAAACCGTAATGAAAGTTATTAATATTTTTTTATTCTTTCCCAGCATAACTATTTTGTTTGGGATCATTTTTTTAATGAATAACATTTTAATTTTATTTTCTATTTAACATCATTCGCGTCCTGACCTTCTACCGCCTGCGCGCCTGGCTATTCATCTAATAATAAGAAATTAATTCATTACATTGGATGCTATAACATTTGACCGACAAACAGTTGGACGTTAGGGCGACAGAGTTTTTGCCTGATACTACATACACACATACAAACATACGTACATACATCCCGATACTAAATTAATTTAAGTATGTTCTCTGTTCCTAAAATACCGCGGTGTTCCAGCTACGAAATTAATTGGTATTATTGCTAAACATGACTTTTGAGTCAGTCTGATGGCATTTATTTATCTGTCTACCTGTTGCTATATCTTGCAACAGGTAGAGATATTGTCTTTATAACTGAGTGAATAAATAATAGGATTGAGCACAATTCTTATGATACATGCTCAAATTCCTTATAAAAATATCTTAAACTTAAAATATGTGTATTAAAAAATACACACATAAAACTTAGCTTGGCTGTGTTTGACGTTTTTAGTTAGTTGTATTTTATGTACTGATGAAATATCTAAATAACTGGTTATAACTCTTGCGAATTTTGTGTTTGACCCCTTTTGAATTTACCAGACAGGTACATAATATTATGTTCTAATGAAGTTACCAAATATTTGCTCAATGTCGACGGCGGCAGGTCGAATTCGAGGGGCAGAATTTTAACAAATTGAATTAAAGGTAAAAAGCTAAATGCTAATAGAAATATAATCCCAATATTTAAAAATTACATCACAATATATTTTTTTCAATAACATCATACGAGTAAGTTTAAACGCAATACTATAATGCCACCAGATTTGTATTATCTTTTTGTGCAACAAATAATAAATAGCAAAAAAATAAAACGTTAGAACCTACTTGTGCGTGTAGTGAGCCTTGAAACCTTGTCCTCACAACCTGAAGTGGCTTTAAATCGGAATGGGTGACAGCGTGCATTCAGGAAGGAAATCATTGCCTAATGCTACGCAATTGAACGTGCGGCGCAGACCCACTCACAGCAGCAACCCAAAGCAACCAAGTTTCAAATCATTTCAATATGGAAATGTTAACTAACAAACAATTTGATTCTCTGAGAAATGCGCGAAATATTAGTTAATGAATTACGCTAATGAAGACGACGTCTACTATACTGAACCGATGTGACATTCGACGAACCAAAACAAATGTATCAAACAAAGGCAAATGATGCCGTTCTTCTCCACAGCGAGCGTACTGTAGCATCGGGCCTCGTTAGTCTGCTGCGATAGTTTGATGCTAACGGCATGATTCTTTTTAAATTATATTTGTTTTCTTTTCTAATATCTGTTTAAAAAGAGAGCAATAAAAACTTCATTCGGGCTCTGCCGGGAAGTTTTGACATACTTACTTGCCGCCCGCCGTTGAGTGCGGACGTTATTATATTCTCCTTCGAAATAGTGTGTTTTTAAATAAAAGAAGGTATATTTTTGTGAGTTTTCATTAGTAATTAGCGAACTGCAACAAAAGTTGCTACTACAGAACAGTGGTAGTGAACGTGCCATCCATGATAGCTTCGACGTCGAAAAATGATTTGTAAAAATCTTAATTTGAATAAAATATTTTTTTTATTTTACCTTGCCTGATCGCATAACAAGCATCATGATTTGGGGCCCTATGAATGCTACTGGTCCACCGTGGTCACCTGCACGCTGCTCGCTGCTCGCTGCCACTAAACTGTACAACTAAATGGTTAGGTTAGGTTATAAACTTGGTTAAACGCGACAGTGAAGTCGCTCCGGTCGCCGGCACGCTGCTGCTGGAGCCCTTGTGTTGGAATGCACTTACACACAATTAGTTATAATTCAAGCGGACGTTCACGATCCGTCCTCGACTCAGATTTCAAGGCCCATTACGGAGGTTCCGGGTTCGATTCCCGGTGGGGACACTGTCAAGCAAAAATCTCTTTGTGATTCTGTGCTTCGGAAGGCACGTTAAGCCGTAGGTCCCGGCTACTATCTAGCCAAGTCAGTAGACTTTGGCGGCTCTATAACACTGACACCACACGATGATGATGATGAGTTTAACTGGCCAATCGTAACCAGACACACAATAAAAATTTTAATCGGTAGTAGCATTTTCTAAGAGTCGAAAATAAAGTTGGTCCCTTTATTTGTAAACAACACGTATGTGAAGGTGTGTTTGTGCAGAAATCTATAAGGACAAAAACTAAGTCTAATTTATTTAAATAATATTTAGGTTTGCAGACTGAATTTTCGAAACCACAATTACTTTGCTACATTTTCCAGATGACAATCTGGAAATAAAACAATTGTTGAGGATTTTCGCTATGAAATCTTATGAATCATTAATTACGTCCATGACAAGACAAAATTATAGGTTATATGCGTATTGTTTGTTTGTGTAACTTTTAATTAGAGGTAGCAAGTCATGCAAAGTTAGACACCATTCAGCATTCAGGTTTCTGAATCTAAATTCCTGATCAGGAAACCGAGCGTATGCGGCCAGCCTAAAATAAAGAATATATCATTTGTTTTTTGAGGGCGGAAAATTATCGGTATTTTCATGAAATGACAGATATCGATGTTTCTCGAATTTAAAATACTGCCAGGCAATCGTCGAAACAAAATTTGGATGTTAGTTCCGCTTTCAGTCGGTCGTCGACCTCTACAACGAAGTCGAGATCTCTACAACGACTACAATCCTCTACAACATCAATATTAAAATCATAACGTATAATTTTAAACATCATATTCAATAACTTTTCGGTCCCGTAATAATTGACAAATAGTACAACTGTTTAAAAATCAATGATATTTTATTTTTTCTATCCCTGTCATACCCTGAATTAGGGCGATTAGACCTTAGTCGATCACGCTGGCCCAGTGCGGGTTGGTCGACATCACACACAACCTTTGAATTTCTTCGCAGGAGTGTGCAGGTTTCATCGTTATCCCTTGTCTAATGGAGCACCGCTGTTAATAATAAGTGTTAAAAGTTGTAGAAAAAGAAAAATAATCTCACACAGGTGTGACAATCGGGTGTGACAATAAGTCGGCAATGTTTGTTTGCAAGTAATATTTTTAAGGGAGACTAAATAGCAAAACCGTGTGTGAAAAAAACTGATGTGTGGTTCCCGGTATTCGTATAGGACCAACCCTTCTTCCCATAGAGGTCGACTAAGGGAAGAACCGCCGTGCGTGTGGTTCCCGGCATTGGAATTGGACAAATCCATGTCTTCCCATAAGCGCCGTACAAGGCGACAAGTTTAGTGCCAACTTGGACGGATAATCCAAGAGTGCCAAATAAGCTAGTTGACAGCCTGTCACTAGATGCACTGAAGATTCTTTTAGGTGCGTAAATTCCGAATCTTAATCCAAAAATATAGCCATTATGTAGTTTTAGACAATCTGTTTTATTATAAGTCATCAGGGTCCCAACAAACCCTCGAATCGAAAGTATTATTTTCAAAAACGCATGATTCAAAGTAATTTTACGCTCAAGTAAGTTAATTATTTATTCAGTTATTTGAATAAGAAATAAAAATATAACTCAAAAACAACTAATTATTATTTGATATTGATTAAATTGTACCACGGCTTCTGAAACAGTTCTGTGATCTTACTATTTTTAAAGTTGGATACTTGCCGCTAATAAAGGCCCACAGTCCAAGTAGTTGGACAGAGGAGTGGGACTACCTGCCCTGAAATGTTTTTGTTTTTATTTTACGTATAATTATGTCAGGTTTATTATAAAAAAGCATATTTTACAAAGATTAAAAAAGACTATTTTAATTTTGTCAGCAATCTTTTTTTAAGTACTCTTTCCTGCGCTCGACTCATTTTGATAAAATCAAATTTATCTACTCGTTATCTATTTAGTAAACCGTAGCGACTTCGTTGCTCGTAGTAATTTCGTAGCTCGTAGCAATTTCGTAGCACTTGTTGATCCGGTTCACTTCATTGAGTTTTACAGAAATAAAGTTGAGAAATGGTGGTAACAGTTTTTTTAGGCATGATCTAAATAAAAGTTTCTTTAAGATTTTACCCTTCTTTCTTTGTTATATATTATATGTTACCGGCAATCTTTTTTTTTTTTTTTTTTTTTATTAGTTGATGGGCTTACTCTTGACCACAATCAGGTCCGCGAGGGACGAGATGTGGTCGATGATGGAACGAGTTTGCCCAGAAGGTGCCTGTTCACTCTAGCTTTGAAAATGCTTGGGTTATAAGCACTCGGAAAAACAGAAGCAGGCAAAGAATTCCACTCCTTGGCCGTGCGCATAATAAAAGATGATTGAAAGCGCTTCGTGCGGCAAAGGGGTATGTCGACCAAGTGCGGATGGTATGCTGCAGTTCGTCTGGACTCCCGATATTAAAAAGGTGATGGCGGAATGAGCTCATGCAGCCCATGTGCACACTCCCCGAAATACAGCCTGTAAAACACTGACAGACATGCAACCTTTCGGCGATGAATTCAGGCATTCTATAGAATACCTAGAGCTCGTGTAGGCAATGTATAAAATACTTTATTTATAGTTTATCATTATATACCCTGCCTGTATACAATTTATAGGTATTGTATAGAATGCCGGGAGGAGACCAGGCAAAGTATAAAATAAAGGACAAATAAAACATCCTGATTTGGGGCTGAGCAGCTGATATTGATACAATCTTCATTCTGCGCTGCAGAAGAGAGCGGGCTCTTACTTAGTTTATTGTTTAAGATGATAGATATCTTGAAGGTTCCTTGCCGGTACATTTTTGCTAATATTATGTGTGTTAGGAAGATAAAAAATTGTGCATTCATTCACGATCGTAATAAGAATGAATTTTTTCATCACCATTGTAGATTAGCTTAGTCAGGTCAGAACTTCATTTGAGGGGTTCTCCGCTGTTACTCTTTTCGTGCGCCGCTATAACAAAATACGTTACCTAACGATGTTTTAAGCCTACAGGCGCTTTGAAAAAAATTCACAGATTTCGTGCCTCACACGACTATCGAGCACATTGGAAATTAATCTACGGAGTTCGTCAAAAAGGTTAGACTACAGGGTAAACCCCTAACCCGATCGTCTTTGTTTTAGATTCAAATTGTAGCTGTCTAAATTGTCCAGAGGAAATTTTTTCAAACTTTTGATATCATTTTTCGTTTCCAAAATATCGAGCGCGAATATAAAAAATTCGGAAAAAATACAGGTGCTTTGAAAAAAACACTAACTATAAGTTATTATTAGAAGACTATTATTAGAAGTTAGACTATTTAACTTTTAAGTCCGCACCCGCTTTATTCCAATGACAGTTAAGGGCATCACACACGGCAGCTATAATATATATTATAGCACGAGGCATCCAGCTCTCGTCGCCATTCACTTTCACGCAAAGCGGGGGTCAAACAAAATGGCGAATCAAGCAGAATGGCTGGTCACTGCGGCCATTCTGCTTGACCCCCGCTTTGCACACAAAGTGAATGATGATGAGAGAGCTGGTTGCCTCGTGCTATAATATATATATTAGGTCCTTACATATGAAATTGGCGTTTTGTCGTACTGGCCACTTTGATCACAAATTTCTCCTATTTGGTTAGGAATTCGAAATTCAAATTTATACAGCTATTTCCACATGTAGTTGTGTTTCGTAAACCGTCATTCATTTGTTTTTTTACTTATCTTTTTTCTGTTTGCATCGCTCGATTTACAAAATGGAAAATTTGAAATATCGCGTTATTTGCGAGTACGAGTTCCACCGTGGCACCAGTGCTGCGGAAACGGCTCGAAGGGTTAATGATGTGTATGGCGGTTGTGTCGCAAAAGAAAACACAGTGCGTTTTTGGTTCCAACGTTTTCGTTCTGAAAATTTCGACCTGCAAAACAAGCCCCGTGGACGGCCGGAGACCCAAGTTGATAATGAAGCATTGAAAGCTATTGTGGAAGCGGATCCATCGCAAACCACGTCCGAGTTAGCTGCAGGCTTCGGTGTTAGTGATAAAACTGTTTTAATCCACTTGAAGCAAATTGGGAAGATTAAAAAACTTGAAAGGTGGGTTCCTCACGAATTGAGTGAAGCAAACCGGCAAACGCGCGTCAACTGCTGCGTTACATTACTTGACCGGCACAATAACGAAGGGATTTTAAATCGAATCATTACCTGTGATGAAAAGTGGATTCTCTACGATAATCGGAAGCGCTCATCGCAATGGCTGGACCCTGGCAAGCCAGCCAAAGCCTGCTCCAAGCGAAAATTGACCAATAAAAAGTTACTTGTAAGCGTTTGGTGGACTAGCGCCGGTGTCGTTCATTACAGTTTTCTCAAATCTGGCCAGACGATTACGGCAGATGACTATTGTCAGCAATTGCAAACCATGATGGAAAAGCTAGCTGGTAAACAACCGAGGCTGGTCAATCGCTCTACGCCACTGCTGCTTCACGACAACGCTAGACCACACACTGCACAACAGACGGCTAGCAAATTAGAAGAGCTTCAATTGGAATGTCTAAGGCATCCACCGTACTCCCCGGACCTTGCTCCAACAGATTACCATTTTTTTCGAAATTTGGATAACTTCTTGCAAGGGAAAAAATTCAACTCAGATGGGGCAGTCCAAATCGCCTTCAAAGATTTTATTGATTCCCGTCCGAATGGTTTTTTTAGTAAAGGGATCAATGAACTACCTATGAGATGGCAAAAGTGCATAGATTACAATGGCTCATACTTTGATTAAATAAATATACTATATAAAAATTTTTCGACTTTTTGTTCCTCCCATACAAAACGCCAATTTCATATGTAAGGACCTAATATTATAGCTCCATCTGTGATGCCCTTCAATAACGTTCAGGATCCTCGGGTCATCGCGGGGATGTTTGCAGAGAAGTTTTGTACTCAAGTGGAGGGGAGAACCAGTCTTGTGAACCCAGTCGAGAGGGGCGGTCGTGCTGCGGTGGCTGCCTAAATACTAAGTCTATTTTTCACTCCTGAATTAGTATTAAAATGCGTACGTTCAATGAAGCGTGGGAAGTCACCGGGGCACGACGGCTTTAGTATAGAACATGTACTATACCCTTGTTGTTCGAGAAATTATCTATTTTTTATAACGCTTGTATGACGCATAGCTACCTCTTTAAGGAGTTTATGAAAACAATAGTTGTACCAGTTTAAGAAAACAATAGGTTGTACCTTTGGTCAAAAACAGAAACAGAAATACCTCAGATATGAATAACTACAGTACAGACCCATTTCACTGGCAACTGATTTGTCAAAAATATTTAAACGTTTTACTTTTGGAACATGTTGACCTGAATAGTGTTATACACGTTGGGGAAAAAGTTTCTTCGCATTTTATATGAAAATTCAAAACATTTTTTAATAAAGTTTATTTACATTTAACTAAAGTCTGTAGGTGCCATCTTGCAGGTAGGGACATGATCCCATTGCTATAGAAATTCTGGGGCTTCTGATCAAAAAACCGCGACAAGTGGTTTTGGCAGTTCTCTCGTGATATTAACCTGACACTGCCTAAAGAATTCTGAAGAGACCGAAACAAGTGGAAATCTGAAGGTGTAAGGTCAGGACTATACGGCGGCGGATGCATTAACACCTCCCAGCCAGACTCTAAAAAGGCTAAAGATGTGTGAGGTCTAGCGTTATCATGATGAAAAACCACACCCCTTCTGTTGATTAATTCCGGCCGCTTTCTCTGAACTTCTTGCTTTAATCTCATTAGTTGTTCGCAGTAGAGTTCAGAATCGATGCTCCTGCCTGGAGGTAACAGCTCATAATGAATAATGCCCTTCCAATCCCACCATACACACAGCATTACCTTGTTGCGAGATAAGCCGGGTTTCGCCAGAGTCTGTGAAGCCTGACCAGCCTTTGACCACGACCTTTTTCGCACGTTCTTGTCGTACGTGATCCACTTTTCATCACCAGTTATCAGGTTTTTCAAAAATGGTTCGGTTTCATTACGTCGTAATAAAGAATCACAAATGAGTACACGGTTCATTAGGTTTCTTTCAGTGAGCTCATGAGGCACCCAAATATCGAGCTTTTTTGTGTACCCAGCTTTTTTCAAATGCACCAAAATATTTTTGTAGTCAATTCTCAGTTCTTCAGCTACATCGTAACTACTGATTTGCCGATCTTGCTCCACTTTTTCAAAAATGGCATCCATTCTATCCGTAACAAGGCGCCCAGAGCGAGGTGCATCTTTGACATCAAATGGACATGAATGAGGGAGATCCGCGTTAGTTTTAGGTGTTCAATTCTAATCTTTTTGCATTTGTGATTGGAATTAAAGGAAGTGGCAAGTTTTCAGCTATTTATTAGATGTAACAATGTATTACGTGTTCACTACACAAATGCTATTAATTTAAATTTGTTAGTGTTTTTGAAAATATTGATTGTGTTTTTTCAAACTACCTGTTGGTGTAGCTATGAAAAAAATAGACGGGGCAGTTTTGATCAGATAGTTATTCAAAGCTACCCCAGTGCTTGCAGATAAAATAAATTAATAAATTATGGACGTTATGGATAAACTTAAGTAGTCTCTATTTGATCAAACTTCTTTTATGATACATTCTAAAATTCCACGGGTTAAATTATTTCAATTTCGTTCTACTTTGTGTTGTTGTCAGCTTATTATGTACTGTGCAGGCCCAGTAGGGTAGATTTGAACACGGTTCAGAGCTTCCCCCCTTGAGGCAGTTTTGAACGTTATCCCGAAAGACAATTATTCAAAACTACCCCAACTTTGTTTTAACACCAGATTTTATAAGTTAAATGTTGGACAAGCTTTTTGTCGTTGCAAAAAATACCAAATCCTTCAAAACTAAAACTTTACGTTGATTTTTCTGCTTTTACAGTCCATTTTTCAAAAACGCCCCTATGCTGTTCAAAACTACCCCACTATTGGGGCAACTTTGAATGAATTCCTGAAGCTGTAGCTAAATTGTGCCTTTATCTCTTGCTTGACATTTATGAAGATGCATTCATTTTACTGTCTAATAATATAACTAATAATGCAAAAACTTGAAAAATCTATTAACCTCAAGAAAAAACAGTTATAACAAAAAGTATAAAAAACGCATAAAGCTGCTCCCCTCTCCCCTACCCAACTGCAATGTTCTTGGACAGCTTCGAGCACTTTGCCATTGATCGAGATCGGTTCCGGAATGATTAGTTCGTTGAACATGACCTTAGTCTTGTCCAAATTCACCCGGTGACCGAATGAACTACTAAATACTGAACTAAAAGGTAATCTTTTACTTTACACGTGTGTTAACGTGTATTTTTTTATGTTGTGTTAAAGTTGTGCTGATTTGGCTTCCGTATCACTACTTAAAAAATATTATCTATATTCAAAGCAGTTGCAGCCACTCGGTAGTTAAATATTTTAGTCTATTTTAGAACATATCACCACTCTGGTTAACTTTTAAGATAGCCTTAGATCTGTGTGTGTCAAACCTTAAACAAAATTAGCAACATCCTCGTACTCCGTACACACAGGAAATCCAACCGAGCGCAGACATTTCCGTTCAATTTCAATACAGTCGCGCTCAATCACCATGAAGCAGCGAGCGGATTACGAGGCGAGGGAAAAGCGCCACGTGTACCAGTACCGACGCTTGCCACCCACCGTGCTCCTCCCGAGATTAAGGCCGCTTTTTATAACGAGCTCCTATAATATTATATCATAGTTCTTTTTTTCACAGTTATTTATATCCGGAATAGAAATAACAAAAAAGAAATTACACCCCCGATGATGATGAGATACGTCAAAATAAAGAAACGTATACTCTGTCCCAGATAGGATTGGAAAGAAGTAAAAAAGGTTATTTTATATTCACACTTGGCGTAGTTCGTATTTTTAATATTCACGCAAAGTGTGTCCTAAAAAGACCTAAGAAGACAGCAGCGGTACAAACTCTGCGTTCCGAGACGCGCTGAAATCGAATAAAGCAGCCGTAATTGCGTTCCGAACTACTGTCATACGTTTGTTTGCTTTTCTGATCACTGACAGCGCTGAAAGTCTGATTCGGAATGCGCCCATACATTAGTACTGATACGCACAATTTTTAATAGATTTGAACAGTCACTGTCAGTGATTGATAAACTTCGTCACTTCACTTCCCTATGGCTTTTGTTAAGTTTTGCAATTCTTCGGGCTATGTCAGGAATTTCGGATCTCGTCGTTTCTGATTCGATTTCACAAGGAAAATCCAAGGAGAGCCCTTTCCATTGCCCTACAAAGTAATTTAGTCTCATAAGTATTGTTACGAGCGAGCGGGGTTCATGGCTTGAAAATTTTGTTTTCGAGAAATATGTCCTTTACGTCACGTATAGTACACAAGCAAACGTCACAAACTGTACTTGATCGCGCACGGGTAGCACTCTGTGGTAGCACTACACCGAAATTAACACTTTCACTGTACTTTATTCACTAGCACTTTAACTTGCACTTTTATTTACTTCGGCTCTCGGTACTGCACTGAACTCCCCGTCTAGGTGGTCGCGGTCCTTATATACCCCTATGACAGTTCGAGAATGTACCTATTACGATCTTCTTTTCGTTATTCGATCTTTTTGAGTAGCGACCTTTCTCGAACAGAAATTCTAGAGTGTTCTATCCAATTTTGACAGGCAGCTGTTTCGAGTAGCGAATACTTTTTGAAGGGAAATGACAAGTATCTCCTGGTCAGTTGTCAAGGATCACTGACGTCTGGCGTTTTCTGGACAGTTCTCTCTCTGGTACAGTACAAGGGCTGCTATTTATGTATCCGGAACTGGCCACTTACATAAACAATATTAAAAAAAAAAAACATTTAAAAATAGAACTCTTTGGCTGTAAAATAAAGTTTGTTTCATTCATCTGTCAATTATTTTTACATTGTGGCGCCATTTTTAAAATTCATTGTCTATCATCACCATGGATTTGACTCGTGAAAGTTTTCGTGCTATGATTTATTACGACTTTCGGCGTGGATTAACTCAAAAACAGTGCATGGATCAACTTTTGTCGACTTTTGGGGAGGAAGCCCCATCGAAAACCACTGTGTATCACTGGTTCAGTGAGTTTAATCGTGGTCGTCGTATGCTTGCGGACGATTTTAAAGAAGGTCGCCCTAAATCGGCTGTTGTACCACAAAATATTGATGCTGTGCGCGAACTAATAATGCAAGACCGCCATGTTACATATTAGTATGACGAGTATTTATAAAATATTACACGAACATTTGGCTGTAAAAAAAATTTGTTCTCGTTGGATCCCGCACAACTTAACAATTGAACAAAAACAGGTTCAAGTTGATTGGTGCAAAAAAGTGATAGAAAAATACAAATGTGGTACATCAAAAGCTGTTCATAATATCTACACAGGAGACGAATCTTGGATATATGCGTATGATCCCGAAACTAAACAGCAGTCAACGGTTTGGGTGTTCCAAAATGAGCCAAACCCAACTAAAGTTGTTCGTGCAAAAAATACTTTTAAGCAAATGGTTGCCTGCATTTTTGGTATTAGTGGACATGTGGCTACAGTACCACTAGAGAATCGTAAAACGGTTAATTCTGAATGGTACACCACCATTTGCTTGCCAGAAGTCTTTGGAGAAATACGCAAGAACAATCGACAACGAAGAATAATCCTTCACCACGATAACGCCAGCTGTCACACCTTGGCCGCAACAACGGAGTATTTAAATAGTCAAATGATCGAATTGACGGGTCATCCGCCGTACAGTCCCGACTTGGCACCCAACGACTTTTATTTATTCCCAAGCGTGAAGAACAAATTACGTGGACACCGATTTTCGACCCGGGAAGAAGCCGTTGATGCTTTCAAAATGCACGTTTTGGAGATACCCGATACAGAATGGAAAAAATGCTACGAAAGTTGGTTTCAACGTATGAAAAAATGCATCGATCATCACAGGGAATATTTTGAAAAGCAATAAAAGTATATTTGGTTATAGATGTTTGTTATTTTTTGTTATTCCGGATACATAAATAGCAGCCCTCTACAGTCCTCCTTCCCCTTAATTGCATACATTTCAATGTTTTCGCTTTGAAAATGTATGCGATGCCATATTTATTTTTCATCCAATTAGTCTCAAAGCTCACAATAAAAGCAAGAGTAGATTCAGTTTCATCATTTGAAACTTATCCAATTACGTAGTAGTAAAAGGTTGTTGAATAGAGTCGATGCGTTGTCGCGTTCATCCGGCAGATCTCGCCAAACGCTGTGCTGACCGGTTGTGTTGATATTGCACTCTGCACGCGGCGCGGTTTATATATATTCGCGATCGGAGAGCAGCAATGCAATCCACAATAACTCGCGCCAACATCTTCAATAGCTTTCTGGGAGCAAGCATCTTTGGTATGCATATTTTATAGTTTTCTAATTAATAAATTTATGATGTGGGTTCTATTAGTTAAAGTTTTTGAAGCTTATTTTTTTTAACATGCTTTTATTAGCTTCACCTGTATGTTTCTATGTAACAGACTTCTTTGGACTCGATTTTGACCCACTTTAAACGGACAAATTTAATTAAAACTTTGTACACATATCAAGAACTAGTGACAATATAATAATCTGAAAAAAAAAAAATACACGCCTTCACAGTACACATCAAACTAAAAAGTAAAAAATAAAATATAGTAAAAGAACTAAAAAACACGCTTTTAAAGCACATCAAAATAATTAAAAGTTATTTTTCACTTTTTAGTTTGATGTGCTTTAAAAGTGTGTTTTTTTATTATTTTTTAACTATATTTTATTTTAATTATGATGTAAATTTTAGGTACTTATACATATTATTTAAACGCAAAAACTCTCGAATTTAGTTTATACCGTGATACTAATCAAATAGAACGTTCCAAAATCTTAAAAAATACATTTTGAGTTTTTATACTAACGTTTTTAGGGTTCCGTAGTCAAAAAGGAACCCTTATAGTTTCGTCATGTACGCCTGTCCGTCTGTCCGTCCGCGGCATAGCTCAGAGACTCCTAGTACTACTAGAAGGCTGTGATTTGGCAAGAATATACATATTAATCATGCTGACAAAGCTGAAAAATAAAATAAATATTTGAGAAAATTTTGTTTAGGTTTCCTCTGGTACACGTGAAGTGGTGGTTATTTTTTTATTTACGACTATCTTGTAGTGTGAGGTATCGTTGGATAGGATTTTCAAAAATAATGGGGGTTTGCTAAAACCATTTTTCGATGCTAGTGTACGTTTTAGAAATATTTAGTCAAGTGTCTCCCCGTCCTACCAGCGGAACCGTTGTATTTGGAAACGTGAAAAAAATCATGGTAGTAGTGTATATGATGAATTTAAAAGAAAAGTTATCAACATCCAGTAGGCTTTACAGGTTACTGAATTATAGACCAATTTATAAAATGAACTTGTACAAGTAAGAAATTTGGTACTACAAATATCATAGAAAAATATTTTGATGAATGTTAACTGTCTTAAGCAGGTACCTGAGTAGTATTGGACAACTACGGAAGCCTACACTTTTCGTGGCCCGACACGTGCTTGGCCGGTTATTTTCTTGTTGTTTCCATACAAATTTTTGCTCGTCATCGGCGGCGTGTGGGGTCCTCAAGCTAAGTAATTTTTTTGGGCTTTTCAAAAGTTTTGGAACAATCATGGGCTGAACTACTTACCAGAAAAGTTTTGCTTTACTACTACCATGTTGTATAAAAACGGAATGTGCAATTTCAGATTTCAATAAAATGGCTCAACGAATCGTTTGTGACTTATTTTTGTTCTTAAAATCTCAATGATTCTCTTATCAATTTCTTACTTTCTTTGTCACCTTTCACGCAGAGAAAATTCTAGTTTAGCTTATAGTTAACTTAACAGGAATGTCGTAGATTGTGATATATAGTTATACGACAGCTAACTATTTCGTCGACTTTAATAAACAAATCTGATAATGGCTTACTAGAATATCTAGCACAGTTAAACATAATGCTGTTACACATAAGTGAAAAAAAATTGTGTATAATGAACAAAAATGTATATGTGTTCATTACATAATCTTTATTATTATTATAACAGAATTAGTAGCGTTCCTAATACCATTCTTTATTTTAGAGATTTACTAGAGTTTAGTAACTAGTGAAAAATGGCGGCTAGTCAATATAATTTGTCTAACGTAAACAACGTTCTGTTTCATATACTCGTACTGTACTCATGTAACACAAAACATTTATTATGTTAACAATAAAAATAATCTGGTAAACAATACCATATATATTAATCTAGTTTTTTAAACGACTAAATCAAATTTTTATTACTTCGTGTTCTTTTAGCTTCGATCTTTTAGAGACAACATAAATATTTTATTGTGCAACTGACAGCTAGCAACAACAAATAAAATAAGTAGCTAAAAATATTTAATAGCTTTAAGTTTTGTTTATTAAATTGAGCTATTTAGTAAGTATTGTTTATTAAATGCAACTATTTGTGGTTAAAAGCCAATACGGTTAATTTAACATAATTTGGGTATTTTCTCTTATATTTTTAATGATTCCAAACTAAGTACAATTACCAATGGTGTCGATTCGGCATACGCCCAACTAAACTAAACTTAAAATTAGTCCTGTCACTTTCTATCATTTTTATTAGAAAAGGGACCGAAGATCATCGGTTTTGTTTTCGTCTTTGACTTCACGACTAACTGTCAATTTTAGTGGCTTTTTATTCGTCACTAAAACAAGACAATTTTACAGTTAGTCGTGAAGTCATAGACAAAAACAAAACCGATGATCTTCGGTTTCTTTTCTATTAAAAATGATGGAAAGTGACAGGACAAATTTTAAGTTTAGTTTAGTTGGGCGTATGCCGCATCGACACCAATGACAACGTATTCACTCAACATAACACAAAGAAGTAAAATGTTCGATTGAATTGAAAAATTTCGAAGGTTTATGGGAGAGTCCAATAAATTAAGATTTCAATAAGTAACATACGTGATATAATCTCAGTCATTTACATTTTGTATGTTCGATCACTCAAGAACTTAATGTTTGTTGTAGGTGATCCCCAGCGTGAACCTGAGCCTCCTGCAAGACCTGAACCTCCTCAAACGCTGTCTTCGTGGATTGGGGTTGGGATGGCAGGGATCATGTCAAAGCTGAAGAACGGGGCCAACAACACGCCCCCGCCCCTCGAGAGCAACCCCATCATGCAGTACTTCGAGGTCGGCAAAGAAAGCAGCACCGCCGGCCCCGGGCTCGTCTGGCGCGTGCATGATGCTTACCGCAAAAGCGACGGCAAGGTCAGTATTTCATATCATTAACCAAATTCTTTTCAATACACTTTGGGCGAAAATTGAACTAACGAAGGCAGTAAACTTTGTGGTAAATGCGTTTTACGGCACTAGTGCGATTTTATTACAGGTTTTTTAATTCCTACGGTCTTCAAAATTATTATTCAGCCAAGATCATTTTGACAATAAAAAATAGTTAAATCGATTCATACAAAGAGAAAAGTATTTATATTTTTTATTTCAACAAATTATATCAAAAATATTATCAGCCAGTAATATTTTAATTATAAAATATAATTATCTCGATTTAACAAAGAATCAATTAGTAGGGGCTGAATGTCGGCCAGAGACTTTTCTCCGTGATTATGCTTATAAAAAAGAAACATACTATCGTTTTGTAGTTGGCGCCAAGTTTGTACAATTTTAATTTAATTGTTTTACATTGAATGTTGTTTTATGAGAGATTAAGTGTTGATATTTAATTATAAATGTGAATGGTAAGGATACTCAAACTGCGCGCGATATAATAAAGGTTAGTTTTTACAACTTCTACATAATCAATTTTACCTGTAGTATCATAGCGTTTGTAGGGTACTATGTACCTTTCTTAACCATTTCAATTTAATTATTTACTATCAGTTTTCTCACAAGTGTATTGAAAAAAGTCGTACAACACACGGATCTTAGGTTTTATTTTATTAATACAAAAGTCACTTCGTTTGTAATATGCTACCTACGATCCTTGTATCGTAATGAACTATTAACGGACTTAATCGCTATTTTTACCCTTGGATTTTTACCAAAGTGGTAATATAGCGGGCGCGGTCTTGACATTGACAGTGTATAAAATAGTCCTTATTGTTACGAGTAATTATAAACGCGAAAGTTTGTATGTATGGGTGCATGGATGTTTGTAATTCTTTCACGCGAGCCGTAGCGAGGGTTTATAATGTAGCGAAAAACCAAACATACTTAGATCTTTCCATAGCTCGCCTTCCACGTCTCGGCTCCGTATGTCAATACGGGTAGGACGCACTGATTATACACCCTGCTCTTCAGGCATTGCGGTAGTGGCGACGAGAAGATATGACGCAGTTTCCTAAATGCTGCCCAGCTCAATTGCGATTTCACGCTCAAAGTTGTCTCTACCCAACTGCAATGTTTGGTCGAGGTAGACATATTTCTGGACAGCTTAGAGCACTTCGCCATTGATCTAGATGATTAGTTCGTTGAACCTTAGTCTTGTCCAAGTTCATCCGGAGACCGGCTGAAAATAAGGCAGCGTTAAGACTGTGCAGCATTTTTTGCAGATCCTGCAACGATTCGCAAAAGCGGAGGTGACTAAGATATTCGCCATTAATGTCGATGCCCAATCGAAAAGTAGACCTAAAATAGGTAGGAAAAATGTTGGTCTGCCGTGGCTCAGTGGGGGATCCGCAGGGTAGAAAAGTTATGTTTTCATTTTTAGTTTTTTAAGCGAAAAACACTATGCGCTAAACACTAAGCGAAAAACATTATGCAACCCACTTTGAACTATCATTTTACTTCATATATTTAGTTAAGGAACGAA
Source organism: Carpatolechia fugitivella (assembly GCA_951230895.1). NCBI lineage: Eukaryota > Metazoa > Arthropoda > Insecta > Lepidoptera > Gelechiidae > Carpatolechia > Carpatolechia fugitivella. The sequence goes on along the minus strand of OX579645.1, from coordinate 25,086,604 downwards.
ACCTTTTCGTTGGATTAATTGGTAAAAACGACCGGAATAAAACATAACCTAATACTTTCCAATATTTTTTTATAGCTATACCTGGCGCTTACATAGAAAAACAATATAATATAAACAAGTATTACAAAGATGTCTTAACATTCTGGAATTCGGCAGAACAGAACTTTGCAACCATCATTGAATCATTTTTTGGCAGATAGGTACTATCTGCTTTAACAAAACCGGTTTCCATTTTAATAAAAAAATTGGTACAAATGAAATGCACTGACGAAAGAACACAATTATTACTCCTTGAAGTCAGTTAAAGTTGATAGATATGTACCTACTGAACTGACAGTTTTTGCCTATATGATGTCACACCATGGCAGCTCGTGTTTTAGGTACGCTCAAAAATTCAAATACAAAATTATTTATTTTCTTTAAACAAATTTGTCAACTGAAGACGATTGAAGTTTCCCTTTAAGCAAAAGACTTTTGCCTGTACCAGGAAACCCCGCTCTTCTAAACAAGGTAAGAAAATAACAACTTGAAACATAGGTAGGTAGGGATTACAAAAGTTGATATAATAATATAGCCTAAGGTAAGGTCCGGATTGTGTGTGTGTGTGTGTTTGTTTGTTTGTATGTCTTCCTTTAGTTTACATGGTACGAGTAAGTGCGCGCAATAATGTGCTTTTATGACTCAAAATTAGAAAAGTATCTTTATATATATTTCTAGTACATAAATATATTTTATTAAATTTTATAATTTATTTATCACTACCGAAAGTACCCTATTGGACGCGCGTCGCCGCGACCTGCTTATGTTTCTCTGACAAAATCGTATATTACTAGCGGTCCGCCCGCGGCTACGCCCGCGTTGTGTAGATTTTCTCGTGGGAATAAAACTTTTTCCGTAAAAAGTATCCTATGTTTTATTCCTAACCTTCCCTACACCTACCCTACACCTACAAGGCTACAACACACCTACCCTACACCTACAAACAAACAATCAAATCTTTTTTCTTTATAATATTAGTATAGATAAGACAATAGCGTAACGATGTAATTATATCGATACTTCTTGGAGAACGGAATACAAACCTGTGACAGGTGATGAAGTGACACCAACGCCACATTGATGAGATTGACATGTTTCCTTCGCAACGCCATTATAATATAGGAAATTGTACATTTGTATTTTGAAAATACTCGATAATCTGAATTTTCCGCCTATAAGTTGTCGACTCAGATTGACTATTTTTATAGGCTCTTCAATTTGATGTGCATTTCGTTCGAGTCTACCGTAGACTGCTACGAAATTATCTATAGATTATTATCTTAAATAAAAGAAAGGCTCGCGGGCGCTCACCTAGATACCGCGCTATCCAATAACAACAGCTCCGTGAATACGGCAACTCAACAATGACAATGACAATTTGGAAGGATGCAAGCTCGGAGGAAATACGACATTGTTGACATTGTTTACAACGAGACTGCTTCGGCGCGAGCTCGGGTACGCCGAATTCGACGTAGTATTTTTTGCCACATTTTTCAACTACGCAGGTGGAATCTAGGTGAGCGCCCGCGAGCCTTTCATTTATCTAAGATTATTATATACAAGGTGGCGCCATCGTTGTAAGCAAATTCCATTCTTTACCGGTTCCCGTAGGAATGAGATGTTTTTTCGGGACAAAAACTATCCTATGTCCTATTCTAGGGCCTAATCTAAATGTGTGTCAAGTTTCATTCCGATCCGTCCAGTGGTTCAAGCGTGATTCGGCAACAAACATCCAAACTTTTGCATTTATAATATTAGTAGGATTATTAACTTCATAATGCGCAGCGCCGCCGCTGCCACCGCCACCAGATAGATTTTCAAAATTACCGAAATGTACTTACTACGCGACGCGACCTAATCAATTAGCCGCGTGGCAGGTATGCGGTTTCCCTACATAAATTACATAGCTATAAATACACGCTATAATATTTGTGTATGTATTTATGTACTAAGTATACCTAAACTTAGTTAACATCCGCTATGATATGCCCGCCCAGTGTGATATTTCGTTTCGATTTTAGGGCCTTATCATACTAGCGGTTTGCGAGCGGTTGCGGGGTGGAGCGGACGCGCAGCGGATACGCAACGTTTTCGTTGCGTTTGTAACAAAATGGATTCCGAGGAGGAAACACTGCTGTTGGCTTTGTTACTTTGAAGACGCCGGAGACGAAAACAAAAGCATCAACGAGTTTGGGAGGATCCATTATCAGTTAATCGAATGGAAGAGAGCGACTACTAATTTGTGTTGTTTTGCAAACGAATAAAAAATAATCCAAAAAAATTTCGTACCTACATGAAGACACACATTTGAGATTATCAGTGTCATCTGAAGAAAGGCTCGTAATTATAGATGTAAGGCCGGTTTAAAACCAATTGAATCAATCGGTTTAAAACGAAAAAAAAAAACGGTTTAAAACCGAAATAAGCCATTTTTTTCGATTTAAAATGGTTGGTGTTGACGGCTATGTTTTTCTTAAATATAACCACATTTTCTTAATATTCCGAAGAAGGATTAGAACGGAGTAGGTATACTCGTATATACCTATAAACTGTTAAATGAAATGTGTGATACCTAGATCGGTACTGACTTGGTTAGGTTCTAGTTGGTGCAAGTGCGACCGACCAAGCGTAGGCATTACCTAGCTAAGTTATAAAAAACTATAGTTAAATATGTGTTGGTTATTTACAAAAGATACAATCAGTTTAATTCGGTTTAAATACGTTTTAAAACCAAACTCACACACTCGCACTCTTCGCGCCGAGAGATGTCAAGCAAGATGCAACGTTGCCAGCTCGCCTGCTCTACTGTGTAGAGCGATGCCCGACATGACGCCTTGTATCGATATATCGTATCGTAATGTATCGCATCTGAATGTATCGCATCGCGGCATAATAAATAAGTTAATTAATGAAACAAAAACACATCCGTTCGTGAAAGCAACACTGGCCACACTGGCGGATCGATTCGATCAATCTGAGAAATGCGACGTTGCCGTTTTACCCTATGCGCGCACGGGTGACATTTTGTCTGATCTGTTACAAGTCTATGTATGTGTGTGTAATATTATTTATAATGTAGATATAAGTATAAACTACTTAACTAAAACGAAACGTAACGTCAGGTGACCAAATATTGTCGATAATGAATTAGTGTAGTTATTTTATTTTAGTAGGCGAGTTTTAAACCGTCTAAAACGATTTATTTGGGGTTTTAAACCGCCACATTTGGTTTTAAACGTTTAAAATCGTTTTTTTTTACATCTATACTCGTAATTACGGGCTGGCGTTTGTACAAGACAGTGTACAAGATGGCAGTCACCGCGCGTCCGCAACGAATTCGCTGCGCGCCCTCTCCGCTCCACAGCCGCCGCTCGCAAACCGCTAGTATGATAAGGCCCTTAACATTCAAAGTCCATAGGGTGTGGAGCTTACAGGTGTTCTTTTTTGTAACATAAAATATTCCAAGGTTTATATTTGTCTTATATTATATTATTTTATTATGTTATTATAACGTTAATGAGGCTAATTCTTACTGTCACGCTCTAATTCTTAATTTAAGTTCGTCCGGCCTTTTCACCTTTAAGAGATTAAAAAGGGACAAGAGAAGGCCATTCTAATATTAGAGCTGTCAAACGTCGAATTTGAACCTTATGGCCGCGTCGATTGCACAATTTTATAGAGCACTTAAAACCATGTGACTTAAAAATCTCTTAATCTGACAGCTACGCCTTTATTTTAGGTTATCATTCATTCAAAATAATATAAAATAAATAATAAAAAGTAAGTTTATTTGCCATACAAAGAATTGTATTTTTTTTTCTCGGTTTGACAACAATGAACTAAAGCGAGCTTTGACTCCCAAACTAGGATTTAATCTGTATCTTGGGAGACAGTGTTCTTTTTTCGAAAATATCATTCGTTCATCTGAATTCATCTCCTCTCTTTCGTTGGTCATAAAAACGAAAAGGATAGCTGGATTTTAAAATTAGGATTAGAGCATGACTGTGTGAATCGGGGCCAATGTAACTGCCTGAAGCGCAATGTATAATCCTTATCCTTACTATATAACAGTGGCGAAGGGTGAAATTTTGACAAAGGTAAGCCGGAAGAGCGCGGCTTACCTAACTAAATGACACGCTTTTTGTTTTAAAAACTGTGAGTTCGGAAAATGGAATTCATCGCTACACAAGTAGTTAAATAGTCCGTTGATCAGCAATCCATATGAATTAATGCCAAAATAGCATACAGAGCTCACAACACTCACTCAACAACTTACCGTATTGAACAGATCGTGAAAAACACAGTAAAAACAACAATTTCACTGTTTACAAACAAGCACACACTAAATTGGCGGACACGTACTTACTAATTAAATGTATTGTATCACTTTACTTCCCCATATAAATCATAATTTAACCAATCACACAACATCACACAATTTCGACCCCGCGATGTATTTTCTTACTGCAACTCTTCTTTTTCAATTTTGCTATCTCATCAATTCCTCTCTCGCGTATGCGTTATGTGTTAGAAAGAGAAATAAATTATGGGAAGCCAACCCGTCTCGGCTTCTATGGCGCCATTTTATGGGTGTGTTTCAAATCAAACTGACAGCGCCGGCAACATTCAATTTTGCTAATTCTTAGTCAATAGTTTAATAGTTTTGTGTAAAAAAAACTTATTATAGAATATCTGACTACTTAGAGGACAGATATCCATTGGAATAAGTTTCTTGAATGACAGTCTATCTCAATATGCATGAATTTAGTATTATTATGTGACAAAAAAAGAAACACAAAAGATACGATTGCGATGCGATTCTTTGGTGAGTTGAGTCCGCACATTGTGTAATGAACTCACCAAAAACAATGTAATGACGAAACTAAGAGATGTAACATCCAAAAGCTATTCATTTCATTTCGTTATACACTGGTTTTAAAGTGCGCTGATTTATTTATAGAAAAATAAATTCCCGCATAATTGTGGTTATCGCATTTTACCAGTTTCCCAAAAGATGTTCTAACTTATTACCTTCCTACCTAATAAATACTATTAGCAACTGCTTATCTTTAATGTTTCGAGAACGGGGCGTGACTTTATGTTGAAGTATACGTCTTTAATTTTTTTAACTTTTTTTTACTCAACTGCTTTGTTTTGTGAAGTACTTTGCAAATATTGATAGAATTCAAATTTCAGAATCAGATTTGCTGAAAGAAAAATAAAACCGAACCTTTAATTTTCACAGTTATTTATTCAGTTAACAATGTATCTACGAGTACTTACCTGTTGTAAAAGCAATTGTTAACATTATTTTGCTGGCTCATACCTAACAAAACGTCACGAGAGAGTAATTCCACGTACGTAAAATGGTTAGGCTCTGTGCCGATTTTAATAAATTAAACATGAGCTTAGTGAGCCGTATTGAAAGAGCCTTTAATTAAATGTTAGCGCGTGACTGAGGCTGCGGGGTGCTCCGCCCCAGCCGCTCGCCGCCGGCGGCGGCGGGGGCGCGCGCTCGGTCACCGCGCGAAGCCGTGCTGATACGCCCTATTTCAGAAAGTACTAGCTAACGTTTACGTTATTTAAGACCGTTATTGTTTCCATAAACTCTTTGCTTAAATTTTTATGCAATTACCATTGCCAACATTTCATAAACCTCACCCTTTTTTATTTATGTTGATATTCGTACGAAGATAACAATTGTTGTAAATTACAAAACGTAAATTTTGTCGCGCCGTTCTAAGCTCGCCGTACGCGCTGCTTTCATAGTCTAATGATCTATGGTATTTTATTTATTATGTGGTCACGCTGCGAATGCAAGTAACTTCCTTCAGAACGCTTCATAAAATTCTATTGTTATACTTTTATGCAATATACATTATAAGCAGCTTATCATCATCATCATCATCATCATCGACAGCGCATATTCGTCCCCACCGAGTATAGTGTGCAATAAATATCTCATACTCTATATGTTTATTTTTATCGATTTATTCTTTCACAAGTACTATCAAGTTCAAGTTGAAGAGCCGTTGCAATTTTCTTTAGAAAATATATTAGGAAGAAATTTTCTTTAGAAAATATATTAGGAAGCAATTTTCTTTAGAAAATATATTAGGAAGCTTGCGAGTTCTTAATGTCTGTCTACCTCAGTTTCAAAGTAAAAGATGCTTTTCAAGGTTAAGGACTTAGGAGGAACTTTTTTGTTCTTATTTTTCCGTAGACTGGTCTTCATAGCTCGCCTTTGTTTAAATTACTTAGAAATTCCTTAAAAGTTATCATTGTAAAAAAAATAACTTTCTATAAGTAACATATTATTTTTTTATCTTCTTTAAAGGCGAATGTATTTGAGTGTGATTAATTAGAGTAGAGTAGAAAAGTGACTCAATAATAATTAAAGAACAAAATAAAGTAAAAAAATATTCGTATCATAACACGATTTTAATACGGACTCAATAGTAAAAAATAAGTTTTGATTGTGATTTTTTATTGCTTTACTCTTGTAGGACTTTAACTAATTAATTTTATTATATCGTCGGATTAATGCATAATAAAAACACAACAAATACTCAACAGACCAATTAAAAAGTAAATTAAAAATATACGTAAGTTAAAAATCTGAAAATAGATCTAACAACTTGAACTCTTCATTTCCATCCCATTTTTACTTGAAGGAGAATTTCGTTGAAATCCAGTGTTTCATCTGCTTGGACTCTAAAACAATATTCAATTGTTACCTGGTTTCTGGCAAATTGAATTTCCTGCAGAAACTAAACAGTAGCGCACAAAATTAATCTGTATTCACAGAATTTCAAGCTAAGCTAAGCTTAATAGCGCACACGTCATTGTCTGTCTAGTTCAAAGTCGATATTGAACAGCTTACATCAAACTACGGTTCCTGATAGAATTTCTAGATAGTGTGCTGCCAGCATCATTTGGGATTAATAGAGTGGGTTAAGTAAAGAAAAAAAAAATGGAGTGGGTTAGATTTGAAATTCATGTAGCTTTGTAGAACGTTACATGAATGATAGTAAAGAAAAATCAATTTTTGGAAGCTTACATGGCTTACGCTGGCTAAACTTAAAGCAATACGTCAAAATAATGTAGGTAGGTACTAAATAATTGTAGTTCTTCAATAATCCTAGAGAAAAGGCAAATGTCTATCTCCTAAGTTTGACTCAAAGTAACCATATTTATCTTTAAAACATTCATTATAAATATTAGGGGATTTGCGAAGCTAATTTCTCCTGTTCAGTATTATTCTTATCCAAACAAATACGTTCTTTATCTTGTGCTGTGCATTTAATTGAGATTTTGTCCTTTATACTTTAGAAGGTATACTCAAGGTTCTGGGCTTTTTCCCATAGGCACGAGCACCACCGCGACGCGTCACCTCCAAACAAAATTTGTTAGTATTGTGTAACGAAAAATCGGCTAAAACTTAACATTTTCACCTCTTTTATATAAAATTACACCCGTGCACAGCCGGGGCGGGTCGCTAGTTCAAGACTACCTACATAAAACAATTTAAGAAAATATAGTCTAAAATTGAAAAGTTGTAGTACAAATAGTTGTAAAATAAACAAAATTTTGTAAAAAAAAATTCGATGACACTTCCTAAAGTTCTGCTAAATGCCAGTCATTGCGGTTGCTTTACGTCGTCTTTTTTGGTGCGTACAGTACCTACAGGAGAAGAGGGGGAATGCTCAGTGCTCGCTCACCCTGCCCCTGCGTCGATATTTCCGGAATCGTATAATCTAGATATGTGTGGATGGCATCATGAGTGTTTTATATCTTGTTTTCTATCAGGTGAGTGCATGTGACTGTATATAATTACCATGACGAGTTTGACCTAAATGCAACAATGTAATCCGAATTAGAACCCGATTAGATCTAGACTCGTTTCTAAATTTAATTGAAGTTAAAGTAGGTATGTAACTTACTTCAAAACTTGTAATTGGTAAATCCTCTGCCTCAGTCGCGCTACGCGCCGCTATTTGTTCGGCCAACTATTAATAGGCGTCAACTTTGTTTCCTCTAACTGATACTTACCCTAGCTAATTGTACCTACTCTACCTACCTACATGATGTGAATGTATTGTTTTTTATTCATAAATTACACTTGATAAAATACTGCGCTAATTAAATAGCAAACGATAATAAATACATAGTGTACCACACCAAAAATATAGTAGTGCTAAATGAAATATTTTTTTACTAGTTAACACATTAGTTACTGTTATAGTAACAATTAGTTATTTGAGCAAGCAAAGCAGCCTATAATCACGAGCGAAGAGGCCGAAGCGAGTATTTCTGACTCATGAGATTTGCAAGGAATTCTAGATTTGAAAAGATTCGAGATTTGAATATACAGGGTGGAAACGTTAAGTGTACTCACTTGATTTTTCCTAAACGATACAAGATACCGAGAAACTGATTCATGATCTCTATCATATGGTATTAATAACTTTTTGAAAAATTAATGGGATATATCGAAAAAATATTTTTTTACTGTCACTACGTTTACTATGAAGTTGCATTTCCTGTCACTTAACCACACTTATGATAACTTTATACAAGTTTCTTTTGTTACATGTAAACAATAAATGAAAATAATCAATTCTAATTTGTTATCTATTTACCTACTGTGTCATTATTTTGATACTATTCTTCCTTAACGTTTCTAGAAACTAATATTTTAACTGTAATAGTAAATGTATGAGAGCAGCAATTGGAAATGTCTTTTCGTTCGCTTCAGTATGGGCCCCGATTTCACGAAAAAGTGCAATCCTCTTATATCTCAGAGAGTTGTGCAGATATGATATTAAAAAAAGACTCAAAAGACGCGTATTCACATGTAAAAATAATTATTCGAGAAAGTAAAAAACAAAAACAAAGTTATGGCCGAAATAGTGAAAAAAAATTTAAAGATATATTCTATGTTTTTTTCCAGTAATTCAATATTGGTTTTGAAAAAAACTCAGTGATATTAATTTCACAACGCATCACTGCAATCGAATGTCATAATAGCCTGCGCGCTGAAAATCGTAAAGCTTTTCCTTTAATACATGTCAGAATTTCATAGATTTTACTTTTTAGAAAAAATGCGTTTCATCATCCTGGTTTTGAAACATTAAAAGCAATCTTCCCGAGCTGGAATTCAGGATTATGTATGAGCAGAGTGTGTACTTCGAGTATGATATGTATCAGACAGCTCCCCTCCCGGCCTCCCTATCTCTAGGTGCAAGAGCGGAAAGTAACCTAACTAAGACTGCCCTCCCCCCGTTCTCCGTGTCTTAACCTATGACGTTTTTATTTTATTTATTAACTAGCTTTCTTGTCTGTCTGTTTGTTTGTTTATTCGGTTCAAATCTTGCAACCCATTTTTTAAGCACTTGCTGTCATTAGATTGTGCTGAAATTTAGTATACTTATGTAACGTTGATGACAATACAATATTATACGATGGAGCCGGAATTTGGTCATCGGAACTCCTCAAAGCCATAGGAACTCCTCAAATACACAACGTAACCTCGTCGTGTTTGGGGTCGTTGGATTTATCTTGACTAGTTCTTTGGTCCTATGTGATGTCCAGGGTCTCATGATGGAGCCGGAAAGTAATCTCAACGTCACAACATAACCTCCTCGTGCTTAGGCTTGAAATATTTGTATTGACATGCATTTTAGTCCACTCAGGGTATCTTGCAAAAATTTATAATTTATAAAAAGCACAAAATAATTATGAAAGCAATTTTTTTTAAACATAATACGTTTTTAACGCACTAAAAAATATAAAATAATTTTGATTTATTTTTATAGCTGTAGAACTCTTGGAGGACTTAAAACGAAAAACGTGGGGTGCATGGAATAGATTTTGAAACATAAGTATGTCCACAAACTATAGGTTAACCCCTTTATAAAAAAAATGGATAGACATCTTCTAGGCGAGCGTGGTCCATCTTTTACCTCATAATCAATTTCCATCAGCTAGGATACTCGTAATGGTCAAAAGCAAGCCTTTCCAATATATATAAAAAACACTAAAAATCAATTGCAATGCAAATAAATATACTTACTAATAATAACTATTTGTATGAAAAATACTCAAAAAAATGTAAATAACGGATCTTAGTGATGTAATAACATTTTATGGAAATAAATAATTTTCTACTTTTGACTTTGACTTTGTTTTCTAGACATAATAACCCCTGGTGCTAATAATAATAAGAAGACTTATTCATTGTCGTTTCGCTAACAATAATATGTGTCAATAAGTAGTACAGACAGACACGAAAATAAGTAAGACAATGAAAAGTTAAAGCGTCAGCTGTGCTGTTTTTCAACCATCACTTCATTCTCTACTACTTCAAATATATAGATATATTCCATGCACCCCACGTTTTTCATTTTAAATCCTACAAGAGTACTACAGCAATAAAAATCACAATCAAAATTATCATATACTTTTTAGTGCGTAAAAAACGTGTTATATTAAAAAATATTTTTTACTTTAATAATTATTTTGATTCTGCTTCCCATGGGAAGAATAACGTCATCTGTTTGCATTTGTCACGTTCTGGTATTGTGTCATGATTACGTCACCCAATGAATGAACCTGAACTTACTTAATCTCCCTTCACTCGTAACTATCACGTTCATACGACTGAAGCAAAAAGCTAATCTTGGACCTAATGAGGACACTTCCACAGCACGAGTTTACTTGCACTACAGACTAGTGACTTTAGTTGTGAGAGAAATATAAAAAAGACGAGACGAGAAAAATAAAACCCAAAACACCGCAAGTTTGGTAAACCCAGCAGCGCTTCCGACCAAAGGCTCAGGCTTTACTTCCATCTGTAATTAAGTACAGTTCAGGTCACTTCATGCTGGCTAAATCAAGGCGTTTTCTTGGCGCAAAGGAAGTCCTTCTGCTGAATCAGTACCCAGTTTGGAATTGATGAGGTCAGCGCGATGCTGTTCTTCAACCGTTGGACATTTTTAAAATTTGACATTTTGCACCCAAACCGCGGCTCCGGCTGCCGCCGCGCCATCGTCGTTGTTATTACCGCTGCTTATTAAACCACGCGACGGCGCAGCGCTCTACTACATTCAACCGTAAATATGGCCTTTTTGTTTTATAAATTTGCGAATTGTATCGCAATTCATTTTGTCCATTGACGCGAAGTCAATGCCTTTTTTTATAAATAATGGTTTTTTAATTACTACGTTTTGTTATTATTTATTGAAATTTAAAGTTGTGGCTCTTTCTCTTACTTACTCTTACTGACTTAAGCTTAGTCTATTCTATAGTTTACAAAAACAAAACACCTTTTCTACTTATTACATGTTTTCTCTAATTATAAAATTTACTTTATTTTTCATTGTCTTTGCATCATTTATGTCTTTGCAATTTACAGTTTATTAAAATGACAACATATATCACGATAAATAGGCAATTATTTAGTATATTTCTTTGTTTTCTCAACAATATTTTTTTTCTTAATTATCTCAACTTATTTTTTTTTCTATTATATTACAATATGAAATTGATATATAACCATTATACACAATACATATATGTTTTTATTCTATCTTGTTTTATTTCTTTTGACCACATCATCCACTATTGTTAGCAAAACTGCAAGAAATCATATTTTGCATTTTTATTTTCGATCCATTCATTTAGTACTGATGGTGCTAGATTTTTTGAGTATTTGGATTCTAAGTAAATAATAATATGACCTTTTACATACTGCGACATAATCGCATTTATTTATATTGATTACCGCGTTTGTATCGATGCAGTCGCTTGCGATAAAATACAGCGAGCTTGATTTAAGCCGTCGAACTCATCGCACTGTGGCTGTCGACAAACGACCGGTTCAATATATTATGAATGAGTTTTGGATCGTCGATGTGTCTATCACGTTTGCAGAGCTTATGTATCGTGGCCAGCGTCTATATTGTGCTAATGTATCGCGACTGAATCGCATTTTAACCGCTATTATTGAACTTATATATCCATCAACCGCACTAGAAATGACACCCCGACACATGCATTGTACTGGGCCTTTGGGAGGCTACCGATAATATCGTGTGTCAATGTTAGTCAGGTAGCTGCGCCGGGCTAATAAAATCAAAATATAAACTATCGACCCGATAATTAGATTGCACGGCGTCGGCGCCTCCACAGTGATTAGTTTGCATGAGGGTTCTATACCGTGGTATAGGCACAGGTATAGGGAAAAATATAAGCAAAATATTAATCTTAAAATCAAAATTTTTTTCTTCTCCGTTTTCTTTCTTGTCATGCAGCAATGTCAGCTTCTCGTTATAAACGAACGAAATTTCTCTAGAAACAAATTAATTTTGGAAAATACCTACCTATACAGCATGAAATTTACATTGTTTTGTTCCCGCCGTGTAGTGATAGTACCCGTCAAACTGAACAACTTTTCACGAAAACAAAAAATTCCTGCGACAAAAAAATTTTTGGTCTCTCCATACAAAGTGAGACTCCCGAGCGACCCATTTTGTATGGAGAGACTAAAAATTTTTTTTTCACTGTAATTTTTTTTTTCGTGAAAATTTGTTCAGTTTGACGGGTATCATCACTACACGGCGGGAACAAAACGATGTAAATTTCACGGGTATAGTCCTATCCTATTGAAACCATTTTTGAGTCTGATGTCTTAACGTCCTACCACAGACATATTGATTATTTGACTAAAGGGTCCGCACGCATCCATTTAACAGCTCTAAAATTAGAATGTCCATTCTAACCCTTCTTTTTTCTTAAAAGTACCTATACTTATATATACTTGGTGGGGCCCTTCGCTCTAAACTGATATAAAAGCGAAAAGTACGGACGAACTTAGATTAAGAATTAGAGCGCAACGTCCTGAATTAACCCTAATGTCTGCTTCGAGATACCTAGAAAGAAAGAAAGAAGAAAAAAAGAAAGAAAGAAAGAAAATATTATTTAGTAACTAAAGGCGGATAATAGTCTCCTATGCTGCCACCGGAACAAGGCCTGAGGCAGCGCTGTTTTTCAAACGCCCCTTTTGTCTGTGGTTAGTGAAACTATAGAAACGTGTATGTTTGTGTTGTGAATATTTGTGTGCTAAGTGTGTGTGTATATGAGAATGTGTAGGTTGGTGTGTATATTTATGTAAATAGGGCTGTTGTTTTTTTTTATTAAATTCTAGAATATGCCTACAACTAATCAATTTATATTTTAATAAATTTATAATAAGCGCTTATGAGTACTACTTATAACAGTGATCACTCTCAAGTCTATTTGCTCCTATTTAAAGCTTTTATAAGTGAGTTTAGCTTATAATGGTTAACAAACATGACCTTATAAGCGCTTATAAGGTTAAATACAAGAGTAATTGCGATCAAAAGCTAAGTAGATGTTCTGGAATACATAGAAGAGTAGTAGGAAACGACAGAATCATTATAAGAGTCTTATAAGTGTCATACACTTATAAGGTGAGTATTTTGAGGCTAATTTGCTTGTTGGAGGGCCGCTGCCTTCCGTCCGGGAGACGTGGGTTCGATACCCACCACGTACCACAATGTGTTTTTGAATTTAGAATTCATTATGTACGTTTATTCGCCGCTCTTACGGTGAAGAAAAACATCGTGATGAAATCTGCACACTCCTGCGAAGAAATTCGAAGATTGTGTGTGAAGTCGACCAGCCCGCACCCGGCCAGCGTGGTCGAGTACGGCCTAATCACCCTAATTTAGGGTTGGCTCGAGCCCCTCTGTGGGGACGTTTATGAGCTCTTAATGAAGTATGAATGAATGTAAGTACAACTTCTAAATGTTTGAACAGATTTCGATGTATGGATGGGGTATTAACATAACATATACACACAAACTCAACACTCACTCACATATACTAACTTCTTTTAGATTAGAAACTACTCTTATCTTCATTTAGCTTAATAAAATACATCTAACAAACCAGGGGTTGAGCCTGATAACCCACAACACAGGGTATCCTAGTGTGGGTATCAGAAGTCAATTCTAAATATTTCCTGTATTTTCTGAATAAAGCTTTTATTTATTATTATTTTATTCTTAGAATCCTTACATCAGCCCCAGTGACACTGGTTGGGTTATACATTTTTTGGTGGTGCAGTCGTGTTTTTATTTTTAAGATAATTATTATCTACCATATCTACCACACATTATATAGATACAGGGAACACAAACCAACCCCGAAGAGCCTATCTATAACAAGGTACAAGGGTACTCTCAGGCGCAGTGTGAATATAAAATTGGACGAAAAGGACGGATTATGCGTTTTTGTAGCCTCGATAAGAAGCAACAAGTGTCCATGCTTGTCGTATAGAAAGAAGACTATTACACTTTTACAAGACCAAGCAAAAAACATGCAAAGTATTATTCAAAGTATTATTTATTCTGTACTTAGCGGAAATCCGAATATCCGAATTTACAATACTGGGATGATGATGTTGGAAAGACGCAACGACGACTTTTATTCGACTAATTAAAATAAAATAAATAAAAGTCTAAATAAATCTCGTAAAAAAACAATTATATACTTTTGAAATGTATCACACTAATATTATAAATACGAAAATATATTTGCATGTTTAGATGTTTGGATGTTTGTTCCGCTTTCACGCCTTAACTACTAAAGGATTTGGATGAAATTTGGAATAGAGATAGTTTGTATCCTGGTAAGGATACTTTTTACCGAGAAAAATTTTATTCCCACAGGAAAATCTTACATAACGCGAGCGTAGCCGCCGGCGGACCGCTAGTACAAAAATAAATATATTATGTTCGTAATATGGAACAATTCCTATGTAAAAATATCTGAATTTATCGTAGGCTGTATTTAGGGGTGGTGACCTTTAGGAATATTTTAATATTCAGGGTAATACCAGCGTTATGTGTGGCGAGGTGAAGAAATCGGACAATAGGTGCACAATGAGTCTCAGCGGATTGCCTGGGTTCGTCGGAATCGAGCACATCGGGAACGATGCGTTCAGTCGCATGATGTAATTTCGTCTTGTTTGCTTACCCTTACCACGCCCTTACCACAGTAGAAATTTCGTTTCTACGAGTATGAGTTGAGATTTCGTTTCTTGCTCGTGTCAGATAATTTACATAGCCCGTGTTACTACCAATTAAAAATGTTGACGGTTTATAATAAAATGTGTAACCGGTTAAATCGTCATAACTATCGTATCTAGATTTAAATTTTTATTTAGTTTTGAACTAGGACTACCCAGATGTCACCCAAATGATTTTTAATAGAAGACAATCATACATGTTCGAAAGTTAGAGATGCAATGGTATTATTTTTTTATTATTTTTAGATGTGATTATTCTGGCAACCCCGAAATGAGCGGGCCAGGCTCGACGCCCTGATCCGACCTCTTTGTACCCGTGGCCCTAGCCCGCCCTCGCCCCGCTTCTCCCACCCCCCCCGACGACCTCCGAATATTAGGGGTCGAATAAGTAGGTACCTCACCGCGTTCAACAGTTGTTTCTCTGTAGACGACATAAATAGCCATTTTGTCGACGATACTGACTGACAAATGTTATATTTGATATTTATATTTATCCCCTTCAATCCTTTTCTCAGCTTCACAAGGCCACAAAATCTGCAATTTCAGTGGCTGCGTATTGGTCTGCACAAATATCAACGCCGTCATGCCGACACGATAAGAAGAAGTAGCTTATATAGTTTTGTTTGGTTCTCTTTAGTTGTCTTAAGAACAGCGTTCAACAATTTAAATAGGTAGGTAAGTATGTCATGAATTTATATAATAGGCACTTTTTTGTACGAGTAGATTATTAACTAAGGGAAGGAAACTATCAACACACGAGGTAAATCGGCGCACGAGAAGCGTAGTAAATGCACTTTAGTGCGAGGGTGGAATTGATCTGTCCCTTACGAGATAATCACTCTACTTTTGAAAAATAAATCAGTTTGTAAAAATATACATAATTATGGGCATACATTCCTACCTACTTACTATACGATGACAAACACCTATTTCATACACTAAATTTGATCTAAGCACTAACTAGAAAATTTTCATTCGATTTAATTAAATCACTGTACCTGTAATATTGAAATAGGATTATCAATAGTCTAAAGCATATTATATGAGCATACACGAAGCGACACTAACGTCTGCGTCATAGATATACAATTTCCTACTTTAAATTATGGTAATACGGTCCTATTTTCAATGGAGCCAGTAAATTGCTCGAGAATTTTTCCTTTCTGTCTGAGCAGACCCTAATAGAGTTATTTTGTATTTACAACCCTTAGGTGAGAGATGAAAAAATCGATATAACCTTCTATTAACCCAATTTGAACTTACGCAAAATGTAATACAAATTGATGAGATATCGTAAATAATATACCCATATTAAAAACAAACAAGGTTCTTCAAATGAATGAGGAGAAAGGGTACGAAATATTAAAAAAGATAGTTAACTTAAAACAACTATTAAATAACTATTATATGCAGATTTAATTACATTCACAAACAGGAATACTATTCAGAAATTGAGTGAACATTGAAATTGAGTGAACATTGGATAGGTAATTCCGATGAAAGGGATAGGGTAGGAGATTATTGCGAAATCACATCGGAAAAATCTCAACAAGGATGCTGGCTCAGTAAATGGATTATCAGTGCGGTCAATGAACATTCAGTCTATCCGGTTTATGCAACGATTTGCAATTATTTAATACAAATAATAAAAAAAAAACTTTATTGATACCATAATTTCTTAATATAAGCAAGTCATTGGGAGCCTTCTTTTAAGCACTTTAATATAGTGCATGTGTGTGACAGAAAAAACTCCGCTCTTTTTTTAGAAAGTAATGAAGCTTGTATTTAGCTCACCGACTGGGTGTCCTAAAAGGGTGTTGGCAGTTTATGACGTCCATTACGTCTTAATCCATTTTCTAAAGCGCCCACTACACTCTCGGCCGAAGTTCTTCGACGAAGTGACAAAGTGAAGTTAGCCGAGGCGAGGAGATATACTACACACTCGTAGGACTTCGAAAAAACTCAGTCGCTAGGCAGGCCTTAAAGATGGATGACGTGCAAATTGCAGCTGCTGCTGCTGCACAAGCTCTCCTGCTTATTTCAACTTTATACGAATGCATACTACTAAACAAATGGAGATTTTTTTTATCTTTACGTCCCGCATGTTTAGCGTCCCAGATAACAGATTCCTCTTGTAATAATGCTAAGAATAAGAGCGCTTGTTCTTGAGGCCACAAACTCATCCTGGCCACGACATAGACGACATGCGCTGACAAAAACTTTTATTAAACTGAAGTCGAGTAATGTAGTGTGACACTTCGTGCTCGAATTCCGGGCCCTTTGGCTCGGACGCAAAAAACCGACACAGAACGGAAATTGCCCGAAGCGAAGCGAAGTTGCAGGAAGTGCCTCTCTATGCTCTCGTCCTCGGCTTACTTCGGTCAACTTCGCCAGTAGTGTTGTGGCCCAGCAGCCGCCACGAAGCTGCTGGGCAGTTGTAGCGGTTTGATATGGATTGGTTATGTGGCAAATAACCAGGGTACAGTCCGAAGGAAAGGTATTTATGTATTTATATATTATATAACTACGACGGGAAAATAGTAACATGGATAAGTTTACTGTTGGAGATCAGGACATGAAGTGAAGAATTTGACAGAAAAAAGACAAAATCGAAACGTAAGAAATCTAAATTTGAAAATGAATTTTAAATGAAAGAAATATATTTTTTTATTTTAAAAACATGTAAAATGACTTAAATACACCTTTGTATTTATAATATTAATGTTCATGAACATTGAACAATCACTAAGGCCCAGTTTCCACCAAAGCGGAGAGGAGAGTAGATGTGTTTGAATAACCAATCAGATTTCGTTATTTCCACATCTCCTCTCCGCTTAGCTTCAATGACGAAATCTGATTGGTTATTCAAACACATCTCCTCTCCTCTCCGCTTTGTTGGAAACCGGGCCTGCTCTGTTCTTCTCCAAAGTTGGAGGGATTTGTGGTCAAATCCCTCCAACATTGATATTCTAATTTCATTGAAAGCTCCATTACCTGTAAATACTTCTTGCATATTGTCCCTTTCTAATAAATTGTACATAAAAAGTCTTTGTACATATTTAAAACACCATAATATTCGTCTGTAAATATACACTATCTTATTTACATTACTCATGTATATATTGTTAATAAATTATATTACCCGACGCTGGCAAAATGTCCCCAAAAATGGGTAGACGGTTGCTATAAGAAAAAAAAAAAGTTAAAAAAAGTGTCATGTCATGTTAGTCAGAAATTTAAAAAAAAACATAAATGCAAAGGCATTTTTTGCTAAAAATCCTAAACCGCCTACTTTTAGGTTATTTGCAAATATCTCAAATAACTTAATAAGTGGATAATAGAGTGGATGGAAGACCAAATCTCTAAATGGTGTATTAATTGTTGTACCTATATGAATTTAGAAGTCTTAGTATAATATTACGAGTATTATGAGCTTTTGCATGTATTCTCTTTAAAATATTTTTTAACACAAAACCTACAGCAGAGTTAAAATTATAGTCATTTTTCAAAATGCAATTCGTTAACTGTCTTCATATCGAAATAAGCTTAGACGCGGATTCCCTTTACTAAAATTATATAAAGTCGGCGTGGTAGAAATAACTTTACTTTTGTTTCAGGAATGTTCCGTGTTTGTGTTCGACAAACGCATCGCGGACAAATTGTACAAGCCTAAACGAAAGGAAAGTATGCTTGATCGCATCCGAGGCTGTATCGCCCAGCTGGAGAAGTTACGCCACCCGAAGATGCTACAGATTATACACTCACTGGAAGAGGGCCACAACACCATCGCCTTTGCATCTGAGCCTGTACTTGCAAGCCTTCATAACATTCTAGCATGGCACGTAAGTAAAATAACTATACCAAAAAGCCCTTAAGACTTTGCAAACATGCTTGGAACTATGGTGCGGTCTGCTAAAAAAACAGATTAGGTAAAAAGTACTAATAACTTGCTACCAACCTACATGAATTCGTGACTAATAATATACCTATGTAAAGAGGCCAATTCTGAACAATGAAAATAAAAAACTAAAAATACCTCTGGGGGTCTTCATAAACGTAACAGATGCCAAAAATATGATTTTTGAAACTTTTGTCTGTCTGTGTCTTGTTCGCGATTCACGCAAAAACTACTGAATGGATTTTGATGAAACTTTTTTGCTGTATAACTTGATTCTCGGTAACATATAGGCTATAATTTATTTTGAAGATCGGATTAGGGTGAATATCCCAGCAGCGTTTTTTAAGTGTCCATGTTGAAAATCGTGGTGTCAAGACCATTTTCTGTTTTAAAATATGTTATATGGGACACTATAACTAACAATACGGTTGGCTCGATGAATATATTTCTGTTAATCCCAACAGATTTTATGCAAAAAAAAATATCTGTTACATTTCAGTACCATGTGGCTTGTCCTCAACTTACTTTACATAGAACACGCACTTACCCTGACTATGTCTTAAACTTGTAACTAAAAAAAGTTGATTCATTCAATATTTATTTAGCAATAGCCTTATATTGTTTGCATAATAATTCATTTTACCTATAAGAATACACAAGACACTTAATCAAAGTTTGTCCGAGCCAAATCGTCAGTTATGGTGGCGCGATTTCAACTCGTCGTGACTTGTCGTGTATTAGTTCGGGACTTGTCGCTTGGCTCCGCCCCGCATCCCTCAGTCATGCGCTAGCGCTTGTGAAGGGTAGACCTGTGACTGTGCACAGCATTTTCCCGCCAAAACGTAAGTAAGCCCTTTGGTGGCGTTTTATTCAATGATTGTCAATTAAGTTTGGGTGACTCAATTTGTAAGCATGTCCTGTATTCCTCTCTTCAAAGGAAAACACTGCTAGATGACTTCTTGGTTCGTGTTCGATTGCATATTATTATTTCAATTGTAAAGTAATTTGTCTAATTTTAATGATTTTTTTTCAAGATTATTCAGATTTGGTTTGGCTCAGTTTTGGTGGTTTTGGTGGCGAATTATGCGCCACCAAAACTTAATTATGGCACCAAAACTGAAATTCATACAATTTAGTATTAAATTTAAAATTGGTAAATGATTTATTTATTTATTGAAATAGTTTACTAAATAGTGATGCATTTAGTGGTTAGTGAATTAACTCGTGTTACTTATGCAGTGATCTAAATTAAAACAAAGTACCTTTAATATTTTTTAAGTTTTGGTGTGCAAGATTTAGTTTCAGTGGCTTGATTTCAGATTAGGTGGGCACATTTCAGTTTTGGTGGCGTTACAATACTTTGAGAGTTAATAATTCAGTAACTACCTGGATGATTCTATGCGAAATAAGAAAATATGTAATGAATGTTCCTAATTATTAATATTACCACATAATATCTTTGAAAAACTTAAAATTAAAATGCGCCACCAAAACTGACTAAAAATCGCTATGTTGATATTGACCCATTACCTGATGTGGAACCACAGAGTCCAGCTAAACTATGAGAGATACAAATATAGCACTGGAAAAGATGTTAAGTAAGGGTAGGGTAATAAGTATTTTCTAAAATCGAAAGTCTAGTAACAACTAATGTGGAACCCTAGCAGTCCAGCTAAACTATCAGAGATACAAATATATTTAGGAAGAGTTATTAAGCGTGATAAGTATTTTCTATTGACATACAAAAATCAAAGGTCTGGTACACCTGATGTGGCAGCAGCCCAGCTAAACTGTAAGGGATACAATTATAGAACCTTGGGAAGGTTGTTTGGCGAATGAACACTTTCTGTTTAGGTATAAAAATCGAAGATCTGGTACATCTGATGTGGAACTCTAGCAGCCCTACTAAAGTATGAGATACGAATGTAGCGCCTGCGTGATAAGGGTTCCGGTTTAAACGTGTGCAGTTCCCAATAATTGTGAGTGTCTGTATGATCATTAATAAAGCTCTGGGACAGACTAGGAGTCGTGTTGGTGGAGACCTGCGGAAGCCTTGTTTTTCTCACGGCCAGCTTTATATAGCTTTGTCACGAGTAAGCAGTGCACGAAGCCTGTTTTATATACTCACTGATTTATTTATTTAACCTAACTTCTACCATAATTTACGATGAAATATTATAACATGTTTATATACAATTACGTAAGTATATTATTGTATAGGTATACAATATAAAAACTCCTTCAAAAACACAAAATGCTTGCGCGAACGAAGTTGCGGGTAAGTAATAAATAAGGTAAGCAATTCATATTAATTTAAATGCACACATTATTCGAGTTAAGTGCAAATAAACACAAAAAATGCAAATAGCAAATATGCGTTTATTATGCGTGCAAATATCTATGGAATACAAATATGCAATAAAAGTTTGTGATGGATGACAAACTTTAATTTCACACTGAATACAAATCCCATAACAACGGTATTCGTTACAAAACACCACGATTATACTAGCATTGTATCAAAACAGCTTTGTTGGCAAGTCTGCCTAAAAAAATGAACTGTATAAAAAAACAAAACCAACCAAAATCTCCGCGCGTTCTGTGAGTGAAACAAAACGACTTTTCCAATGAATTTGGAAACTGCAGAATTTTTTTAATCCGCTATATTATTGGGAAGCGCTAAAAAACATGTGTGTTTGTGTGTTGTGTTTTAATTTGCAGACTCATATAGAATTAATTACCTCAGATATTTCTTAATTAGAAGCAGCCACCTTCCTTGCTTTCAAACAACTTGCCCTTGTTTTCTTAAATTTTTGGAAAGAAGTAAAGATTACAAGGGACCAGGTCAAAATATTATAATAGGCGAGGTAGGATAGACACATTTTTAAATAAAAATAATCAAATGTTCTGGCAGCAGGTGTGCATAGCGGCGTTGTCCGTGATACCAGAGAAGGCGCCGGTTTCGTTATTCAGGCCGCAGGCTGACAGCACTTTTGGGGCACAAACTGTCACATACCATTTGGAGTTAACTGCCTTTTGTTCCTCTAGTACCAAAGTAGCAATGTGTGCCGTCTAGCAGAAAAACGAGGCAAGCGTTTGTTTCTGTGTGCTTCGCGCATGGCACTATTTTGCTGAGTCGGCTCATCTTCCAAGCATTATACCGTCGATTGTCACTGTGTTTTAGGATCATAATTATATAGCCAGCCAGGTTTCGTCACTTATCAGTATGTCATAAACTTCTTCTCTTCAGGTTTGAATTTTTCTACCATAAAGTTGCGTCAATCCACGCGACGTGCTTTCTGCTCACCGTCAAGTCTGTGCGACACCACCATCTCGCACAACGCTTATGGACGACAGATATTCATGAATGATTTTTTGCAATACCGAATGCCTAGTTCTCGCTCGAGCTCTACATATGTAATTTGTTGGTTTACAAGGAATTTTTTTACAGCTTGGACGTTTTCTTGAGAAATCGCGGTTGGTGTCTTCATTTCATCTTCAAAGCTTCCCGTTCTCTTTTAAATTCAGCAAATCAATTAAAAAGTGTTGCTCATGTACAAGTACACCCACTAATAGTTATGGATAAAAGTTAAAAACTTTAAACAGTTTTGAAGTCATAATAGATCATGAGCCAAAAATCACGCCGATAAAGTTTCGTTCCTGTTAACGAAAAAAAAAAAATTAACAAATAACTAATTATGTTAAAAACCTGTTCCATTTTAAAATTTATTACCATCCTTCCTACATAATGGTGTACAACTTGCTGATGTCAAACAAACGGGTAAGGAGTATCTAATTTCTTTTGGCATGTCCCTCTTAGTATGATAATATTAATAAATATAATAGTATTGCATACAAAAAATACACACAAGAAGGACAGTAGTGTGGCCTTTAATTTCACACTGAATACAAATTCCATAAGGGTAGCAATTTCTTCCAGGCAGCTATTATATTACAAGTCAACTCGTATACTTAGCCTATAATAATATCCTAGTAACGCAATACAAGCAAACAGAACTGAGGACTAAACACCTTTCTCGAATGAGTTTGTGTGTTTCGGACCCTTTTGTTCGCTCACTGTATTTTGAAACTTCATTCAGCTACTCATTCAGGAGTTGTTTCTTATTGTTTCACTCAAGCCTTGTTTATTTGTCAAGTGGTCAAGATATCCTATGTAAGTAGGTAAATACTCGTAGAGGTACAAGTATAATTTAATAATAGAACATTTAGATCTGTGGGCGAAGGTGTTCTTCAGCTCACATGGAGTTCGTGGATCCAAGGAGATTATCGATTAGATGTAGTAGTATATATATATGCCTTATATAGATATGATGGGTTTAAAGATTTCTGACGCGCGTCGCCTCACGCTAGCGATCGTATTTTGTTCCTCTGAGGGTTTAATTAATTTATCAAAAAAACCATAAAAAAACAGCTAGGAAAACAGAAATACTCAGAAATAATATTAAAACCATAAATATAATAAAAAAAATCTAAGTCTATGATTAAAACAAATTATTTTCACTTCTCGAGAAAGACAAGCAAGCCATCTGTCAATCCTCTGGCAGTCCATGGCAGGCCACAAATCCATTTTACCTCCATAATGCTATATTTACCTATCGTAGATATTGCTATAACTTAGCAAACTCCCTTGTGATAAGTTATACCTGAACCGCAAAATTAATTTCCCTTAGGATTATAGGTATTTAATACTATCATTCATTTCATTCATTCATTCGGTAACAAAATTACCCGAAAATTTTACGTGAGTATTTTATTCCCGCAAAATTCAAATGAGCCGTTTTCTTAGTTCTCTGGTCTCAATACATGGCGGTGGCGTAGAAACCCCCAAAGTGTCCCAAATGTCACTGATTTTTTAGCAAGGTATTGAAACTTCTTTCACTCGGCGATCTCAAAACGACTTATAAAACCAACATACTTTTTATTTTGTTTATGGTGGCAAGTCAATATACAAACAAACAAATAAATAAAATAAAATAAGTATTTTATTTATTGAGTAACAAATAAGATTATGCTGTGTGGTGACGGCAGAGTAGAATACATTTGTCACTAACCCCTACTCTTCCCGTGGGTGTAGTAAGAGTAGGGACTACACATTGAACAGGGAACGGGCAGCAGCGCTCTCTGATACAGTAACCTTTTAATCTGCGATCTCCAACCCGCCTGCCAAGCATGGAGATTATGGCAAAACCCTCCACTTAAGTGGAGGAGGCTCATAGTCCAGCAGTGGATTGTAACGGGCTGTTTTAATTTGATTTTTTGAAACAAGATAATCCATACAATTGAATAGAAACTCACAAATACTTAAGTTAATATTTAAGTAATAGGAACAAACGATATTGTAGAAGATTGAGGCCCTACACAGATAACATCCAATATTATTGCGTTGAACATCTAACCTGTTAGTTTTAATCTACCTCACATCTACCTTCTGTTGTTTTAAGACCAGGTCAGTTAGATAATTGATATTATTATGAATGTCATTACCGCCTTTATTTTTAATTGTATTGACGGCACATATCATAGCAAAAAATACCTACGTTGACATTGGCAAAATACGCCTATCCAAGACGTGAAGCCATTAAAAAAAGCCACCTATTAAAAAAAAACTCGTAATACTTCTGAACTCTTTGGTTGCCATTATTGGTTGCCATTATTACATGACAGTTGTTATATGATTCGTCAGCGCCATGATCACTTTCGAATACTTCTCCACGAAAACGGCTCAAGACCAGACGAAACGAGAAGGGTTGTAATAAGTTGCCTACTGGTGCTTGTATGGTGGGATGGAGGTGTCTTGAATTTTTATTTTGTGATACTAAGCCTGATTGCATTGCATTGCAAAGTGACAAAATACGCAAATGCTCGTCTATGAGTTTTGCTAAGAAATAAAACGGCATCTATTCGCTCCTCTTCCCACACGGTTTGACAAAACTTAGCAATGTGCAAATAAGTCTATATGCACATGGGCTGTATTGTATCGTTGCACAGGAGTCATCTGTGTTGCCGCCGGGTGCGCAAGGGCCGGTCATACCGCACCCCATCTCGCTCGCGCCGCCCAGCTCTCAGATACAACAAGTGACCACACCAGCACAGCGCCCCCCATTCGCCAGAGAATACTTTTTTCTAGACATCGAACTTCGATACGGATTACTACAGGTTGGTAAAAATAGAATTTATATTAACTTAACAGTAATTTTAAGGGAACGTCAAGTCGGCTTTGCCATAAATTACAATACGAATATACCTACCAGGATGCTATACGAGTACTTATGTCTTATCCATCATTTTGAGACAGCATGAGTAATAAATACAATACATAATTTTCTGTTTACAGAAAAGCTATGAATTTTAAAATATTATCCTCTGCGACTGCTATTACAAAAAAATATATAAATATTTTAGGCTTGAAAATTTTACTTTCAACCTTGATTTACTTTATCTAACATCGTATTTATACATCTTAGTAAAAACGAAACCAAACTAAAAAATAGGAGAGTTCTGAATACAAAAAATCTATCGCATTCCATTGACGGTTGCAATTTCACCAATTCGTTCTTCTTGATTTTTCGCCTATTAGATTCTAATACTGGGGTCTGGGTCTACATTTTCGGGCGAGAACGCGCAAGAACAATATGAGGTAAATGCCTTTTAATACTAAATATTTTTATGATTATTCTGAGAGCAACGCGCAAGTTACATCACTCTCGCGGGTTCTCGCTCGAGAGTGCAGAGATGACTGGTTATTGATCTACGAGTACTATACAGGATGGTCCATTTAGATGGGTCAGTATGGGTAACCTGGAAACTATAAGATATACACACAACCCCCCACACACACCCACTTCCATCGATGTTAGTGACAAAAAAATACTGCATTCGCTGATTTAAAAAACATTGCCAAAAGAATTATGCAATTCACTTACATGGAAACTTCTTAATTCATAACTAAATGAGCGTAGCATAAGAATATTACAAATAAGTTTATCCATAACTATTTAAAGGTGGGTTATAATCTTAGCTCGGGAATCGAACCCGGTTGTATTGAAGAAAAAAACTATTATTTCTAATATCGATATCGATTGCGTAGGTCATAAACAGTAAATATTACTATGAAAAAAAATAGAAATATTGTTGTGGTGACGTCATGATTTCACAGAAAACAAGCAAGAACAAATTTTGGCGCTGCCTCTATGCCCTCCGTGGTGTAAACGTGCTTACGTTGGCTGTGTATAGGCCGAAGATCGTGGGTTCAAGTCCCGCCGGAAGGTTTACGTTTTTTGTTCTTTTCTATGAATCTAAAATATTACTATGAATTTTTAATATGATACCTAAAATGAATATGCACTGTATTTCACTTTTTATGCCCTTTTGATATTTTGTACAATACGACCGGGTTCGTTTCCCGAACTGAGTACGAGTTTCTTTTTATATATGAATGAAGTTTTTGTTGTCATTACAACCGATAACATGGTGCTTTAAAGCAGATCTCTGTATAGGTATGTCTTATAGTCTTAGAGGTACCCATACTGTCATTATTTATTATATTATATAGGTAAATACAGGCTGTATATACCTATGTAATATAATAAATAACCTTAATTTCAAAAGAAGCTGTGTATTACATTGTGACTTTCAGCAGAGCTGCCTATTATTCCTATTAAATTGGGCAGTCAATTGGCAACAGAAATTGTATTTATTTTTCCATAAACAAATCCTTACTAATACGTGGGGCTTAGGTACTGAAAGTTTCTGGATCTGGACATTTACAAAAAAAATATGAAAACACAATAATGGAATTCAAAAATGGAACTCTTTTGGAACATGTTACTTTTTAATTTGCGAGACTGTCATTTGTTTTTCCATTGTAACGTCCTTTCGGAAATTATGTGTCGAACTTTTATTTGACACTAAACACAATACAACACAACAATCATAGGAGAACAAATTAAAAAACATCACGATTGAAATAAATACAATTTACACAAACTCGGGATATGTAGGTGAATGCAACCAACATATTATTGACCCGAGTGGGGTTGTGTTGTAGTGCGATGTCAAACAGGGCTAAGTCTCAGCGTATGCTGCGGCCGGGGCCACAGCGCTGATTTTCAAACCAGCCCCATTATCAATATGAAAATAAATTTAAATTTTTTGACAATTAATCAATCAATCAGCCTTTTGCAGTCCACTGCTGGACGTAGGCCTCCCCAAGGGCACGCCCAAGCGCACGATCACCCATTTTCCTCATCCAGCCACCACCAGCGACCTTCCTCAGGTCATCAGTCCACCTGGCAGGGGGGCGTCTCACACTACGTTTCCCGAGACGTGGTCTCCATTCGAGAACCCGTCTGCTCCAACACTCATCGGTTCTACGACAGACGTGGCCAGCCCACTGCCACTTCAGCTCTGCTACACTTCTGAACGATATCAACAGCATTGGTCCTCTGCCGGATGATTTCGTTTCGGATATTTTTCGATTCGTTAGCGAAATACCAAGCATAGATCTTTCCATAGCTCGCTGAGTGACATGTAGCCGGTGGGCCAGCTTCACCACCATATTCGCAAAAAGTTCGCGAAAAGCGTCCTCGGAGCAATTCACCACGATAACGCATCCTCACATTCTGCTAAGGTAACAGAAGCCTATTTGAAGGCTTTAAATGCGGAACTGATGAGGCATCTACCTTACAGCCCGGACCTTACACCTGCGTTTTCTTTTTGTTTCCAAAAAATAAAGACAAACTTAGAGGCACACGTTTTACGAGCCTATCGGCGGTGAATGCGTTCCATGAGGCCATTGAAGAGGTCCCTAAGGAAGACTGGTCCAACTGCTTTGTACAGTGGTTTCAGCGAATGCAAAAATGCATTAATTGCGAGGGAATATACTTTGAAAAACAATAAATGTATCGTAAGTAGTATATCTAGTCTTATTTATCAGAATCCAGAAACATTCAGTATGCCCTAAGTATTACAAACGCGAAAGTTTGTATGTATGGATGTTTGTTACTCTTTCACGCAAAAACTATTGAATGGATTGGGATTAAATTTGGAATAAATATAGTTTGTGGATGTTAATCCACAAACTATATGTTAACATAGGATACGATTTACGGGAAAAAGTCTTATTCCCACGGGGAAAATCTTACACGACGCGAGCGTAGCTGCGGGCGGACCGCTAGTTGCTTATAAACATAGATCGGAACCTTGGATGCTATACTATCAAAAGTATGGCTATGACCAACATTCTCGGGAATTCTCGGGAATCGGAATCGGTACCTTATATAACAACGTTTTTCTCTGTATGATATTTCAGGCAATAAAAAATGTATATTGTCAGAAAATTGTATTTTAATTGTATTTTTTGTATAAGTAAATGAAACAATAATTTAATACATAAAGTATCATCATCATCTCAGCCGGAAGATGTCCACTGCTGAACATAGGCCTCCTCCATAGGTTTCCACCGTGAATGGTATTGCGCTACTTGCATCCACCGGCGCCGAGCAACTTTCACGAAGTCATCTGTCCACCTTGTGGGATGCCGTAACACTACGCCTTCCGGCCCACGGTCGGCATTCGAGAACCTTTCTTCTCCATCGGTTATCAGTTCGTCGAGCTATATGGCCTGCCCATTGCCACTTCAACTTACTTATCCAGTTAGGTAGATCCAACTTCAATAAAAATGTCAATAGACGGATCCAACTCGGCTGGGCAGCGTTCGGGAAATTGTGGCATGTCTTCTCGTCCAAAATAACTCAGTGTTTGAAGACTAAGGTCTTTAACCAGTGTATATTGCCAGTAATGATCTATGGTACTGAGACGTGATCGCTAACTATTGGTCTCATGAATAGGCTCAAGGTCGCTCAGCGTGCGATGGAGAGAGCTATGCTCGGAGTCTCAGTACGTGGTCGAATCAGAAATGAGGAGATACGTAGAAAGACCAATGTCATCGACATAGCTTTCAGGATACATAAAGTATATTTTTATGAAATAAATAATTTAACAAACAAACGCAAACAATTAAATTCAAACATTTACGTATAACAATGCCGTTTAAACAATTTTGAGTATTATTTTTTGATAGATCAAGATCGACAATCTCACTCGAACTGATTTTCTTCTTCTTTCGAGTCGATGGCTCGTCAAAGATTTTATACTTTATTTACCCAGTCTGTATGCCGCCACCCCGATTGCTCCATCTGAGGCCTCCATGAGCTCCTCGAACTGATGTTAAAATATTTTCATTTTTTTTTTTATTAAGTAGACTTGTTATGGATGTAAATAGATCGGAAAAAATTCGCTAAAATATTTGTGTATTGTTAAAAGTAAGATATTCTATCCATTGATATATTTTCATTTAGAAAATTAAATCGGTTTCATATCTGAAGCGTTTTCATTATTTTCTGTTGCACTTATAAGATGGCCCTATATTTCCATTATTAAGTCTCTACTGTGTAAATCTAAACGCTTAATTAATAAATAAACGGATTTTTAAAATAAACACGATTTCACACATTTTTAATAATATTTTTCCAAGAATTCCCGGGATTATCGTCTTGTTTTATATACCCAGATTCCAGTCTATGCTTATAACTTAATACCTGAATGATGTAGAAAATGTAACAACAGTATAAAAAAGTGGTCAAATCCAGAAATGGTCTCCATTAGAACTGGTGCGTACAAAATGTGGTCGAATCCAGAATAGGTCATATCTAGATGAAGTCACATTAAAAAATGGTCACTGACCGCCTGAATGTAGTGATCTAGTGCTTAGACAGGTGTTATTATTTAGTATCTATTGTAGCGTAAAAAAAAGTAATATCCTGTGATCGAAGACAGGTAAACGTATGATTTGGAAGTAAAAAGAAAGGGTTTTTAAGTTCGCCAATACAATTTAATTTTCAAAAGCATACAAAATAAAATAGAACACCATAAAGAAGGCCGTAGGTTCCAATAAATGGAGATAGAACGAGAGGTTCAAAGGGACTCCTACGAAGTGGACTTTACTGCTTGTCTAGGGATAGGTAGGGGTGTGTAATGTGGGTGGATAGGTAGGTATGGTGTGGGACTTCGCGGAGTACCCTAAGGTGATGATTGCCATATAAACATCCGAAAGAAAAGTGGGACTGCAATGATCTAATGATAATGAAAAATAAGTCCCAATTTTGGAATTTAGAAAAGTTAAATGAATAGGAGTCAAAAATTTAGTATCCGATGAAAAACAAGGGCATATAAAAAAGGTCTAGTAGGCGTGGGTTTTCGTCCCAGAATAAAACGATGTGACGATTATTGGCTACACTTAACTGATCACGAGTTGCAGGAGCTCACGATTACGGTCTTGCTTCAGCGGCTCTTAAGTATCACAGCGAATTCACGTGTCTGGAGCGGGTACAGACTTCGAAGTAGCAACCACAATCACGTCCTGACTACTCGTAGACTTGACGAGCAACGAACTCAGTCAATCTTCAGATGGGGAGCTTAGCGAGAATCTGGACGCGGTGAATAGATCCGAATAAAAACTGAAAGGTAATAGGAAAGCTAAAGAGATTGCCATCTTACAGAACGAGGAGGGGAAAGAACAGTGGGGGAAAATATCGATAAAAACGAAAGAGGAAGAAAATAGGAACAAAACTTACCCGGAAGTAGCCTCAAAGGCGTAGAGCGGCGTAGGAAATATCCGACTATTACATTACAGCGAAGCATTACCGCAGCACAACAGCGGTCACATGACCTATCCAAAAAAACTTGCGACGATTGTTCAATAATTATATTTAAAACAACCGCAGTCGCAAGCGAAAACATACCAAAAAGGGAAAAAAGCAACACGCGAATTGTCAACGATCAAAAATAATTCAATTTGAATAAAGGTGGCAAAAACCAAAAAGAACGAAAACCAGCCAGGCGAAAATAGAATATAATCAAAAAGTTTGTAAAAAATGCAAGCAGTAATGCTGCACTATATACTGGAAGGAGCTTAAAATATTTCGGGTCTCTGCGAGCGAGCAGGTGTTTTAAAAGTTATAACTTCCAAAACTAATTTTGCCGCTAAAGCCGCAACATTTTTGTTGATTTTAATATTTGCTTCCAAATTATTTAACTCACTGAATATCATTATATTATGCAAACACACTTCACTAGCAGCAGCTGCCACGGAGTTGGATCCGAAATTATTCTTCTATATCTTGGATTTCATTCACAAACTTTGACAAGAACATAATCACGTAATAAATTAAAGGTTAAACCAATTTGTAAAACAGCATGTATGTATAACACTATAAAGTGATATTCATGTGATATCGTTATATAAATATAGAATGCTATTATTTTAGTTATTCTTCAGGTCGAGTAAGGTTCTCTTTTTGTCCAATGTTGGATAGGAAGGAATGAGAGTGTATTTCTGTCTCTCTACTCTGTGTGATGAGTACAATACGAGTACGTGTCTAGGACGTACGAATAAAAAGAGGAATTGATCGCAGATCATCGAAGCACTCCACTACCTCCACTACACCGCGCGGCAGATCCACCGCAACGTGTGCCCGCAAGTCATCATCGTCACCAAACGCGGCACCTGGAAACTTTTTGGTTTGGAGTTCATAGGTAAGTCATGAATTCAATTTCTACCACTTTAGGATAGGTTAAATAGGAGAAATTACGAGTACATTTCAAAGCCGAAGTATTAAAAGTCACTTTAAAACACAAATCTGTTCTAAAAGTAAAAGTCTCTACGACACTTTATACCGCTTTTTCTTGTCGATGTAGAACAAGTAAAGTATTATTTTACCGACGCGCCCGGGAAACTCTATTTGCATCAAATAAAGCTGTAAAGGCGGCTACCTATCTCCTGTTTCATAAATCGCTGATGGGTAGCGCTAAATTTCCACAAAAGAACCATTATAATCCAGCAGCTTCATCCTCTTTACAGTTTAATTATACGTTGAAGAAGTTCAACTTCTAATTAACATTTTAGTCGACTTTAGTATCAATCCTGTGATTTAATAATAAGTTAAGAAAAACTGGATTCGTAGTTCTGGATTGCATTAAATAATTGATATAAAATTTCAGATTCAAATTATATAAGTAAACGATTACACTTTTCTAGATCTAACGACCAATTTTAATTGCATGGTTGTATTTTGAGTTACTTCGGCCTTCGGCCGGTTTTGATTAAGGAATGTGGTTAGTACTGCAACA
Source organism: Carpatolechia fugitivella (assembly GCA_951230895.1). Lineage (NCBI taxonomy): Eukaryota > Metazoa > Arthropoda > Insecta > Lepidoptera > Gelechiidae > Carpatolechia > Carpatolechia fugitivella. Next base: position 25,054,343 of record OX579645.1, on the reverse strand, counting down.
TGACCAGTAGATGGCTTCCAACATTTAAAAAAGTGTAATTGATAGTAAATAACAGAACAGAATCACTCATTCAATAGTCCGGAGGAAATCCGGCCGGCAAGTACTTCAATAGAATACGGCATAAAATGTTTTTCCGACGCCATAATAATTTCAAATTCATACGCAAATCGAACCTATACAATAAAACATTTGCTGTTAGTATTACATGAATGATTTACGTATACGAGTATAGTTATAACTAAAATTGCAATAAATTATTTAACAATAACTTATATGAATATTGAAATAACAATAAAAAAATGTACTTTTTAATACACCTTGCTCGAAAATTAAACTTACGAAGGCATGTGCGTGCAATAAATGCGTTTTAAAAAAAATCGGCTAATTTAGTCAGGATCATTTCAATTATAAAAAATAAATTGAATTTATTCTTACAAAGACAAAAGAATTAATATTTAATAATTCCAACAAATTGTATCAAAAATATTATCGAATCGATTCCTCGATTCGATTCGTAGAGGCTAAATGTTCACGAAAGCCTTTGCTCCATAATTAAGCTAATAAAAAGAAACCTATTAAGTACTGTTTTGAGGTTGGCGCAAATTTTATAAAATTTTAATTATGTTTTAGTTTCATTGTTGTTTTATGAGTGATCAAGTGTCGATATTTAATGATAAATGTGACTAGTACAGCAATTAAAACTGCGCGCGATATTATAGAGGTTAGTATTTACATCTTTTACATGAGCAATTTTACCAATTATAGTATCGTCGCTTTTGTAGGGGTACCTTTCTTAACCTTCATTTTAAATATTTATTATTTATCACACGGATCTTAGGTTTTATAACAAACTCGTGCTATTATAAACCCTCGCCTACGGCTCGGGCTTACAAATGTCACCTCGTTTGTAATTTGCCACCTACGATCCTCGTATCGTAATGTACTAAAAATGATTACTATTTTTAATACCTTACCGTGTAAGGGCGTTTGCGCACTTATCCATATCCGATTCTTATCCAGTCCGTTTTTGATCCGTAAAAAACGGACGGTAAATTCACGTCTAGCGTTTGCGCATTCATCCGTATCCGATTCTTATCCAGTCCATTTTTAATCGGTAAAAAAACGGACGGTAAATTCACGTCTAGTGTTTGCGCACTTATGCAGCGTATCCGATCCGTTTTTCATTCGTATTCGAGATGATATTGCATGATATTGCCGTAGTGATATGCCGGTCGAGCTGACTCGAGTACTGACTTTTTTTTTTTGTTCAACAAACAGTTAATACAACACAGATTATTTGCAACAACTTAGAACTAACGTATAACTAGTTGTGAAATCAGCACCGACTTTGACTTGAATACCTTGTAAGTACTGACATATTCAAGAATTCTGAATATAGCAGTTGAATACCCAGGTACCGTCAACCACAAGTCAGTGGAAACGTCAGTTACGAATCTCGACCTTAATGCTATAGAAATAAGAAGCGTTCAAGGTCAAAGTGTTACCACTTTACCGCTAACTGATGAGCAGTCGACTGTACTCGAGTATACATTTCGGTTACTTATAGAATTCAAATACTAGTTGTGAGAACAATTTGCAATCTTTTCTAATTGTATCTGAAACTTATGTAGATCCTGCAATAAAGTCGCTCACGTTACTCGTATCACGTAAATAGAATCCTGGAGTCTCCAGTCTCCTGACTCGAGTGTGCATTCGATTATTTTTGTAACGAGTACTAAAATACTTGTATATCAAAAATAGCCAGTTTGGCACATCACTAGCAGCGCGAGCTTTCCCCTCCCCGCACCTCACTCTTCATCCGTAAAAAAATCGTGTAGTGCGCAAGCGTACGTACAATTTGCATGGCAGCCACTTCGACTCGGTTTTTATCCGTAAAAAAACGATCCGGAGTGAGAATTTACGGATCGAACACGAACCGAATACGTATGGGTGCGTAAGCGTCCATACAATTACTAGGACGGCCAAACCGGATCAGAAACGGAAAAACCGGATATGTGTAGTGCGCAAACGCCCTAAGAGTGTGTTAGATTTTCTTATCGGTTTTTCGAAAAAGTCAAGGGGCTTGACATAAGTCTGGGCGCGTCACGTCACGTCTCGCGTCGTTGGCATTGCAATTATTACGGGAGCTGAAGAGGCTTCAGCTTTTTATTTGTAAAAAAAAAAAGTTTTGGTGACTTTAAAAATGTAAAAATATTAATGTGTGTGTAGGAGTGGGATTGAGAGTGGGCGATACTGGAAGATGCTAATGGGCGCAGGTTACCTCTGTTTATCAGAGAGGATATCATACGTAGGAAATATACAAATATTTTTATAACGATATTTTATAACCCAGATGAGACTTTGATAAAATTTATATAAATATAGATACTACCTTCGTTTCCTTTGAACTCCTATTAACACCAAGTCTGGGAATCAAACAGATGTACAAGTACATAAATTACATAAAGAACGGATTAACAAGAGAGTTCAGATGTGAGCCGAATTTCAAAGCAATGACTGGCTAAGGTCCTTGGTACTCGAAGCATAAGTTACACAAACCATTACATTACGTTCTAATTATAGTTTGAATATACCTATACAAATATTGTTTTTACTATCCTTATAAAATTATATAAAATAAAAGTAATACAAAAATCTTAAAACTAAACTAAATTTTAATTAAAATCCTGCCCCCGACCTCCCCCGTCACAAAGGAACCCATTAGGCTACAAGCATTCCCGCGTTGGATAACCTTTGCTCCAGGAAAGACCCAGAACGGGGGTCGAAACCTCTTTTCCGCAATAAGTCACAATATCCCTAACAAACGCCCTGGCCTCATCTCCCCACGAGCCTTACGTTTCCACTGTAAAGGGGACAAAATGTACGACTGTTCAAAGTCAGCGTACTTGGCATGCTTGCTGTGGGCTGGCGCTTCGGCAGCAGCTCCAGTGGCCCTCGTGGTTGGCCGCAAATAGGATACAGCAAAGGTGTTCACGCACGTGGTGTCCCAAAGCAGGCATCTCCCCTGTTGCCCAGGGACTAACGTAAGCCCGTCAGGTCTTTTACAATCTGAGCGGCTCAGTCCCGACGGCTCAAGAACGCTGGATATGTTGGCAGAAACCAACGCTTGGCTCAAGATATCATTCAGAGCGTGGTGCCGCGGAAATCTACCTACACACCTACCACAACTCAATGCGTGGTCAACCTTAGTCTTCAAATATGCCGTTATTTCCCGAACGTTGCCCAGCCGAGTTGAATCCGCTTATTGGTCTTTTATCGAAGTTAGATCCATTTAGCTGAACTACTTGTCCAAAGAAAACGTAGTCATTAACAGCTTCGATAGTAGCGCTTCCAACACTGATAAATTTGGGTGCAACATGGAAATTTGAAATAAGATTTGTCTTATCCACGACCGATCTGTTCGAAAGCGCTACTGAGGTCTGTCAGCATTATCTAGGTCCTCCAGAGACCCTGCCATAATCACTATATCGTCGGCAAATCGAAATTGAGTTATGTACTGAGAGCGGACGCCGAAAGTCGTAATAAATCATAGCACGAAAATTTTCACGAGTCAAATCCATGGTGATGATAGACAATGAATTTAAAAATGGCGCCACAATGTAAAAACAATTGACAGATGAATGAAACAAACTTTATTTTACAGCCAAAGAGTTCTATTTTTAAATGTTATAATTTCTTTTTAAATATTGTTTATGTAAGTGGCCAGTTCCGGATACATAAATAGCAGCCCTTGTACAACTTATTTATTAGAATTCAGAAGCTTTCAGCATGCACTAAGTATATGTGTTTTTCTTTTCTGTTTACATCATCGTCATTACTGTAACTGGAGTAGCATTTAGCTTTTAAATTGTGTGTTCTAGTTTATGTGGTATTCAATGTATACATACTCTGTTGGTAACCTAATAAATAAAATAAAATTAATTTTAACGTATGATAACTTAAAATAAGGGCATATAGCTGTCAGATTAAGAGATTTTTAGGTTGGACGTTTTACGTGCTCTCTAAAATTGTGCAATCGACGTGTCCATAAGGTTCAAATTCGATGTTTGAAAGCTCTAATATTAGGATGGCCATCTTCTGTCCCTTTTTATTCTTTAAAAGGTGAAAAGGACTGACGTAACTTAAATTTATAGAGCGTGACTGTGTGAGTCGCTACTATTATTGTTATTTTGATTCAATGTATTTTTTTAACTAGCTGTTTGTTACAACTAGCGGCAAACTTCTTGAGCATCGCGTGAGGTGGTGAGGGAAAGTTTGCGAATGTACAGACGACGACGACGCGGTGCGGGAGGCAAGGGTCACCTGACCAACCAATCCTGTGCGTGTTGCCATGGTAACTAGCGCGCCCCGCCTCCACGTCCCGCACCGCACCACCAAAGAGACCTATTTTTTGTTTTTGCGCATTCAAGGTCGTTGCTCAAGAAGTTTGCCGCTAGCTATACAAGTCCACATTAATTTTTATATTAACATTTTATCATTTTTAAACACGTGTTTTTATACATACCTATTTTGGAAGAATAATAATTAATTCATTTTAATTATAGCTTTCTCTGCGGTGATTGGTTTATAAAACTGACTATTTGAAAAGGGCTTGAATGCAAGAGGTGGGCGAGAAAAGTACATAAAAGATATACATTTGACGGATCTATTGATATTTACATCTCGGGAGATGCCTGTTCTTGTCCCTTCAGATTCAAATTTTTAACCACATTCTGCTGGAGTATAGAATGACTCTACCATTCAAATACTTAGTTGATAAAATAGTTTATTAGATAAATGTTTCAAAGAACGAGTATTGTGCTATTTTCAAAAAAATAAGAAACTGGAGACAGTAAGTGGAAGTATCGGTATCCGCTTATTATCCGTTAGACAATACATCGCATTGTCAGCGTCATAATGTCATAATATTATTTCTATAATTATAAAATATAAAATTTCTTGCGATTATTTTACAATCTTTTCTATCTTTATTGTTACTTCTAAATAAATATCATGAATTGGTAAAATATATTAACTTCATCAAATACTGTAGTATATAATGGGTTATATATGTCTACTCCTTTGCCATTAATTCTATGCAATTTTCTATGCAATATAGTAAAATATAATTAATCGTATTTGGTTTATACAGAGAATATCATCGGTCCGGACCCGACGGAGATGATAGGCGTGCCCCCGTGGTCCATCAAGGTTGCCAAGATAGCACAACCAAACCTCGATTATTTGGGTAAGTTTTTGTAACGATAGCGGACCAACTAGACGACTTGAAAATTTTTCAATTATACTTATTATTCATAAAGCTACTTGTAGTTAGTCAAAAGGTCAGTAAACTAATAACGGAATCAAGTGCCCAAAAAGCGTAGAGTGCTGGTTGGTCGATTTCACAAACAAGGTTTTAGATTCCTTCGCGGATCAAGGTTGCCAAGAGCACAAACAAACCTCGATTATTTGGGTTAGTTTTTGTAACGAACCAACTTGACGACTTGAACATTTTTCAATTACTTATTATGCTATAAAGCTAATTGTAATTAATCAAAAGATCAGTAAACTTGTACCTAAATCAAGTACCCAAAAAGCGTAGAGTGCTGGTTGGTCGATTTCACAAACAGGTTTAAGATTCCTTCGTGGGAGTGAGCAGTTCTCGCCAGCCCGACACACCACCGAAGCTCTTACTCTAGAACTGTTGACTCGGAGATTAAAGTCGTCGTCTCTCGCCAGCCCGACACACCACCGACGCTCTAACTCTAGAACTGTAGAGCCACTTATTGAGAACTGTTGACTCGGAGGTTAAAGTCGTCGTCTCTCGCCAGCCCGACACACCACCGACGCTCTAACTCTAGAACTGTAGAGCCACTTATTGAGAACTGTTGACTCGGAGGTTAAAGTCGTCGTCTCTCGCCAGCCCGACACACCACCGACGCTCTAACTCTAGAACTGTAGAGCCACTTATTGAGAACTGTTGACTCGGAGGTTAATGTCGTCGTCTCTCGCCAGCCCGACACACCACCGACGACGCTCTTACTCTAGAACTGTAGAGCCACTTATTGAGAACTGTTGACTCGGAAGTTAAAATCGTCGTCTCTCGCCAGCCCGACACACCACCGACGCTCTTACTCTAGAACTGTAGAGCCACTTATTGAGAACTGCTGACTCGGAGGTTAAAATCGTCGTCTCTCGCCAGCCCGACACACCACCGACGCTCTTTCTCTGGAATTGTAGAGCCGCTTATTGAGAACTGCTGACTTGGATTTTGCCTTTTTGGAATTCAACATTACGGTCCGGATTAGTGAGTGGTGAGCGCTTTAAGTGTCAATAGAATGCGTGGTTATTTAGCAACTATAAACTGTTACTGATTTCGTAATTAGGCAAGTCCTCGCCCGCTATATTACAACTTTAGTAGATACGATAAGGTTTAAAAAAAAACTATGAAAAATAGCTGCATCAAACTTTAGGTTTTAAAACAGCCCATTTAGCTGTAACATGCACAATAATTGAATTTTAAACGTTGTTTATACATTATTTGCCTTCCATTAGCCTGATCGATTTAGACCACGGCAGCAGCGGCTTCAACTGCAATGTAGGTATACATTGCATTATTAAAACGAAAATGCCAATTAAACGCTTATAGTAAAGTTACATGGTATTATTTAAATATTTTACGTCAGGAAAACTTTCTATAATTATTATATTTTTTGTGAAAGAACAGATAAGTTCACAATCATACGGTAACATATATAAATCACACCTGTAGAATGCGCGAGAATCCTCACAACACGATGGAAGACGAGCGAAGCCAGCGTGTTAATGATAAAGCAAGAACGATCGGTTTATCTTAGTCAACTGTACAACGAGTTGTCTTACGGTTCCAAGAAACCAGATATCTAACCTGCACAGACCAGGAACGGGAACAATCAGATGCAGGGCAGCACGTAAGGATCGCTATTTGGTCTCAACAATACCCCAAAATCGATTTCTTGATGAAATTGCACTGAGAAAAAATAAAATAAGTGGATACACTTAAGATGACGTAGTCTTTCTGAAGCTGGGAAAAATCCTCAAATCAAACCACACGGATATCAAGAATGCTGCAATCGTGTAAGCGTTAGCTTACATACAAGGCAAACTTAAGGGGGTACCCTATGTGAACACTAGCGCCACTTGGATAAAAAATCATAACTTAGTGAAAACACAAAATATCAAAAATATGAACGATCAAATTGTTTCATTAGTTTTGTTGTATTTTTAGAATTGATAAATTCAGTTATCTATTGTTAATTGTAGTAACAGATAGCGAAAGTGCTAATTACGGCCGTTTTTAGCACTTTCGCTATCTCTTACTACACCGTATAAGATTTTATAAAATTTCGTATTTCTAAAAATACTAAAGTACCTGCACTTTAAAATGATCGTCCACTTTTTTAATATATTTAGTTTTTTCGGAGTAATGATTTTTTTTCGAAGTGGCGCTAGTGCGCAGTCAGGTAGCCCCTTAAAGATATAATTTAGTGCACACAGAGAAAAGGAAAATATAAACCATTAAATTTTATCTAATATTTGATTTCGTCAGACCAGACAATATTAATTGCACTAAAATACTGAAAGGAAAGCTTGTTATGAAAGCTAGTTAACAAAAGAGAAAAAGATTTGTATCTAGCAGAAATGAAAAAGCGTCAATGAAGATCAATTCAAAGAAGAAAATGTTTCGTTTAAAATATCTAAACTTACGTTAAATAATTATCTCCAGACGGTAACTAAAATCAGAAAAAAAATATACAAAGCAAAATCTTTCCCAGTAAATATTTTCTCGGAATCTTACTCTGTTTATTTCTTGGAATCTCTCTCAGCGCCTACAGCTTATTAAAGAATACTTTATTTATAGTGACAGTAGTTATTTTATTTTATTTTATAGGGGATTGTAACATTTTGACATTGGACAATTTCGTTCGCTTCAGTATAGGCCATAACAGTTCGAGGCCCTAAATAAGTCTCTAACCTAAGGTAAACACTGTGCTTTTCATTACGAATACAAGGAAAGTAAAAATAAAAAGAATTAGCTAAACTCGAGAAACAAATGATAATCGAATTGTTGCTTCCCCGCCTATTTTTTTTTTCCATGGCTGTTAGTGTTAACATAGTTCAATAGAAATGTGAAATCGATTCTCCCTTGGGCTGAAAAGCATTACCTTCATTCCGTAGATTCATTTCCAATGTGCTCGATAGTCGTGTGAGGCACGAAATCTGTGAATTTTTTAAATAGGTAGGAAGTTATAAAATAATATTAATTCCTTCGTGTTCTTCGTGAAAGTAAGCATCTTTAAAAGAGCTAGGCCTCAGGATACTCAGGTCAGACCAGGTGTCAAATCGCGCAGCGAAACTTTTTAAATTTAATCTTAGTTTTGTCACTTTCTGACCAACGACCATGAAAAAGGACGGGAGATTGTCGGCTCTTTTGAACGTCAAATTTTATGTCACAAACGTCAATTTTAAGCAGGATCCTAAAACAAGACGTTTAAAATTACATGGCACACGTCAAAACTTGACATTTGCGCTATAAATTTTGGCGCTCACAATGGTTGACAATCTCCTGTCCTTTTGCATCGTCGTGGGTCAGAAAGTGACAAGACTAAGATTAAATTTAAATTTAGTTTCGCTGCGGGAATCGACACCAATATCATATATAGCTTTTCATTGGGCAAGAGAGCATTGCACATACATATTGTGTATCAAAATGTGTTATTAGGGAAAGATATAAATTGATGCAATTTGAATTGAGTGTTTTTACGGTACAGCCCCCGAGGTGCAGACTAACGGGCACTGCAACATCCTGTCGGACATGTTCTCCCTGGGGCTGGTCATCTGCGCGCTCTTCAACAACGGGAAGCCGCTCGTGCAAGCCAATAATAACCCTATGCTGTACATGAAACAAATTGAGTATGTAAGTACCTTCATTAAGCCGGTAATATTATATTACAAAATTCTTGTCGCATATCGAAGTATCTAACATAATTGGCATTAAAAATATATTAAGACCAATGTTGGTCACATGTGTGTGAGCGTGATCTTGTATCTGTGTCCTTCTAATTGCGTCAAAATCATTGAGGTATTGTTAAATTAAAAAAAAACAATAATTATTATTTCTTGTAGTTCCGTAAAATCAGTGTTTGTTTGATACGCATTCAGTTTCTTGCTTCTAATTTTTAACATAGAGATTGTCACAAATAACACGTGTCAGCTCTACTAATCTAACTTCACCTTCATTCGAACATTCATAGTATTCATACTCAAATAAACTAGATAAAGTTGCGCGACGTGTGTGTCTACCGTAATTTATACATGAAATTTTAACGTTACACGTGCGGTGGTCGTAACATTCCAAGTAACACAGAAGCGCAATGCTATCAAATCGTGGTTCTATCTTCTAATTAATTTCAGGGTTACAAAAAACACTTTATACAAATTTTACTGAGTGAAATTTTCACAGAAATGTAGAATTTTATATCTAGTACTCAAAAGTACAGAAACGTAATTCCAACAAGATATTTCTTCTATTAGATCATTGATTTAGCATTATATGGACTAAACATGGGTAATGCTGGTTGGCGACATAAATACTTACTATGCAACATAAAATGTTAAATTTGTTTTAAGTTTTAAATAAACTTATTGTATTTAAACGTTTATTTTTTCTTGTTTGCCCCATCTCTAACATTATGTTCAAGGTTTTCGGTTAATTGAAACAAAACGTCGGTGTCTTAAAGAATATTTATTAAAAAAATCTTATGATGCTTAACAATAAAATGAAAGATAGTAAAGAAAGCGATCTGGCTTTTGTTTAATACCGGTTTAGTCGAACGGCTCGTTTGGAAAAGGTACAAAATACTTAATATATTTTATGGAAATAAACTGCAACAACTACCTAATAATAATGTATATATAATATGTCTATATGTTGTATGTATTATATTAGGCAATGTTTCGTCCAAAAATGAGTCACTTCGCGTACTGTTTTTTTAGTAATTATCACATTTTGTCGAAGAAAATTAAACGACTTCGATCATGGATAACCAAAGATGTGTGTGTATGTAATACATACTATGTATGTGTGTTTGCAGCTGGATCAGCAGGTGGCGGCAGTGCTGCCGCGCGTGCCGGCGGCGCTGCAGGAGGCGGTGCAGCGGCTGCTGTCCCGCGACCCGCACCCGCGCCCTTCCACGCAGCTGCTGCCGCTCATTAAATACTTCAAGTTAGTCCTCTCTTCTCAGAGTGCCGTGAATGAGCCCAGGCACAGGCCAGTACTGGCCCTGAGGGTGCATAGTAATAACCCGGGCATTATTTATGTTGCGCTGTTGTTGAAGCTCGCACGGGCGCTTTTAAGGCTAGGTCTCTCACTACTTACAGCGACACAAACCGCTAGGCAACACGCTGGGCCAAACAACATATTTGTATATTTTGTTAATAAGGCAATCTGACAAAATCCAGATTGATGGATCAAACCTCCTTTAAACCACTTTCGTAAAACATTCCACAGTATATTTATGAACAGCCAAAGGAACTTCACAAATGATTCTTGGAAAAAACGTAACCCCTACTTTTATTAATTGTATAATAAATAAGGCTATGTTCACTTAAGCATTAAGCAATGGGACATAAATATTTATATTAGAGATAAACTTTATTAGAAGCCAATATTAGTCGTACACTTGTCTTGTAAAATATCTATTTCATAAAGTTACTAATGAATAACAACATACCTAACCAATTTCCGTGCTTGAATAACCAAACATTATATATACAGGTTTATTTTTTAATTATTGCGCACATTTAAATATGGTACAACTTTTGTCAAGGAATACAATACAAGGTATAGGTCGAAAGATGACAAAAATAATCTTCTTCCAAAAAATTGGCTGCAGTTTAATATTTTTTTCGTTTATCGTTTTTTGGGAAAAGTTTTCGTATTTCGGTCAAAAGAACAATAATTTAAAAATGTCCCTGTAAAATCCTCTAAAATGACTGTACTCGTATGAATCAGATGCCAAAGTGAGCCGGCGATCCAGGCGATGCAATTCCTGGACGTGATCACCATGAAGGATCCGAACCAAAAGACCAACTTCTACCGCGGCACCCTCATCGACGCCCTGCCTTACATACCGAAGGTAAGTAAAAATCCGACTATAAGTTCATAAAATCGAGTTCAGTCAGTTGCTGTAAAAGTTCATTAAAAAGATGCCTTCCGCCGGATAATGGTTCTTTCTTTTATTTATTATTCTTTTATTATTTATTTATTTTATTATGCATCTCACATTTCCGACAAATAATATTTTATTTTATACCTACGTAATTCATTTATATGAGTTGATTAATTATTTGTAAATACGAACAGTACAATAACATTTATATCGTTAGGTAGTACATTCAATGAACGAAGCAGCAGCATGATACAAATCATACCTCAGAGATACTAATTGCTACAAATAAATAGAATTGGTATGTTTAAACCCCGAGAACGACGACGAGAGTCGAGTTCTCACTTTCCGTTCCTTTCAGAAAATTCAAATTGCTTCATTGTTTTATATTCTGGTTGGATTTATGTTACATTCATGAGAAAACAAATAGCCGCCATTGAGTTCAGTTGAACGGCGGATATTTTTATAGCATATTTACTTCTTATGTACTTGAAATGTTTAATTGAGGATAATATAGGGAAGTTGCAATTATAAATAAAGTAGTGATTATATTTATATTTTCTTTTTTCTAATAACTAAATAAATATTAAAATATAATCGTGAATTAATGTGGCCGCATCATCTAGGCCGAACAAAGTTAAGTTACTGAAATGTCTGTAACATATAAATTATTTTTTATCAAAGATGATGTAGCAATGCAGCACAGCGAAAGACCAAGCGAATGCCCACAGCGAATAGAACCGTTGTTGATTACTATAAAACATAAAAATGATACCAGTTTGGCAAAGGCTATAAACGGAATCAATCCGTCAATTCAATAGTAATTACTGCCCATTGATAGTGATTTTAGTTAAATACGTTAAGTATACGTTGGTGGAACGATGACAGCTGTTCTGTCAATTTCTTTATGTTAGTAGGTCTGTAGGAGACATCTAAAAAATGAGTGGCTGATACCACTCCTTGCAGAATTCACGGAATGAATCTTAAACAACACGAACTTGAGGAAATCGCATAGAGGGCTGATTGATAAGTTTCCGAAACGACAAAGAAAAACTTTAAAAATCTATTTAAAATAAATTTATTTCTCAACGTAGTTTCCTTCTACCTCGATGCATTTAGTCCAGCGCTTCTCCAATGCCGTTACACCAGTTTGATAAAATGTTTTCTCCAACCCCTCAAAATACTCGTCCACGGCAACAATGACTTCTTCATTTGATGAAAATCTCTGGCTACCTAACCATTTCTTCAGGTTTGGGAATAAGTGGAAGTCACACGGGGCCAGATCCGGGGAATAGGGTGGATGCGGTAGCAATTCGAACCGCAATTCATGGAGTTTGGCGACTGCAACCATTGACGTGTGTGCAGGTGCGTTGTCATGGTGGAACAAAACTTTTTTCTTGGCCAAATGTGGTCGTTTTTTCTGGATTTCTTCACTTAATTTTTGCAGCAAGCTTGCGTAGTACTCTCCATTTATTGTTTTTCCTTTTTGCAGATAATCCACTAAACGAATTCCTCGAGCATCCCAAAAAACAGTCGCCATCACTTTGCCGACCGACAAAACCGTTTTTGCTTTCTTCGGCGCAGGACTTCCGCTCTCAGTCCACTGCTTAGATTGTTCTTTTGTCTCGGGAGTATAATGATGTATCCAGGTTTCATCGACTGTTACATAACGCCGCGAAAACTCGTTAGGATCTCGGTTAAACAGCGCCAAACACTCCGATGAATCGTCCACTCGACGTTGCTTTTGGTCAACAGTGAGCAAACGCGGCACCCATCGCGCGCAAAGCTTTTTCATTCCCAAATGTTGGTGCAAAATATTAAAAACGCGTTCAGATGAAATGCTCACCATCTCTGCTATCTCTCGCAACTTCAAGCGCCCATCATTCAATACAATTTTGTGAATTTTTTTGATCATGTCCGGATTCGTGACTTCATTTGGACGGCCAGACCTGTGGGCGTCTTCGCAGCTCTGTCTTCCACGTTTAAAATCAGTTACCCAGGTGTGAATTGTACTCAATGCAGGAGCAGAATTACCTAAAACACTGTCTAGCTTGGTTTTAATCTGGGTTGCTGTTTTCTGTTTTAAAACGTAAAACTTTATCACCGCACGAATTTCGTTTCTTTCCATTGTTAGGAAATTTACGACAGAGAAAGTTCTACGTCCTATCAAACAAATTCCACCAGTTCGATTAAATTCAAATTTGGCGTTCTATTTTCAAAAAGATGCCAAAATATAATGTATTTTTTTTTTTGCGTATCATTTTTTTAAGTTCGTCGTTTCGGCCAGTTATCAATCAGCCCAGGTATGTTATAAATTAAATATATTTAACAGTGCTTTCAAAATGTAATATAGTATTGGAAACTGCTGAAACAGCTGTGATAATAATCACTGCGCATTGTGGGCTGTTATTTCGCTTAATAGAGGCTTTATTCTTTGAGCCTAATAAAAGTGGACTATTTACAAAGTATTTATATATAAACACAGAGATAGTTAATCTTGTATTATTATTGCCTCTATGTGGTAGCGGTTTGGATACGTGCTGTTTAGCAATGGTCCTATTCAAAATATATTTTTTGTGCTACTAAACCGCCCTGAATAATTTGTTATATCAAATCAGTCATAAATGTACACAAACGATCATAGCAAGTCGCACCGCACCTCTCACTGCGCAGTCGCAGCGCGGTGACTACCAAGATTTTCTAAGAATTTCTTAGTTTCCTTTATTAAGATACTTACTTACATTTTATAAAAAACAGTCTAATACAACTAGCAAATGTTTTTTTAAGCTTAAACTAAACAGTTTTTTAAGCTTTTATAATGTTTGACAGCTTAAAATAGTCAACTGTCAAAGTACAAAGTGTTTACGTTTCAAAAAGTGTGTTGATCGGTTGAAAAACTGCTCGCTGTGTAGAGTGAACTAGCTATTAAAAGTGTCTATGTAAAGTGTAGTCATGGAGTATCGTGTCCGTGTCCATTAAAACTATTAATTTAAAACAAAACTTAGTGTCGCTGTGTAATAGTGTTCTGTTAGTGCCATAGCTAGCCGACTTTACATTATTTGGTAAAGGGAAAAGCTATTACATTACGTACAACCCGGTTCAGCAATAGCCTAGCCCTAACCATTATTACGACGTACATAAATGCACATGATAAATTTGACATACCCGTACATATTTATATGTCTTGCAGTTAGCACTTCATTTGTGGGGCTCTGTGTGCACTACTATAACAAAATACCTGATGAGATCTTAGTTTTACCAGAAAAAAGGTTTAAAAATTGTGTAAAACAGACGCTTTGAAGCTTACTATAAGTTAGATGATTATTTAAATGACAGAGGCTTGGTGTTCGGATAGTCCAGCATGGCACAGGAAACATTAACAATTTGTATTGTAAACAATATTTTATTTAAATAAATAGAAACGTACAAAAGATACGAGTCCTGTGGAGTTTCTTCTGGCCGTTCTTCTCCACAGAAGGCGTACACTTGTAGGGAATGGGGCTATGACGTCAAAAAATGATTTTGTTAAATCTTTTTTTTGTTTTTCCTTCTTCCAAATTAATGGCGACACATCTTATATAGACGTATTCCGCCAATGTCGAGTGATATTTGTAGGTTTAGGATATATCCTTGGATGATTGTTCGGTGAATTGGGCTCAGTAACGTGATAGTACAATTACTGAAGCCACCACGAGGCCTCTTGGCATCATCTAAAAATGTCAGCAAAGTGTAAGCGATTCATTTGTTCTATTATAGTTTATAGTCCCGAAACATTTACTGGATTATACACTATCGAAATTATACACTAAACACTTCAATAAACTAAAATAAAAAAATTAAAACGAAGACACGTCCGCCATTGTCAGATGCTGACAAAAGATCTTGTTAAATCTTACTTCGAATAAAGACACTTTTATCTTATCTTACCATGAGACCTAATAACAGGCGGAAAGTGGGAAGGATAAAGGGATGTGTACGACGACGTGCGTGCAATGTACACAGGAAATGATTAGCTCAAGGTAGCAGGCCAGGCTCAGACTCACAATTTAAGGGCATGAAGGTGTCTTCGCAACTTTAGAGGAACGGGTCATCCGACAAGGCGGGAACATCGCTTTACAAAAGAGAAGAGAAACTCGACTGCAGGTGGAAGAGTGATTTATTTACAATTATTACTTGTCTAGGGATAGGTTTCAGCGAAACGCAGGTTATACGATCCGAAGTTGCGGCTGTTTACGTCTTGTTCCTAGGTTTACGTGCTCAACTGTCATTTTTTGACTTTTGAACTTTTTGCGAGTAGTTTTTACTACTTGTTGTAATTATTGTAATTTATTCGCGATGTTTTTACTTTGTGTGTAAATATTGGTTGCTTATTTTTTTAGCATTTAGGTGTGTATATAATATGTGTTTGTGTGCTTGTGTGCGTTTTAGTCTTCTAAACTTAGTGACATTCCAACATTCCGTCTTTTCCAAATTTCCACATCTATCCTTTGCGTGTAATTTCCTTCCCTCCTGGTTCTGGGATTCCACTTCATCGGTGTTCTCTTTGGTTGTCTCCACCTTTTTTATTGTGGTTGACGATCTTCTCCGGGTCATTTCCTTCCTTTTTTCCCTGGAGGTATGACTTGGTTTTTTCTGGGACACTGGTGGTTTTTAATTTTAGGGCCAGTGAGTTGTTTGTGCGGGGGTCATGCGTTCACTGGTTTCATCGATAGTAATAGGGTAAAATATCGGTAAATTTGCAATCGATAATTATTTTTTTGTTCGAGGGTTGAGAATTTTATTCCTTTTGTCTTAGGGTTGTCTACCTTTTTTTTAGGGTTGCCACCTGAGATTTTTTTTCTGGTAAAAGGATGTCTGCAGTATTACTGCTTGCATTTTTACAATCATTTTTTGATTGTTCTATTTTCGGCTGGCTGGTTTTCGTTCTTTTTGTTTTTTGTCACCTTTATTCAAAGGATCATGCCCAGTCAAAGGATCATGCCCAGTCAAAGGATCATGCCCAGTAATGGTACCAATAAGTCTCATGCATCACTATGAAATAAAAACCAAAAATTAATTCATACTTTTATAGTCATTTTGGGTAAAAGAATCAACATTTTGAATAGGGAATACTAATTTTGTTATATAAAGTCACTAATTGTTTCCAGAATTTAATGACTTCTATAACTCACGGTCTGATATTTTTTTAATCGGCAAAGGTTTGTCATTACCTATGTAAATATGTTTTAATAAATAAACTCTATTACTTAAAATATAATAAATAAACGTTTATTTTCATAACATTATTTAGTCTTGTCTACAAATTAACAATGATTTGTGTTATTTAATAAAAAAAAACCGTTTATTTGGTATTTTAAAACTTGGCTGTATGAGCTTTAGCATCTTTGCCAACATTTTCACGCAGCTACGGCAAAAAATAATACGCGCGTCATTTTTGTCAAATCTTTTCTTTGTAAGTATTTTTATTCTGTTTCCTCGCAAGTGTGTTGAAAAACGTCGTAATGTACTATTGTTTGTGCCTGTAACTATGAGTGAGTTGTGTGTTAAAGCGTTGAGTCGAGCCTACGTTCCTCCGCTTTAGCTACTATTTTACGTACAATACAAATACGTTACGTATTTCGGGAAAGGACCCTAGTTTCTTGTAACAGTGATAATGTCGAGTGGTACTGAAAGACATGTTCTGAGTAATATCCGTACACGACGATGTATCAACTGTTCTTTTTTTTTTTATATTGCGTAATAGGCGTACATATTCTATGGAACAAGTCGGCGATGCCATGGTGAAGATATTGCGTCATTGGATAACTCCCACTGAGGTAGGTGACTAATAAATAATATTATTTTTTCTTAAATAAAATAAGCACGTTCATCGCCGCCCAATGGACATTCGCAGTAACAGGGGAGTTGCCAATGCATTGGCGGCGTCTTGAAACTAATCTAGTTTACATGTTCAATTATGTTTTATGTGATATAGTCAGAGAGTCATCTTCGGGGCGGTGTTCAATGTCCAGCGATGGACGCCTTTCTGCTGATAATGATGTAATATAGTTAACATATAATCTTTTATTCCAGTTGGTTCCAGAAGGCATTGTTTGTATGAAATGCTTTGTGTTGTTTCAACAAAGAGCTATAAGTAATGAAGACAAATACCATTACCTACATTGGTACATCGGAGTGTTTGTTTTACTTGTGGAGAATCAATTTAAAGAGCAACGAGAACTTATCCAGTGAGACCTGACCGACTAGAGAGAGATGTCTTGTTAAGACGACGGGTTCCATTGCATCTGGTTTGTTAATTATATTTTAATGTTACTTGTAGATATTCCTTCTTCAACTAGAGAAAACCTCCACTATCAAATATCTCGGAGTCATTTTGAATGACAAACTAAACTGACAAATAAAAAATAAATGATTTTAAAATCCCCTCTTTTGTTTTTATTTCTTCCTACGAATATTATTACTATAGTTAATTTATAACAGCCTACCACTGAACCAAGGCTTCTCCCTTGAGAAAAAAGACAAAGTAACTGAAGATTCAGTGTGTAAGTGTAAGCAGGTACTTTTGAGGTTATTTTTCGTTCACGATGATATCTAGAAAACTCTTATTCGGAGTGAATAATAACTTTTATGGAAAATATCATGGAATATATTCTTTATAATTTTACAAGTTTAGGTTTGCTGCAACATGAGACGCGGATCCATATACAACGATATGGATCCGACAACTCGTGTGTTGCTTTTTTTTTATTTCTGGTATGTTTTCGCTTGCGACTGGTGGTTTTAAGTTTATTTATTGAAGAATAGTCGCTGGAAGTTTCGTTGAAGAAGTTTTTTGGATAGCTCATGTGACCGCTATTGTTCTGCGGAGTTGCCGTAATGTAATTTTCGGATATTTCCTACGCTGATCTACGCGCGGAGTTGCCGTAATGTAATTTTCGGATATTTCCTACGCTGATCTACGCCTTTGAGGCTACTTCCGGGTAAGTTTTGTTCCTATTTTCTTCCTCTTTCGTTTTTATCGATATTTTCCCCCACTGTTCTTTCCCCTCCTCGTTCTGTAAGATGGCAATCTCTTTAGTTTTCCTATTACCTTTCAGTTTTTATTCGGATCTATTCACCGCGTCCAGATTCTCGCTAAGCTCCCCATCTGAAGATTGACTGAGTTCGTTGCTCGTCAAGTCTACGAGTAGTCAGGACGTGATTGTGGTTGCTACTTCGAAGCCTGCACCCGCTCCAGACACGTGAATTCGCTGTGAAACTTAAACGAGGCCCTATCTTAAATTAGCAACTCAACGCGCTTTAGTTGAAAGTTCAACCGACGCACTACTGAAATAACGTTCGATGCTTCACGGAGATTACGTACGTCTGACACTGCGCAGGAATCGAGCGTAAAACTCGTTTTTCTTGAACACTTTTTTTTTTTTTTTAAATATAGAACTGTGGCCCAGCAGCCGCCACGGAGCCGCTGAGCACACACGAAAGATGTTGTACGGGATTTAAATATAAACGTGGCAAAACAGGGTTCAGTCCGTAGGAAAAGGTATTTATTTAATATTATGTATTTATATAATTTATATTATAAAAACTGGAAAATGGTAACAAGGATTCGAAATGGTAAGGATAACTGAGTTCTTCACTGTTAGAGATCAGGACATGAAATTTTAATGAGAAATAAGACAAAATCGAAACGTAAGAAATTTAAATTTGAAAATGAATTTAAAATGAAAGATAAAACTGCCAGCAAGAAAACGAAGTCATAAAACAGGAAAGAGGACGAATGCCTCGTTACAGAACGAATTAAAAAACTAGCTGGTTTCGCCGTTTAGGTATTAATATAGCCACCCAAAAAATACAAAAAAAAATATGTTCTGTCGTTGAAAATATTGAGAAAATAGATTTGCAAATTTTGAATGTGGGGTGATTTTCGGTGATTTTAATTATTTATTTTTGCTTTATTCCTTGATTATATGTAAAATCTACTTGGTTACGTCGCTAAATGATAAACTCTTCTGTTGGTTGTAATTTTCTTGATTTGGTACATATTCCGAGACGTGAGATACGCGAGTTGAAAAAGGGGCCCAAGAACGATTTTTCGAATAGGGCCTCGCCGAGCCGCTGAAGCAAGATTGTGGTGCCGTAATCGTGAGCTCCTGCAACTCGTAATCAGCTAAGTGTAGCCAATAATCGTCACATCGTTTTATTCTGGGACGAAAACCCACGCCTACTGGACCTTTTTATATGCCCTTGTTTTTTATAAGGTACTCTAAGTTTTGTCTCTTATTCATTTAACTTTTTCTAAATTCCAAAATATGGGACCTTTTTTCATTAGATCATTGCAGTCCCACTTTTCTTTCGGATGTTTATTTGGCAATCATCACCTTAGGGTACTCCGCGTAGTCCCACACCATACCTACCTATCCACCCACATTACACACCCCTACCTACCTAGACAAGCAGTAAAGTCAACTTTGTAGGAGTCCCTTTGGACCTCTCGTTCTATCTCCATTTATTGGAACCTACGGCTTTCTTTATGGTGTCCTTTTTAATAATTAATTTTATTTTGTATACTTTTGTAAATTAAATTGTACTGGCGAACTAAAAACCTTTTCTTTTTTACTTCCAAATCATACGTTTTCCTCGTGGTCTTCGATCACAGGATAGTAGTGTTTACTTTTTTTTCGCTACATTCAAATCAAATCAACGGCCCGTTACAGACCACTGCTGGACTATGAGCCTCCTCCACTTAAGTGGAGGGTTTTGCCATTATCTCCATGCTTGGCAGGCGGGTTGGAGATAGCAGATTAAAATGTTACTGTATCAGAGCGCTGCTGCCCGTTCCCTGTTCAATGTGTAGTCCCTAAGTCGCCTCTTACGACACCCACGGGAAGAGTAGGGGTTGGTGACAAATGTATTCTACTCCGCCATTGTGTTAGTGAACTCACCCAAAAAAATGTAATGACGGATCTAAGTGATGTAATAACATCCTATGGAAATAAATGATTTTGACTTTGACTTTGACTCTGCCATACGGCGTTACATTCATTGGTTACATTACGTTCGCTACATTACGTAGTAACTATTATCTAATCTGTGGTAAAAGTGAAAAAAGCTATTGTTGAAAGGCGCTTATCAATGTAAAAAATACTCGAATTTTTTTAGAATACTGATTGATACATTCAATATGATAGGTTCGTTTACGTTAACTTTTCGGGTGTATTCCAAGTGGCGGGTTACCTTCTTGTCGTCGTTTCAAAACGGTTCCTTCCAATTATATATTACTATATAGGTATAGTGCAATAAAAACAAGTGGAGAAATGTGAGCGACGCATATAGCTACATACATACGGATTTTATTGGAACCACTTTTTAATTTTCAGCCAATTACTGTCGGTCATTTGGTATTTGATCGGATCGTGGTGATTTAATTCGCAACGAAGTTATTTCCTTTTTTCTTCTAATTCAACTTGTTTTTGCATCCATGTATAGTTTACGGTTTCATGGTTATTATACGGTAAAACTAAACTTTTGGCGCTTTTTAAAAGTGTGATGAAAAGCGTCGATTAGGTAAGAACGCGTTAGTGCGTACGTGTCAGGCGAGCAGGTGGTAGTGAGGGTGTCGTGTTGCAGAAGCTGCGCTGGCAGCACGTGTGGCCGGCGCTGCAGCTGGAGGTGCGCACGGCGGAGGTACTGGCCGCCGTGCTGCAGCCCATCATCTGGCTCACCAACGAGTCCACGCAGGACGAATTCTCGCTCTACGTCCTACCCACTCTCAAGTAAATATTTATACCCTATACTTATCTATTATCCCTCACAACAACACACAAAATCATGGTTTGTAAGCGAGCGAGACCTCGTTACACTCGACCACACCTACGTTACCTGCGGTGAAAGGAGTAGCACTTAGTAACTACCAACGTTTTTACAAGAAATATATTTTTCATTACTCATACTCTGAAAGTAGGTCGTAAGTTGCCCGAGGAGCGGACTGAAGGTAATACTTTTCAGCCCGGAAGGAGAATCACTTTCAACTGACAACTGTCAAATGATTTTAAAAAAGACTGGTTCTAATTCCACATTTCTATTGAACTATGTTCCATCTTTCTATACAGCCACTCAATTACAGCGCAATGTTAAATTGAAATAATATTAAGTTAAGTATTAATTAAAGAATGTATATTTTTTAAATGACTTTATTATAATTAACTTTCAACTATTTCTTTAAAATAAAATAGATTTGGGCAAAATATTTAACATTTTTCAATGATGGAAATTAAAAATAATGGCTCAAAAGCTGACCGGCACCACGGCCACAGCAAAAAATAAAAATAGGCGGGAAAGCAACAATCCGATATTATCATTTGTTTCTCGAGTTGTAGGGTTTTGTTTACAATGAGTTCATCTGATTCAGATACGGAAGTCACTCATTTTTTTCTTTAGCTAATTCGTGTTTTTATTTTTACTTTCCTTGTATTCGTAATGAAAAGCACAGTGTTTACCTCTGGTTAAAGACTTATTTAGTGCCTCGAACTATTATCCCGTCTCGGCGCTAAATAAGTTACTTTCACCCCTCGTATAACAATGTACTATAGAGCATGGGCATTGAATCTTGTAGCGTGGGGCTATTAGCGTCAACAACTAACGTTTGGGTAGTAGAAAACCTAAAAACGTGTTCTACTATGGCAAGAGCTTAGCTTAAACTTCTGTAAGATCTCATGGAGTATGTGTTCGTTAGTACACGCTATTACACCGTGTACACAGCTTTTGGAATAATTTACTTCAAATTCATTTCAAACGAAGCTGCAGGTGGGGCGCGGCGCGGCTGGCCGGGGCGGGCGGGGGTCCAAAGGTACAATACTACAGATACATAAAGGCATTATTATAATAAAGGCATGTCACGTTATAAATGACTACTTACGTTTATTTTTTATCGACACATTTGTATTGTAAGTACGAGAAAGAGAATAAGTAAGTAAGTATGAGTTTACTTACATATTAACACTTTTTTTGCTGTAACTTAAAAATCTTTAAAAACTAATTGAGTTGTGTTGTGGTCTGTCGGAACTGCAGGCTGTGCTGCAGGCTAAGAGGTCAGGGCGTAACCACGTACCACCGGTAAGGGAAGAGCAGCTATGAACGCCAGGCGTGATAGCAGTGGTGGTACATATAGCCTAATAAGATCAGTGGCTCTGTGAGCTTTAGACCTCGAGAGTACCTATGTTTTTTTTTAAATAGCTGATTTATGATTTTTTTTTACGTTTTCAACCCCCATAACTTCGTCATTTTTTTAAATTTCCAAAATCTGACTCGACAAAAAAATCGGTTAATTTATCGAACCTGTTCACAAAAGTCAGGAGAATGGGTTGAGAGACGCGACTTGTAGAGTGGAACAAACAGACAGATGGACATATAGACATACAAAAGCAATTTGGCCAAGCTGAAACGGAGATGCTTCGCACTCGCTCGGTCAATAAAAACATGCCAAATTAAATCGGTTGTCGGAACTATAGTTAACTTGAAAATAGTATACCCTCTGTGTATGTGTGTATTGAAAAAAGTAACTTGTTGTCTGCCTCCGGTTACGGTATACCTCAATATATTTTTTTATTACAGGAACTTGATGAATTCTCCGAAAAGCATTCAGGCGTCCGTAACGATATTGGAGAGTCTGCACGTTATCCTTAAAAAGTGTCAGAAAAATGAAGTAAACAACGAAATAATGCCTTTGCTGTATGCTGCTCTCGAAAATAACACTAACCAAATTCAGGTTAGTCTCGGAATACTTACTCTAACAATCTATCTATCTAACTTATCCAATTTATTTGTGACGATATGTGGTCGCCATAATAATAATATATATCGATTCGTATATTTTCATTAATTCCAGACTGCTTCATTGATTGCTATACAAAATGTATCTGAATATATCGAAGATGTAGCTTTGCACGGCATCGTGCTGGCCAAAGTAAAAGTTTTGCTCGAGAAGAATCAAAGTGATGTCAAAATAATCAGCCTAATTCTCGGTTTTTATGAGAAGATACTTTTTAGACTCGAAAGGAACCATATTTTGGAGCAAGTGATTCCAACTCTGCTTAGCATGAGGCTTAGCGATCCGGATATTATAAATCGGGTTGTCAGTAAGTATATGGACTTCTTACAATAAATAGTAGCTATCACTTAATAAAAAATTCTGCTTCGGTAATTTTTTATATTGATCCGTTTGCGAAAAGTCTACATTATGCACTTACAGTATCTTAATTAATTAATTATGAATAGGATTAAGATACTCGGTATAGTGGTTAGCAGTCAAGCGATCGGCGGCGTGCGTGGGCGTGTCTCAACGCGAGTTCTTTGTCTTGCTCGGCGAAATTTCTAACTTAACTCCTGCGAATTACTGATGCGAATTTTACTTACTTGTGCTGTATATTGGTAGTATTTTGTTATTTTTATAGTAATAATTGATGTCATATGCCCCTCGTTACAGAACTTTACAAATCAATGCTCCTCGAAAGGAAGTTCGGTTTGACAACGAACGTGATGGCTACCAAAATGATACCGTCACTGGCACCGCAAACTATTAATCCGGCTTTAAACGTCGATCAATTCACAAATCTCATGGAGGTACATACCGCATGTTGTTACTTCTTCATATGAATTGAAATTTGTTGGCACCGTATCTATGTAAATTTTTTGGTAAGAAAGAAACAAAAACAAGAATATTTTGTGTCACAGATACTGTATGAAATGCTGGGTAACATTGATAAAAACCAACGATATAAGTTAAAAATTGACGGGTTGGGTCTGCCGAGCCCCGAGCGGCACCGGCCGCTGCGCCATCAGATGAGCACGGACAACATGAACGTGCCGCCCTTCAACATTCCTAACCTGCGCGTGGAGCAGCGCAAGACCTCCAGCGCCGAGGACATGGCGCGCAAGAACTCCATGAGCGGGCCCAGCGGCACCGGCAGCGTCGGCGGCGGCTTCAAGAGTAAGTTGCCTTGCTGCCATTTGCAACGTACCTACACCCGTCAGGATAACTAACTCGTCACATTATAACTTGTTTAGGCACAGGGATCGGTCAGTGGTTCTTCGGATCTAATAATTCGACCAATGATAACAACTTTCTGCGTGTTGCGAATGCGTTCCCAAACCGGCGGCTGTCGGACAACACCCTGATGACGCCCAAGATCCGCATCGCGCCGTCGTGTGCGTCATCGCCGGGCGGCACCCCCGGCGGCACCTCGGGGCTGCCCACGCGCCGCCACTCCAGCATCGGCCCCCAGGAGCGGCGCGGCTCCGCTGTCAACCTCTCACCGCCGACTGTAAGTTCTTCTATGTTTATTGTTTCTTTCAATTACGAGAAAAGGAGTTTAAAAACGTTCAATATTGAAGTATTTTTTGAAATCCGTCTTCTAAAGTGAGTATCGACTTAAATGATTTATATTTAACATTTATTGTTATCACTCGCAAACACACTATAGTTCTTAAATTATCGACGCTTTACAAATATTATATACGTATAGTACGAATGAATGTTTTTTTTTTGTGCTGAAGTGAAGTTAGAGCTGCAGCGTCGGAGCTTGCTACTATACACCGTGAAATATAACTGGTTGTTTTTCGTTAAATGGTGTGTTCGTTCAGTCCATTAACCCCTTGTCTGCATAACTTTCCCCAAGGAACATGGGCTGGCAATTGAAAAAAAATATTGCTTCCCCCATAGTAAATCGATCAACGGGCCGCGCGGTTTTGTATGAACGGGCCATTTTTTTTTGTCGTTTTACAGCCCATGTTCCTTGGGGAAAGTTGTTCAGTTTAATGTACTGAACTCTCCATTTAACGAAAAACAACCAGTTAAATTTCACGGTGGTGTACCTATTTGTGATGGACCTGCAATGCGCTTCTAGTTAGTGCGCTCTGACGTTGCAGTTTCAATTTCACTCAATCGCCAAAAAGATGAATTCTTATTAGGTATACTAGCTTTTTTAGACGATAGTGTATGATGCACGCCTATATTCTTAATAGTAGTTGACATTTTGTGTAACAACATACTATACTCAATATATTATTAATTTTTAATAACAAGTGATAATAATGTGTTGAAGACGTTATACCCATATAAAGACAGACAGTGATGAGTGATGGCAGTGACAAGTGGTGGCGGAACGGCTACGACATGGCTGTGGAAGATGAAGTGACTGTGGTTGTGTTGGCAGGGCTACCAGTACAGGGGTCGAGGTGGCTCAGGCTCGAGCCTTTCCGTACCGTCGGCGTCACAGCATTGCGTCGTAAGTGCTGTGCATCGCGTGCGTCTGCCTGGCTACATCAACTCCCCGAACCCACTTTTGAATGTCGACTTTGAACGGCTTGATACATTAATGTGGTCTATTTCTTCTGCGGTCGTGTCTTCTTCCCATACTGACTGGGAGAGATGGTCTCATTCACATTATCACTGTACATGTATTACATCTGCACGAACCTGGTTGGCGTATTACATTGTGAACTTCCACTGTTTGATCATTTTACCCCTCACCGCATCATCAACGCTATTACTTCAACTCCTGCGAGGCGACGTTCACGGCAACAAACTTCCAGAGACAATGAAGTGGTGCATGTTCGTTGCCAGCATTGTGTTGTGATGAGTCGTGCATGCGCGCGCAGCCCCGTGTTGTATCTACCAAACCACGAGTGCGCACTTCAGGGTACCTAGGTTCGGTGTTGTCTTCCAAATTTTTCCAAACCAACCAATTGGCTGTTACATACACCGCCCCGTAGAAAAGCCTTAGCTCTTAAGCAATTTTTCTGTTCGTATTAAAGTAAAACATTTTAAATTTAAACTATTTTCATTTAATTTGTGAACAACTTGATGCACGTAGGCTATTGTAACATGAAACCATGCGCCACTGCTTGCAAGTAGGCGTCCGGGGCCCTCAGCTCCGGCTGCTGAGTCTTAATGCTGGATGTTTACTCGCGGCGCGACAGGTTGCAACATCACCAGTAAGAAGTGTGTGCCGTACGTTTAACGCTGTCTCATTTACTGTTGCTATTTGTTCTTCAACGCAGCTTGCACGGAGCATGATCGTGAGTATGGATCCTCTCTTACATGTCTTGCCGACGTGCAGGCTTCACTTTACTTCAGCTGCTGTTCTGTCTGCTACCATATACTTGTATCGTACTTCATCAAATAGAAACGTTACACAAAGATGTTGCCAGCTATTCATACATTATACAATCATACCATAGATCCATACTTTATTATAGGTAATATTTTATTAATTTTGTATCGGCAACATCTCCGTGACGTGTATTCGTAGCATAGTCATAGTAGATATAGTAGTTAATCGTCAGAATCACAGGAACTTCTGATTCCCAACACGCTTTTGATGCTGAAAAATATTATCTAAGAATAAGGCATGCAGTAGTTAAATTAAAAGTACCTACATACAGCCAGTAAGCTACTGGACAATGCAGAAAAAAACTGTTATATACTCGTATAATTTGTATCACCAAAGTCAGACGCATGAACCAATTTTTACGAAAAACAAATTAAGTTTCTATGAATCCTCATTCACAACCCTACGAGTATTTCTATATCTCGGTCGGTAAGTATATTTTAATCTAAAATTGTAATAAAAAGTTGCTACGCTTGCTATGGCTTAGTGTCTAAAAATTCAGACAGAAGGTTTTGTATGTTTTTTGTATTCTTATATTCTTTAATGGAAATATAAGAGTAGTTGTTGTACACTGCGGCACTTCTACGTCTACTTGATTGAGAGGGCTAAGGTTATCTCATGTCATGCAATTCCGAGCTTATCAATTTTATATCATCGGAATTTGATCTTTAGTGTAAGTCAAACTCAAAATTGGAGAGTTAATTTCCAAAGGCCAATATTATCAATGAAAAATACAAAAAGCAGGTCTCTAATTCGGTAGATTTGTATAATATTAAGAACATTGGAATACATTGCCTTATTTTAATAGTACAAGAATACAAAAGCCAGTTATCATTGACATAAATAGTTATACCCTTAACTCATATTTTTTTCATACGTCGTTTTACTGCGTGTTTCTTGTATGAGCTAACTAAAACTGCTCGGTCAACTTATTTTCAATGTATAATTATTTTTAATTTTAAAGCCGAATGAAAAAACATTTGACGGTCAAACGATCGAATGTTGGTCATCCCCTAAGCTCGGGGATGAAAATGGCGGCGATGTAAACAAATCATATTGATTTATAAATCTAAAGATAACTCTGGTACTACTGTTTTATTCTACAAGAAATAAAAAGATAATATCTATTTTCAATTATATTTTTTGGTTTTTATAATTGAGACAAACTGTATTTATCATCTTGAATAACTGTTTTTTACTTCAAAATATAGAACGAGGTCAAAGTACTACCCTTTCATATAATTTTTTTTTTAATACCTAGTATTTTTTTTGGAAAATCTTAAATATTTTCGCCGTAAAATACCTACATAAACTAACGTAAAAAAACATATTATTACATCCCAACAGTTCAAATTACAGTAAAAACTAACAAAAACTCTACAATCCGCGACAATTTTCATAACCTCTCTCACGGCAAATTTTTGAACTGACTTTATTCTTTTTTTGGCCAAGAACGAGTCGAATTATTATGATGCTAAATGAAGGAGTATATATTCATTTGGTGTTGCCCCATACAAACTTCATATAATAGAACTACCAAAAATTTATTACGATTGACTTTTTTACAAGGTTGTATTACATTTTCCGAGCGGCTTTTCTCCGGGCACATGTGCCCGGTTCCCGAGTCGAGGGGGTCATGATGTGAAAAAAGTTTTATTCTGCTTTATTCAATCAGGTTTAATTTTAATTTGAAGTAGCCAGCACGTTACAACGTCAATTTCATATTTAAATCCCTAATATTATCTTTATTTGTGTGTGGCGGGCTATAGTCCGGGCACTTACCTCATCGAGTTACTGAAAAATACCACTTTCCACAAAAAGTTGACCTAAAATAGATTGGAAAAATTTTTGTCTGCCGGGGCTCAGCCTGGGGGAGACGTGGGGGGGAGAAGATATGCAACCCACTTAGCGCGGGGCGTTGCGCGTCCCGAACAATGATATTATATACTGGTCCCGAATATAAAACAAGAGAGGAATGGACAAGTGGGCGGGGCGCGTGTGCCATAACTATGAGTAAGTCCGCATAGTTTTGTTTAGTTCGCCGAGTAGCGCATGTTCGTGTTGGTCGTGTGAAGAGCGTAACAAAAATCGGGAAATAAATCAATAATGCCTTATTGTGCATTATTGCAGTGTAAAAATGATAGCTGGTCAAATTATTTTATTGTTAAGTAGGTGCACTTTAAAATTTCCAGAAAAATTAAAGTAAAAGTTTACAGAAAAATATTCTTAATATGTACTGCTCACGATAAAAGCATGTAATTGGATATTTAACAATATTTTGTTAACATGTGAATTGTTGTATGGGGGGTGCAGGGTGGTTCGATGCCAAACACATCATCGAGCGTGCCATTCCTGCTGACATCGTCGATGCAGTCGATCCGGTCGCGGCGCCCGTCCGCCTGCCTCAGCACCTCGCAGGGCTCTGGGCTGCTGCAGCAGCTGAGCAGCGGCATGGTAAGGCATCTGCCCGTCGGCTCCTCTAGTAACGTGCACGGTCACGGGCATGGGCACGGCGGCCAGCACATGTGGGGCGGGCTGCAAGGCGCCACCGCCGCCGGCTACAGTGCTCTGCAGCACACCGCCATGGCCGTCAGGAAATGCCCCTCGCTCAACATCACGCTGACCCGCTAAGCGCGCTGCCTGACCGCTGCCCGCGCCCGCCGCCGATTCTTCCGTTTCTTAGCTCGGCGTTCGCGACGTGCTTAACTCGCGTAGTCGCTGCGGGCGACAAGACTACTTTGTCTAAGTAATTATTTAATTGCCTATCTATACCCACTCGGTCCCCGTCCGACCCCTTTCATGTTTTGTAGTTATTATAATCGGTGTTGTACTTGTAAAAGTATCATCATGTCCCCTTTATTTGCTTTTATTTTTTTAGATTACTAAGTTCATTTAAGTTTCCACTTTGTTATTAATTAAGTATATCGAGACTGACGTCACTAGTATATATAACCAACTTCATTGATGGTTATTTTAACATTAAATGATTTAAAAGGTGGTTACAATACCCATGTCCGCAAAATATCACGTAATCTGTATAAAAATCTGACGATGGAACTAAAATAACATACTTATTTTCGCGGAGCAGCTTTTCCTTCTTAGGACGAATGTTGAGGAAGGTTTAGTCAAAATAAGTATAGGTACAACATGTTACGACTAAAACCGAAGTGCTGCTAACTCTAGGTGTTGCCGAGTATTTATATATGGTTGGCTCGAACAATTTTTCGATCCATTATAGGACGGATTATCCTATATAACATTTAGTTGACGACATAATAATAAAATAGCATAGTACTTACATACATTTTGTCTATATAATTTAAATTCACAAGACATTAACAAGTGAATGAACTTTAATATCGCAGAATTTTACCAAGCCTAGCGCTGCTCTGTCCACAACTTCACTTGCGTGATCAAAGCTTTATCTGCGAGATAAATTTTAATAATAAGAATAGTTTTCTTATTTAGCACAAAAATCAGGATAACTTAACTGCTTCTAGGCGGCCATTCAATTTTGTGCATTAGTGTTTGCGTGATGCACGAACAATCATAGAGATGCAGACAAATAGACGGATAAAAAAACTACATAATTATTTTGTCTTTCATTATTCTTATAATGACCTGACCTGATATGTATTTTTCTCTAATATCTTCTATGTACAGACATCGGCCAGTGACATTTAGATTATATATGTATAGATAGATAATGAATCAAATTTAAGACAATAAAACACGCATGCACAATCTTATCAACATTTGTTTAAAAAATGCATAATAGGTATGCGTATGCGTGGTATCCGTTATATATGTGTTTCCTGAAAATTAGCTAACTAGGTCTTTCACATTAAATACAATGGTTATAAGGGGTTCGCAAATAAAAAAAATAACTTTTTGAATCCAAAAATAATCCGAATTTACATTATAATTACTGATTGCACAGCAAAATTATAATAATAATAAAGCCTTTTATATCCCAAAAATATTACACTTTAAGTATTAATTTTAATTTATTAATGAGAAGTCCATTTTTGGACAAAGGCCTCCTCCAACGCACTCCATTTTTTCCTGTCGGCAGCGTCCAGGTCCCAGTCGCTCCATCGATGTCTAGGACGACCTCTCGGTCCTTTATCTTGCCGAGGCCGCCAGTGGAGCACTCGCTCGCTGCATCGCCCATCATTAGCTCGTGCAACATGACCTGCCCATCTCCACTTATATTTACAAGCCATCTCCGCAACATCTTTCAGCACAGTTCTGTCTCTTATATCTATATTTCGTACTTTTTGGATGAGCTTTAGTCCTAGCATGCTCTCCATTTTTCTTTGAAATCCATTTCCATCTTTTTTTCGAAACTAATATTTTGACCTAATATGTACATACATGTATGGTGTCGACATGGCTCAGGGTGCAGTGGTCCGCTTTGATAGGCTTTTATCCGCGTTTGACGTTATACAGGTTTTACTTGCATTCATGTGCAGACCACACTTCTTAGTCTCCGAGTTATAATTATGTGACATGACTTCTAGATCTTTATGATTTTCACTGAATATAACAATGTCGTCAGCAAACCTTAAATGACTCAGTCTCTCGCCGTTGATATTCACTCCAAAGTTATCCCAATTAAGTTTCTGAAATATATCTTCTTGTAATGCTGTAAATAGGTAAGGAGATATTGGATCACCCTGTCGAACACCTCTGTCTATATTAAATGGATTGCCTTTCCTTTCCAATCTGACAACTGCTTTACTCTTTCTATAAATTGGCTGCAGAAGGTTAATGTATTTACGTTGCACACCTTGTTTCAGAAGAGCGTACCATAGTGCTTTGTGTGATATGCAGCACAGCAAAATGCTCAACTTAATAGTAGATTGTTAACCAAGGGGTGTAAACGATCAATTACACTCGAGGTATTTTGGCGCACGAGCGCAGCGAGTCTGTTATTTATTGTCTGTTATTGTTTTTATATTTCTATGTATCGGGTGAGTGTCTTTTTGGTTGCCCTGAATAAATAAAATAAAATAGTGCAAGGGTGTAATTGATCAGTTTTCTCGAGGTAAACACTCTGCTTTTCATATCGATTGCGAGGAAAGTAAATAAAATCTGACATTTCATACATAAAAATACATTTATTAAAATGAATTAAAGTTAATAATAAAAGTTCGATCTGTTTTAGTTTTAGTATCTCGCAGTTTTACGGATAATATCTGACCATGTTGAACGACATCTTCAAACAAAAGATTACGAGCCTCTTCACGCTCCAGTTATTCCAAATATGAGTGCGAAAAATATAGGAGGCTATCACTGGCGTCACTGCTGGTGGACAAACAATTTATGCTAGGTAAATAATCATTAAACATAAGGTTTTTATTAAATTACAAGGTTTTACTTATTTTGCTCCGATCTTATGACTCGTAGGATTTGTCTTAGCAAGTGTTATAGACCTGTAATGAGGGAGGCGCAAGGTAGAAACTACAAGCTAAACAAGAATACGAGTAGAAACTCTTCAACTAAACAAAATTGCCACGACGTGATGGGTCTAAAACATATGCTTTATCAGTGATAGGCAAACTACGGCCCGCGGAAAAATTTAATCCGGCCCGCCTACGGCCCTTCAAAATCCCTGAATAGTATATGGCCCGCAATGATTATATTTTAACAGTCCAATAATAAAAGAGTAGAACATTATTAGTAGTATTATTAACAGATGCATAGGATGCCGACTCACTGATGAAAATCTTTTCTCGCTGCTGAAAGTTACTTCATCGCCTCTCAAACATGCATTTGAAGAATTATCATGGCAAATCAAAAACAGTTTCATATGTCTCACACACATACTATGGCAGGGCCTTCGAATAAAAGTTAAATTATAATAGTTTGTAACTTACATTTTTTTTTCACAAGTGTGTAGTGTTTATGAAAATACACAGATTTAAATGATTAAAGGTTTTCAAAACAAAATGCATTTTGGCTATAATTCTGGCCCTCCTCTAAAATTTATTAAACTTTCTGGCCCCCCTTAAAATAAGTTTGCCACCACTGAGTTACATGATTATTTAAATGACAAAGAAGATTGGTGTTCGGATGGTCCAGCACGGCACAGGAAACATTAACAATGTGTATTGACTACATATTGTAAACAATTATTTATTTTTTAAGAAAAGTACAATAGATACGAGCCCCGTGGAGTTTCTTCTGGCCGTTCTTCTCCACAGAAGGCGTACACTTGTAGTGAACGTGCCAACCAGAGACAAACTTCTTTTGTCTTTTAACTAGCTAGCTTTGACGTCGAAAAATTATTTTGTTAAATCTTACTTCGAATAAAGACATTTTTATATAAATCTGTCTCGACTCGCGCTGGAAATGTATGATGAGATGAGTGCAATCATGGTTCGAATCAAATCAAATCAACAGCCCGTTACAGTCCACTGCTGGACTATGAGCCTCCTCCACTTAAGTGGAGGGTTTTGCCATAATCTCCACGCTTGGCAGGCGAGATCGCAGATTAAAAGTTAAAAATTAAAAGTTAGGCAAGTTAATGTAGACTTCTAAGTTGCCTAACTGGGAAGTGGCCGAACAAGGAAATGAGGTGGTGGCCGTTCAAGGAAATGGTCGAACTGGGAAGTGGCCCTTCAAGGAAGTGGCCGACCTGGGATGTGGTCGAACAAGAAATTTGAGTGGTGGCCCTCTAAGAAAGCGTCCGTAGGTGACCGGATCCCTCTAGGGCGGTATCCATCCATTCGTGAAGATAGGAACTCCACAGTTAAATAAAATATCCTCTAGAATAATTTGTTTGAGGAGGAATTCTTTTGTACACCAACCTCTGTACAGCTCACATATTATTATCAGACCATGATTGAATAAACAGTTCAATCAACGTATTTGAAAATTCCACCCGAAAATCAGTCGAACGAATAAACCAAATTAAAGAAAAGCTTAAAATGAGTATAGGCGTTATCAAATAAAACAAGATTGTCCGTCAAATATCTGCTACCTAGATCTAGCTCGCCAGTCTCATGTACTCGACTATATCTAGATCTAGCTTGCCGGTCTTAGGTACTCGACTATATCTAGAATTAGCTAGCCAAATAACACTAGAATTAACCGCACTTCGAGCTGTAGCCGTACACAATTTTTGAGTACCAGTAGTAGGACTAGTCATTCGAACTTACCTTCATTTTAATTGATCAGGTAAGTACGAGTACCTACTTGTCCATGAGACCGTGTGAAGAAAATATTATACTTACGTATGGAATTACGGATTACGCGTTATTACGCTGATATATTTTAGAATGGTATTGGTAATGTAATAAATACTGGAGAATTGTAAGCTTTAATTGGTATAATGTGGACATATCATTTCTTCGTCACAAAGGTTGAATAAAATGTCCAAAAATATATAAACTAAAAAATTGAAAATTAAAATTTTGCTGATACAGTGAGAAATGTTAAAAAAATATATAGAATACAGCAGATGTTGTATGTTGTGGTGCTGTGATATGGTATTGTTACATTTATTAGAGACTTAACTTAGAGGATAACTTCTCTAGTTAAATGTATTTGATGCATAACCTTGTTTTGTAAAAGCTCAAATTGAAACTGTGCCAAAATATAAGTGCAATACAATGTCAGTTACTTGATAATTAAAATTTACTAGGTCATAGATTTTCTGGATGTTGGTTATTTACGAGTAGTTATTCCGTAAATCGATTGACCAAAATATAAGACTTGAATTGAAATAATCTCTTGTAAATTGTTAATGCATACCAATCATTTTAAGTTGTTTACTAACGTAGGTAGTCTGTATGTTTTGGATATCTAGTCGTATAAGATTACCTAATGTGTCGTGGCCATGTCGTAGAATTTCCCATCATGTCGTAGAATTGCCCATATCATGAAATGCTTGAGAATTTTATGAAGTGTTCGCATTTCATGAATTTTTTCACTGTCCATTGGCCACATCATGATGTGCCTTGGCCAGATCAATGACAAAAAAATTGTTTGTCGATATGTTCAATTAAAAACGCAGCTACTTCATGAAATGGCAATTGGTCAAGTTGTTCTTATCGTAAAATGGTTACAATAACCGCTGATAGAGGCGCTGGAAGCTCTTTGTTTATGTGTCAACATGGTGGCCACTGACAACAATGTTCGTTAGTAGATTATATGAGGAAAAAAGTGATACTAAAAAAGTTTACGATGAAAATGTATCCGAGTACTATGCAAGTCACGCAAATACCGAGCAAAATATGTCTGTCGGACTTAGAGAACAATAAACAAGTTCCTAACGTATTCTAGATTTTTATTAAATATTTTATGGACACCCTATATTCACGATAATATGTCCAATCATGGATGCCAAAATCGTGAAATATTTACGATTTAATTATCTGGTCAAACAACAATAATAATCTATGGTCAAATTCAGTTCTTTGCCCACATCATCAGAAATTCTCGAGCATTGCATGATGTGGGCAATTCTGCGATAAGGCCACGACATAATAATATGCATCTTGACAGTATTCCTAAACAAATAGAAATAATAATATTTTCTGAAAGTAAAGGATTTCATATACGTTACTAAGATTTCCCCAACATTGACACCGAATCACCGAACGCATATAAAGGTGATGACTTGCCACGTAGCATGCGATTCGGATTAAAAATTAAATTATTATTAGTTAAAGTATATATAATCATGAGCTGTTGATGATGACTATAAAGACATACATAACGCACAAAAGGGCAATTTCAACTTCTTCCACCTTTTTTGGCAAACTAAATGTTTTTAGGTATTGTGTATGAGAGTCTGCAAAAATAAAATAACTATTGCTCTGTAGAGTTGCTGTATCGAGAATATTATTGTTAGATTTTGAGAAGAGATTTACTTCATACTTACCAATGTAAAATGTCTGAAAACCAATCAGACTCAAGTGACGAGTCATAAACAACTTGTATTTGTAATATCTTTTGATTAGCCTTTTAGATTAATATCTAGTACAATAGTATTCATCCTAGCTTACATAGTCTACGTATGATTTGCTTTTTCGGCTTGAGTGCGTGGAGTGATAAGTATACTTAATTAATTTGTGTGCGAACGGTGGTTGCCGCATTAGCAGTAGAGTAGTGCTTAGTTTGGAGTAGCGGTAGCGGAGCGGGCGGCGGGCGGGGGCCGTCAGGCAGCGGCGCTGCTGCAGTCGACCGCCTCGCATGTGCTTCCTCTTTAATCATTTTTATTATGGTTGCTTGCAGTACCAGCTGTTTTCGGGCCGTACGTAAAGAGTTTGATTAACGTTAGTGCCGCGTAGCGTAATCCGAGAGCGGACCGGCGCTTGGGGCGCGAGCGCACGCACCCGCGCCTCGCCGCCCACCGCCCCCGCCTTCCGCCTCGGCCCCCGCAACACGTCGCACGCGCACGCGCACGCAATCTCTCTTCATCTATAAACATTAAACTTGTATAATTTAGTCAATATTAGTAGAAACATTATTTATAATTTTTAGTGACAAGAATCTGTTCTCTTTATATATGTTTTTATGGGAATACCACCACATCTACATCATATCGGCCTAACGAGAAAAGGTTTAAGATGATCCCTTTAACTAAAATATCACGCATGTATGTATACAAATATTATGCCCAAGTTTATGCGGCCCTGTAGGATAAACTTGAGACTCGCTGACATTATGCTCGAACTTTCATGTAGGTGTCATGACATGACTTGATCGTGAATAATTTGCGTGTTTTTTTAGCACTTCTTTCTGATGAACAGATAATAGCTTTGCACTAATTTATGTTACTACCATCGTAGCGGAATCATTTCGAGTCAGACAAATTCAAACTTGGACTAAAGGGTTTAAAAATAATACCGTCCTTATGTTAGCAGCGAATTAAAAAGGAAGTCTAATTTTGAACCCATTTAGTTTAATTTAATTAGTTTTAGTTTGTATTTGTTCAAAATGACCTAAATGTTGAAAATATAGTTATTCATTTGAATAAATAGGTATTCTTAGGTGCAAAGCTGTAATTTAGAAGTTTGTAAGCTTTGCAGAACGCATATCAAATGATATACCTATTACAAGTAACTACATAATGGATCTGGTTGGTTATTTTCTTGGTGTAAGTATGGCAAAATTGATTTAATGCACTAAGTTTGTTGTAGTCAGAATCGGTCCTGCGCGATGAGAACTAGTCAACTTTCTTCAACAGGGTCATTAGCATTCGTGAAAGCTAAAGTAGGCATTAATAATGTTCCTCGTGAAACCCGTGTCGTGTGACTCCGATCATACTTGATTACTATACCCGTTTTTCTTATACGTATGCTAACGACGATCAAAACGGTTAGTAATTTGATGAATAATATTATACCTCACTGTGTACGAATAAATCCGGCAGTAAGGTTCATTCGAAACAGGTGACCATCAGCCGATAGCATAATGTCGTAGAGGTACATTTTTTTATTATAAACTCCGAACTCTGAATACGATAGCAAAGGTGGATCCTGTGTGATTGACTGAGATACGTGACTTTCCAACAATATCTATAAACTTCATGATACTTTCGTAAATTATGTTTATAAAATAAATATAAATATTTAAGTATTTATATAAATTAATATAATTGACCCATAGCTATAATTAAACATTATGAAAATTATGTTATATACTATTATAAAGTCTTGTGAACCATTGGAAATCACACTGGCATGTCCCATCGCATCGTGCTTTAACACAATGTATGTACATTTAAAATTATAAAATTGGCTACGGTTTGGCACCGTAAAGTACCTACTATGAGTACGGGCAAGTTGTAAACGAGAAAAGTAATATTTTTGGTGATAAAATGAGAAGGGTGTATGTTACGTACATTTAGTAGGTATCACAAGGTATTAGGCATGAGTTAGGAACTAATCAAAAATATTTTAATTAAATTAAAAGCTTATTATCATTGTGACATATTGTGATAGGGCTACGTATCGGCCGCGTACATTGAGATGGGTGCCAAATACTATAAGAAATAAGATTTGACTAAATAGCGACCTGGGCCCTATTCAATAAAACTTACAATTTACAATTACATTTTACAATTTTATGTTTTTTTTTATTTTTTTTTATTTTATTTTATGTTCAATAAACAATATAAGTTACAAAATTGTAATGTCGGAAAATTTAGAAAATTGTAGAATTGTATATACATTTTTACATATTTCTGTCAATTTTTTTATTTTTTTTACGAATTTGTAGGAAAAACTGATTTATTAAAAGCAAAATTGTAGTTTCAACTTTACATATTTGTTGAATTATAATACAATTCTGACCGATGACCCCTCCTTGTGTAGAATAATTGGCGGTTATTATTTGTAGTTTTAAAATCATTGAAAAATAAAAAAAGGTTTTTTCGACGATATGGTGCTGCTCACTGCTCACGTCATCATCTAGGAGTGAAAGCAGTGACGAAGAATACTAGGTAGTGAATCTGTGATGAAGGAGAATATTTCGGACAAGATTAAATTTCACTTTTAATTTGACTGACTTCACGTTTAATGAAAAATTTAGAGTAAGCAATCAGTAGTCTTACTGTGGAATACTTGATTAATAAAATAGGTACCTAACGAGCGTAGGTAGAATCTAACAAAAAATATTTATAATTAATTTTAAATTGTAATTTACTTTGTAAACTACACACTGTTATCTTCCAAACCTACAGACGTTTTTTAGAATTGTAAAGTTTTATTGAACAGGGTTTGCAGGCGTTATATATTACAAGTATTTAGCAGTGTTACAATTACAATTCTGTAGAATTATTAAACGGTTTTTACTGATACAATTCGACAATTATGTAATTTTTTTACAAGTTTGTAGACTTTTAATTTTTATTGAATAGGGCCCTGCTTATAAAACCATGGAATTCATTCCAGGTATCGCCGAATGGAAGGAATTTTTAGCTTCCTAGAAAAGCTA
The DNA here is from genome assembly GCA_951230895.1 of Carpatolechia fugitivella. Taxonomy (NCBI): domain Eukaryota; kingdom Metazoa; phylum Arthropoda; class Insecta; order Lepidoptera; family Gelechiidae; genus Carpatolechia; species Carpatolechia fugitivella. Next base: position 25,016,017 of record OX579645.1, on the reverse strand, counting down.
TGTAAATAATATTAAAGTATAACCTTCTCTCTTTAAAATCGCCTAAATATCAAGTAGGTATCCAGTTATGAGAAATCTCGAAAAGTTTATGAACCTGATAAACTAAACCAACAATAAATAATATTAATATTATCGGAGCAATAAAATTATATGGTGTCTCAAATCTATTAGTACCTACCTATTATCTAACTGTTCACCGCTATTGTGCGTTTTTCATTCATTAGATAAGTTATTCAGCTGATGCTCAAAAGTGAGAGAAAAATATATTTTTGGAGTTAATACGAATGCAACTTTTGGGTTATTTGGTATCCCTCCGAAAATTCTGGTATTCGTAGTTAAATGTCACACTTCTAGAGGCACAACAATATTCCCTTAAATTTTATGTGGTCACTTGAGCCTGGGTAGGACTTGGCACTCGGCAGGACCTGTCAGGTAAGGTTGAACCTAACCTAAATGAACATCGATCGTGTCCTATTTTCTGGGGGTTCTTATTTTCATGTTTAATAAATATGTTTAATTATAAATGATCAATTGATAACAAATATTATAAACCCGGGTCCACACTTTTATAATTTTCCCAATCACTTGTGCATAATTTCCGTTAGTCGCAAGGAAGTAGAGGCTCCAACTCCAAACACATCGAAACTATACTTTGTCGGTTTATATCAATGTAAACAATTTTGATACGTTTATTAATCGAAAAATACATTTGTGGTTAAATAATCACTAATAAAATGTTTATATGCTGTCAAAGTTTGTATCCTTCATGATAATCTGACCAAAGTGAACTAAGTAAATAATTTATTATGGTCCACTTCGCTGTTAGTCTAACGAGAGAATCGATCTTTATTCAAGGTAATCGATCTTTGTACAAACCTGCAAAATTTATAATGTTAAATTTTATTAATATAGTAGTAGGTACCTATATTTTGTTATTGCACTATTTTTGTACTAATTGTAATACTTACTCTTTTTCATATTGACTAAAGTAATACTATCTTACACAATCATTTATAAGAAACTAGCAGTCCACCCGCGGCTACGCTCGCGTTGTGTTAGATTTTCCCGTGGGAATAAGACTTTATCCCGTATTCTATGTGTTAAATCAGGGTACAAACTATCTTTATTCCATATTTCATCCCGATCCATTCAGTAGTTTTTGTGTGAAAGAGTAGCAATACCCATCCATACATTCATACATCAATACTTACAAACTTTCACGCTTATAATATTAGTAAGGAGGTTTAACAGATACTGTACTATCGCATAACATAATGTAGGACCTATATTCTGGTACCTACCTATCGCTACTTTATATCAGTGTTTGTCGACTTATGTATGTCTTTTGTATAAGTACCTATTTAACTTTAATGTACAGAAATAGGTGCACTCTTTCATGAAAATAGGAATATAAGTACCAACGTATAGCAATTTATTAGCTACTATTAAGTATGTCCAAAAAGTGAGAAAAAGTGAATAGACTGTAGCTTAAAATATAAAATTTATCAGATATCTATAATAATGTTATACATAATCAATGTATAGTCTATTAGAAAATACATTGTATTGATGTTGTGAACCTATCCTGAGATACTTTGCCTTCAATGTTATAATAATAGTATTTTATATAAATCACTATCTCTTTTAGATAAATCACTTGTAAAGATAAATTTTGTGATTTGTTACCAGAACTGAAGTAAGTAGGTAGTGACATAATTGTTCCGAAATAAATTTGATACATAGACACCCTGTTATGTGGATGTACCTTACGCTAAATCCTTCAATAAAAGCGTTTCAAACCCGACTCCCATATAATCACGACTCCCATTGGAAAATAAATTAGTAGCATTATTTACAAAGAAGCATTATATATAATATAGGCGAGTACAGCACTGACTCTAGGTACATAATATAGAGAGTAGATATAACAGATTTACTTAAATGGTCAGATTTATCCCGGAAAATGTCATGTTCTAGTGCTAAGGGACGCGTTTTTAAATACATTGTGTACAGTGCGACACAAAAGAGTAGAAATTAAAATAATGATGGAATTAAATTCTTTACCAAAAGCAACACCTTATAAACTGGCAGTGATTGGTAGCCAAAAACAGGAAGTTGCATTGATTGGCTGAAAAATCATCAGCGTTGCCAATTTACTCCGTACAGCGCCCTCATTTTATGATTACTTTTTTGTGTCGTACTGGACGTACATTTATTATACATCCTCTAACAGTGCGTTTTGAGTAGCAACTTTTACTATAATATATATACATTGATTTAAAATTTTAATATTATATGAAATACTTATATATATCTATTGTAAGTAGGTAAATAAACGTGATCAAGATAGTGAAACAGAGTTAAGAAGTTGTGAAAAAACGGTTTAGAAAATTAATTGAAAGAATTATGATGAAACTTATTATACCGCTTCCTGAAACAAGAAAATGTCTTGATTACTTATATAACTAATTACCTGTGCCTATTTTAACAATACAAGTAATGATAAGACTACTCAATGCGTTGTATTGTATATTGTACTGGGCCTCCAGGTCGTCGTCGTCAACCCTCACCACCGTGCAAGGCCCTCTGGCCCAGCACAGCACAGCACGCTCTGGCTGATTTACAGCTTTATACATATTTTTTCTAGGGTTGTGGTGTTTGCTCAGTGTTAGAAGTTACTGATAATAAATCTAACGTATGTGTGCCCTGAATAGTCAACATTCTACAACTTTTTAAATACTCGATGTGATTCTAATGTATCGTTATATTGCTATGAATATCGTGTATCTACTTAATATTTAGTGGTACGACTAATTAGCATTTTTATCAAATATTGTGCTATCTTTGTGATCTTGTTCTGTGAATAAACTTTCTTGACTTGACTGCTATCCTATCTAAGGCAAAATAATGTTTGACAATACATTTATAAGCTGATGCATAGGTACATTTAGGAGTCCAAGAGGATCTCGACCTTTTCGCTAACTATAAGGTATTAGTTAATTATACCTATATATGACTAATATAATATGATTGAGCTTATTGAATTTGTACTTACTTCATAACTTTTAACTTTGGCAGGGATCCCAGATTATTTCTCTAACAAGAACACAGTATCATATTACGTGATAGCGTGGTTATTTGCGTTTGAGATAAGTACAAGTTTTTAATACAGGGACGAAAAAGTGGTTTAGTGCAAACAAATCTCCGTATTACCGCTAAACACTTTTTTTAGGTGCATACTTGGGTGTGTTTTGAGTATTCTTAGGCTATATTTGTGATTATAACGAAACACACCAGGATAATTCAGTAATTTTATACTTACATGTTAACTATTACGGAAGAATGAGATTTGGCACGGTAGTGATGAATATAGCATACTACTGCAACTAAAGGCATCTAACATTTAGGTGGAGCAAAAATATAATTATTAAACATACACTTTAGTAATTCAGCGAGCACGCCCTAGTTCTCGTGTTCTCATATAAGGAAACATGTCCCATTGTGAACTCGCTATTTTGCTGTGGATTCAAATGGTCTAAAATTCCCTACCAAAGTTTTAATAGACAGAAAAGCTGTTTCATAGCACTGTTTTTAATGTGGAAAGATTAAAGGCGTTTGTGCACTTATCCGTATCCGATTCTTATTCGAATCGTGTTCGATCCGTGAAAAAACGGACGGTAAATTCACGGCGGGATTTGATCCATATCCAAGACGGTATTGCACCACCAGAGTAGTCGTTGAATACCCAGTTGCAGTCAAACGCAAGTCAGTGGAAACAGTCAGTTACGAATCTCAACCATAATGCTATAGAAATAAGGAACGTTCAAGGTGTTAATGAAAAGAAAACGAAATGTGTAAAATTTGTATTACCTAATGTTAAACCAATAAATACAGATATATTAGTTAAAGGACAGAGATTGGACCTTGTAGATTCGACAGTCTTTTTAGGCATTACTTTGGACGCTAAACTCCAATGGGATGCTCATATAACTAAATTGTCGAACAGACTGAGTAAAGCAGCGTTCGCAGTTTAAAAAATTAGAGCTCTTACCGACGTAGACACCGCTAGACTAGTCTACTTTAGTTACTTTTATAGTCTAATGACCTATGGTATAGTCTAATGATCTATTGTGGGGTCACGCTGCGAATGCTAATAGTATATTTATTCTGCAGAAACGGGCTGTTCGTGCAATTTATAGATTAGGGCCTAGAGTGTCACTGAGGGAAAAGTTTAAAGAAATCAATATTCTGATATTTGTGTCTCAAAATATCTATGACAATCTTGTGTATGTAAAACGAAATATGAGTAATTTTCAGAAGCACAGTGATATACACAATTTTAATACTAGAAATAAAGACAAGTTGGTTGCTTATGTCAGCCGACTACATAAAATTAGTAATTCTTTTAAAGGCAATTGTATACGCTATTACAATAAGGTCCCTACTGATATTAAAAACTTGCCTTTAGACAAGTTTCAAATAATTATAAAACAGAAATTGTATAAAAAAGGTTACTATAGGATATCTGATTACTTAGAGGACAGATGTCCATGGGAATAGATTGCTTGAGTGGCAGGCCTTTTCGATATTTAATTAGCATTAATTTTGTAATATTTTATTTAAAAAAGGAAACGCAAAAAATGCGACGACTGTGGAGTTTCTTCGGTGAGCTCTTCTCCACAGATTCCGCCACTGTGTTAGTGAACTCACCCAAAAAAATGTAATGACGGATCTAAGTGATGTAATAACATCCTATGGAAATAAATTATTTTGACTTTGACTTTGTTACATTACCTGTACTTGAGTATATAGGTAGATTTCGAGTACAGAAAGAATTAAAAAAAAAATAACAAAATAAAATAAGAAATAAGATAGATAATAATAGGATTTCATTTAATTGTATATTAAACTTATATAGATCCCGCAATAAAGTCGCTCTAAAATACTTTAATACCAAAAACCTCACTCCCCATCCGTAAAAAACCGAATACGAATCGTGTGTAGTGCGCAAGCGTACGTACAATTTGTATGGCGGCCACTTCGACTCGGTTTTGATCCGTAAAAAAACGATCCGGAGTGAGAATTTACGGATCGAATATGAACCGGATACGTGTGAGTGCGTAAGCGTCCATTACTTACGTTACTAGGATGGCCAAACCGGATCAGAAACGAATAAGAATTGAATAAGAACCAAATACGTGTAGTGCGCAAACGGCCGAACACTTAGGTATCAGTATCACAAACGTTGTGCAGTGTGTAGGATATTGTTCACGCGACAGCCAATTTAAATGATGTACTTCCTTACTTAAGTGTACTTTCACATAATTTTATAGTGTTTATTGTCATACACAATATATTTCTGTAGTAGTACCCATGTAGCATGCCAAAAGAAAAGTAGATAGATATCTACTTATTAATAAAACAATATCTGTAGATTAAATGTTATTACATGTAAGATTAAAAATAAATTGCAATTCGAGGAAAATAAATGTTGTATGCTCTAGCTGGGTGAAATGAAAGAAAAGCCTCAACTCGGAAATACTTATGCGATGTGTATGTACCTACCTTTTCTTATTCTACCGGAAACTTATAAAAACCCGAGTAATTTATGTTCAATACTTGATGTTCAATTTATGTATACGTGGCTCATGTAGAATATTATTATAATAAATAAAATACCAAATTATTAGTCTTTAATTTTTTTCAGTTTTCTACTTTTTCATTTGTTTGGTAACCGAACGAGGGTGAGTGTTTACTCACCCACAGAATAATATTCCTGATACATAACCGTATTTCGTTTTTGTTCTGTTCTGACAAAACTAGTACATAATTAATAATATGAATTTGTATAAATGTTACCGACAATCTGCATATTTCAGGCATTCTATAAAAGAATGCCGGGCTCGTCTAGGCAATGTATGAAATACTTTATTTATAGTTTATTATTATTTATCGTTTATATATCCTGCCTAGGCAATGTACCTATACATACAATGTCTAGGTATTGTATAGAATTCCGGGTAGAGATCAGGCAAAGTATAAAGAAAAAAGTGAAGGACAAATGAAACATTCTGATTTGGGGCCGAACAGCTGATATTAGAACAATCTTCATTCTTATTTGAATACCAACTTGAATACCAACTTATCTGTCAGAACTTTCTCAGAGATATGTTCAAGGAGACAGACATCTTGACAAGCAAGTTTTGTGGTCGTGAATACTTTGGAAAAAGATGATCATTTTTCTTTGCAAATATTCATACCTTCAAGATATAAATACTTGTAGGAGTTAAAATTTTTAGATTTTGAAAATGTTCTTTGCAGCTCTCTATTGATTTTGTGTTTTCTAATATTCTAATTCATTTTTCCCACCTTTTTTTATAGTGTGCGTTCGTTCCCAACCAAGCAATATTTTTAACAAAAATAAAAAAAAAATGCGATTTATTTTATTATTTTTGATCCTTTTTCTTTCTATGTTCCTTATGGAAAGTTGTTCAGTTTTATGGACTGAACCGCCTTGCATCGGTTACTACCCTAATCGATTTGAAATTCACAGTGTATGTTAATTTCTCGTTAAATATGTGTATTTCTAGCATAGGAATCTTGCATAGGAAAGTATAATAAAGCGATTTTTTTCCCTTTTATTTTTTAAAACGCCTATTCCTTTGCCATTCATCGTGTGCAATTTTCTATGAAAATAATAAAAAGAAAGTTTCGAATTTTAATAGTACATTGTTATACGAGGGGTGAAAGTAACTTATACAGCGCCGAGACGGGATTTGGGGCTTGAGCGTAGCGAGGGCCCTAATAGTTCGAGGCACTAAATAAGTCTTTAACCAGAGGAAAACACTTTGTGGTAAGTGATTCTCCCTCCGGGCTGAAAACTATGACCTTCAGTCCGCTCCTCGGGCAACTTCCGAACTACTTTCAGAGTATGAGTAATGAAAAGTTACTTGCATCCTCTCTTTGGGGTCATTATTGGACTACTTTCAGAACATGAGAGATGAAAATTCAGTTCTATTGATTTGTAAGTTGTGTTCGGTCAGCCAGTTTACTACTTTTGTTTGTACTTTTTAAATTAATATTTATTATCCTGACAGGGTATTACAATCGAAATATCGTCCGCAAATAAATTGCACGCGCACTCATTCTGTATCATTTTGGGAAGATTATTTATAAAAATTAAAAACAGGATACATTACATTGCATTACCTTGTGGTATAGAATTTGAAGAAGCTACTTTTTGTGATCTTACGTTAGTTATAGGAGTATTTCCCGTTACATTATTAAAATTTTCGATCTCTACATACTGCTCTCGTTTTTCTAAAATATGATTCCTCGATAAGGACCTCTTACACCAATATCATACAACTTCTGAAATAATGTGAGACCCTGTCATAAGCTTTGCTCATATCTAATAATATATCTATAGCATACTTTTTAGTATTTATAATATTTCAAGTTTCATGAATGTTCTATTTAAAAACGGCTAGATAAGTTGAGTGGTTTTTCCGGAATTCATGTTGTTGATTACTAAATATTTTTGACAGAATGAACACAATCAGTTAGATATAGCTGTTTCAAAGATTTTTAAAAAAGTTGGTAAGAGTGAAATGGGTCTAAAGTTATTAAAATCAGTATGGTCACCACGTTTTTAGGGTCCCGTAGTCAAAAAGGAACTCTTTGTAGTTTCGCCATGTCCGTCTGTCTGTCCGTCCGCGGCTTAACTCAGAGACTTAGTGAAGGCTGTAATTTGGCATGGATACCTATCAGTGGCGAAGGGTCCATACAAGCCGATTCCCCTCGGCTTACCTTTCGAAAATCCGCTCCAACAGCCTCTAATGCTGATAGTAATTTACGTACACGCGAGCGCAAGAGACGTTGCTTTTTTTAATACAAGTCGAGGCGGACGGCGCTCTAAAGGACGTCAATGTATATTCGATCACGCACGAATCGCACGACCGACCGAGTTCGTGAATTGCCGTATACTCTATCTCTGGCGCTCCAAGGGTTTACTTCCATATTTGCCTTCTCACGCGCTTGTTGCCGGCGCTGTCAGTTTGATTTTGAAATTTTGAAACACACCCATAAAATGACGCCATAGAAGCCGAGACGGGTCGGCTTCCCATAATTTCTTTCTCTTTCTAACGCATAACGCATACGCGAGAGAGGAATTGATAAGATAGCAAAATTAAAAAAGAAGAGTTGCAGCGCGGGGTCGAAATTGTGTGATGTTGTGTGATTGGTTAAATTAGGATTTATATGGGGAAGTAAAGTGATACAATACATTTAATTAGTAAGTACGTGTCCGCCAATTTAGTGTGTGCTTGTTTGTAAAAAGTGAAATTGTTGTTTTTACCGTGTTTTTCACGATCTGTTCAATACGGTGCGTGGTAAGTTGTTGAGTGAGTGTTGTGAGTTCTGTATGCTATTATGGCATTAATTCATATGGATTGCTGATCAACTGACTATTTGACTACTTGTGTAGCGATGAATTCCATTTTCCGAACGCACAGTTTTGAAAACAAAAAACATGTCATTTAATTAGGTAGGCCGCGCTCTTCCGGCTTACCTTAGTCAAAATTTCACCCTTCGCCACTGATACCTATACATATTGATCATGCTGACAAAGCTGAAGAATAAAATAATTAAGAAAAATTTTTTAGGGTTCCTCTGGTACAGGTGAAGTAAGTAAGGCGAGACTTTAATAATTCTATAGTCCCTAAGTTGGAAGTAGTTAAACACAGCGTGCGATACCAGGCTGTAAAATTATTTAATTGCCTACCAAATACCCTTAAGTCAGTTAGTAATCCAACATTGTTTAAGAGTTGCTTAAAGGCGTTTCTATTGGAAAAGTGTTTCTATAGCGTTGTAGAGTTCATAACACATAAACAAAATGAGTAGGTAGTGTAAGCATGACCTTATTTTGAATTGACCATTTTCTGTAGTACTTGCAAATTTAATTATTATTGTAGTTTTTGTTTAATGATGTGACATGCTCTTTTATATTTATTTTTTTGATAGTATTTTTGTTATTTTTTTTGTGATTTTATTAATTGATTGTTTTTGTAATTTTTTTATTTACCTACTTATTTTATTGTCATTTCCAACACAATGTAAAATATTGTTTGAGGAATAAATGAATATGAATATGGGTTATTTTTTTTATTCACGACTTACCTAACCTTACCTGAGAAGAAAGGTATGTTTTTTCGGAAATAACTTTCATGTCTTTAACCAGAATAAACAACAATACACGACAATATAAAAAATAAACGACAATACTAGAAGCAGTAACAGATGTAAATTAGACTTAATTAAATAAAATTAAATTTTCGTTTATTGATTTTCCTGATGTTGGTAGTTAGTGGTTGTGTATTCTGCCTTGTATTACTAAGAATTTCCTAAGAATTCTGATATACATAATATAAATACTAGAAATAATAATAAAATAGCGCACCCAAAGTTTAGACTGTGTATACCAGATGATATTGTAAATCTGTCCGATAGCCAATTTAAAGCTAAAATTAAAACTATTTTATGTTCTAAGGCCTATTATACGATAAATGATTACTTAGATGATAAAAACGTCTAGAAAAGTATAAAAGATACAATTCCTGTGGAGTTTCTTCTGGCCGTTCTTCTCCACAGAGGGCGTACGTACACTGGTAATGAACGTGCCATCCATGATAGCTTTGACTTCAAAAAATGATTTGTAAAAATCTTAATTCGAATAAAAAAAAATGAATTTTGACTTTTGAATTTCATTAGTTTGGGTAACAGGGATTTATTCTTCTTCTTCTGGCTTCATATATTAGATACCAATGATGATTAATCTGTTGTTTATCATGTTAGCCCGATATCCTTTTCTGCGCGCGTCTATTAGGATTTCAATGTTTCTTTTTCTTTCTTGTAGGGCGCTGCACTGTTATCTAAAAATTGAGCAATTGCTTTTCTTTTAATTTTCTGTGGTCGCCTTCGGAATTGTCCTGTCCCTGGGAATCTCCTTGGATAATAATAGCACATTACTGCCGCGGCCGCAAAATTAGTTATTGTTGGACGAGGACACTTTTAAAGTCCGAGCCTCAGGTGAGGACTTTTATTGTGTACGAGTCCAGCAAGAGTTATTGCGGCCGAGGCCTGTATAGTGCTTTTCTCTGCAATACGCGAGGAGATTATAAAACGCTAAAAAAAATACCTTATTTGAATGTCTACTCGTATCGTACTAAACTTATATGTTCTAACCTTTATCACTTTAACCTCTACTCCGACTACTTGAACCATTTATTGTTGTAATATTTCCCTAATTCAATGATTAGTAACTCCATCATTAAAAATAAGTAACAAAATAGTACGATAAAATTATGAGATGAAAATTACAAACCGCCATATTGCGCACTTTTCTTTTTTTGTTCTGTGCCAGTATCATACAGAGCATACAGCCAACTCCAATCACTACGATTCGTGCACGATTCATATAAAATTTGAATTTAGAACAAGAGTATGCTGTAAAAAGACTCAAAAAAAAAATTCTAGACGAAAGTTACTTTGCCGGTCTAGGCCGTTTGAGGGCACATTGCCGGCCGCTGTTTTGTATGGGGCAATGTTCCGTCCAAAAATGAGTCACTTCGCGTACTGTTTTTTGGCAGTAATGATCACATTTTCGAGCGTGTCGGAGAAAAAGATCTTTTCATTACTCATACTCTGAAAGTAGTTCGGAAGTTGCCTGAGGAGCGGATTGAAGGTAATACTTTTCAGCCCGGAGGGAGAATCATTTTCAACTGACAGCTGTCATTCATTCATTGATGATCAGATAATTATGTGTTTAAAAACACATACACACAGTACAAACAGCAAAGTGACCATTAAAGACGAAACTGAGTGAAATTTTCACTGCTCGAAAGAGATGTATAATATGTATCTATGTTTGTCTATCAATTTCATTATAGTCGCTCATAATGACTTTTAACTCCGTCGTGTAGCTTTATGCCAATGACAAAATTCGTGTTCCGAAGAATTACGAATTCAGAGAACTTTTTATAACTGACAAAATATAAACCTTATTATTGTCATTGGGTGAAACTTTCTGGGAGGAGTTTTATGAGTTTGATAATTTTTTTAACACATTTAAAATCTTTTTTGTTTGATTCATGGAGACATGATGGAGACATAATATTTTGATAGTTCTTATTGTCAAAAACGGAATAAAATTATTTAGTTTTATTAAATTACTATATTCATTAAAAATTATTTTACAATTATGACTGGATAAATAATATTGTGATATTTGTTGATGAAAAGACTTTTAGGTCTGATAAACATGGCCGAAAAATATTATACAAGCGAAAAAACGAATGGTTCTTTGAAGCAAACACTCTACCAAATAGATCGAGCGGCAGAATAAGCCTGGGTATTTGGGGATGGATGAGTGCAGCAGGTCCAGGAGAAGTCACTGAAGTGTGCGGTCGAATGAACGGATGGATACCAGTATATGGAACTACTTAGGAATACTCTTATACCAACTGTTCGAACTGTAGGATACACAGCAATATTTATCTTGCCCAGGACATTAGTTGAATTCATAGGTCGCACGTGGTGCAAGAATGGCTCGCAACTCAGTTTCACATTACACTCGTACGATGGCCAGCTAAAAGCCCAGATCTAAACCTGATTGAGAATATTTGGGGCCAAATGATTCTTAACTGGGATTCCACAGATGTGCGTACCAGAAATAATTTGAAAGAAGTGGTATTCTCTTTCTTAATTTAAACTAAATTTCATTTTACTTATGGCATAAGAATCTACATTTATGACTACTTATAGAATCCCGAAACAACTGGATGCATAAGTAAAAAAAAACGGGAAATTTAACTTAGTAACTATAAAATAACCTTTAAGATTAGGTTTTAACACGACGCCTGCTATGCACCTACGACGTAGGTGGAGCGTGTTACCAAACGCGTATGCGGCCACCTACCTGGCTGTATTATTGCGTTTTTCATTTCAGCAGCCAAAGTGATAATATAGACTATTTTAACATTTTATTATTATTTTAAGAGATAAAAATAAACATCAGTTTCAGAATTTGCTTTGAGATATTTAGAAATACCAGGACCTGTCAATAACTTGATCATGCCCGATTTTGAGGGTTAAAAATCTATTGTGCACCGTAGGATGGTTTAAGGGTAGATGGATATAAAATAAAAAATATGTTAGGTACATTCAATGTTTCTAATTAAGCTCAATTTCGAACAGAATAGAAAATAACAACAAAAATTATGATTATGACATTCCTATAACTCTGTTGGTTTAGATACTTAACTAACGGTAAATGTCGAAATCATTTGCACAATTGCTTGGTTCTATTATTATTTAAATAGCTAAAACTTGTTTTTTGGGTTAAAAGACGTATGTATCGAGATTTATCTTTAGTAAGTACCTATGTCAGTGGTAGTGGTACCTAATCCGAGAGAGTATGATTATTATAGATTGCACAATAAACAAGGTACTTAATGTAATAATTACATTGAGTCATTTATACATAGTGAAATTATAATAAAACACGTAGATAAACATGATAATTATATTAGGATTACAGACACATCTTGTTGGAAATGCTAAATGCTAACAGACAGTTGCATTTTTCACTTGACTGTATTGGCATTATAAACAAGATAAAATATGTAGAACGGTTTGCTACCCTTCAAATATTTATTTATTTTTAAGTCTTCTCAAATTGATTGACAAAATAAAAACTAATAACCCCCCAACTTCCCCACTGCTCAACTAGATTAGGGATATAAAATAACCAAGAATATCCTAAGAGAATATCTAATTTAATATTTACCACCTCAGTAAGTGTCTCTACGACGTGCGAGGGCCAAAATATTAAATATTAATAGTTTCGTATTCCAGTAAACATGTTTTCTTCCTAGTGAAGACTAAATTTTATATTATAATTCAATAACAATAGGGGATCAGAGTACTTTTTTTTATTTTATAATTCCTAACTTTAAAAATTACTGTAAATTCATTTTTCAACCGATTCTGTTTTTTTCTTCGCGAATCGTCTGCTACTAATCTATATTTTAAAAATAATTCATAAAATATGGTAAATTTAGGAACAGTCCGATCCCCTATTACAGGTCAATACAGATATACAAAGAGAATGTAATTTAGCAATAGATGTGAATGAACTACCTATATATATATAATATAATTAGACATTGCTACACCTAGTTAAAGAGGCCCCGCAGAGTGACACCTGCCTCTGATATTCTCGTTTTATTTAAAATCTACCTAATACCACCAAAATGTTACAATGGGAATGTGTGGGCAACAGAACGAAGGATCAGAGTCAAGCTAACAAGGTCGTGTAGAGTCCCCTTATGAAACTATATTATTATGAGATACTAGAATGGTTTTACAATATTGTTATACACGATAATAGAATTATGGGTAAAATCTACAACAACTATATTTAAATATTGCCTATTTTGAAATCCATGTTTTTGAAAAGTTTCTAAATCCACCATACAATTTTATGATACAGATACAGCGAGTAGTCCTCGCGTGTACGACGCGTCTGCAGCGCGAGGCGCTAATAAGCCTCCCTTACCATATAGTTCCAAAAGTGGAGTCCTTTACGGCGTACCAAATATGTTTTATTTAACTTGTTCGACAAACAGGTCAATCTCTTTATAAACATTAACTACAATTTAGGACAAACTAAAAAACTGATTTTTTTTTATGTGAGTTGCGCTCATTAAATTACTCTTAGACTAGGACAGGTCTCCAAAAATGAAAATCGTGATTCTTGTGCAACTCTAACTGATCCAATGAGAGGTTCCAATCATTTCATTATTAACGTCGGGTAGTACCGAGATACAACAAGCGTACCTTAATTAATACAGTTACAGACATGTTTAGTTCGTGACCGCTTGCTAGATGCTGTTATCATTTACTTCGACTCCTTATCACCCTCCGATGTTTCAGGAGTGTTTCTGAAAAAAGAAAACTCGTAATTAATATAAACAACGCAAGGATACCTACTCACTCACACTTGCAAAATATTAATAGTACTAAATGCCAAGTAATTTTGATCTAGTCGATCTAAAGACCTCGATCGGATAAGCGGAGTGGCCTTCAAGTAGGATTTGGCAATCTTTGTTGGATAATTGGCATGACCTAAGGTGTGCACTCCTTTTTTTGTTCTTGAATTAAATCTAATGACATACGATTCTTCAGCCGGTAGAGTAATCAAACAAAATCATGTTAGAGGTTAAATAAAAAGAGTAGAATGCATGCGTTTTTACACCACCTTAGATTATACCTATGACGCACCATCATTTGAGAAATTATTCCAATAATCCTCATTGTATAATATTCGCAAATATTTTTTTGTCTTTAAGCATGATTTGGTTTGGTTTCTGGTTTTTTTATGGTACGATTTCACATAATATTCACTGATTTAGTGTGGTGTGGTGATTGCGCGCGGATGTGCTCACCTGGGCAGCAGGAACCGCTCGGCGGAGGCGTAGTGTAGCGGGTTGTACTCCCCGGAGGCGGCGGCGGCGCGCGTGCGGGCGAGCGTGCGGATGTGCTCGCGGAAGGCGCGCCGCAGCGGGTCGGTCTCGGCGACCACGCGCCCCGCGCCGCCTGCCGTCGCCGTCACCGCCGTCACCGCCGCCGCCACCTGCTGCTGCTGCTGCTGCTGCTGCGTCCTCTGCACGTCGCGGAACGAGCGCTCGGCTGCCATTTCAGCCGCGCGCATGCGCGCTTCACGGAGACTCCCTGCACACAATTTTATATCTTAGTATATTATAAATAATTCTGGAGAAAACTAAATAACATATCAAACATAATAATTTTTTTGGATGTCAGATTAGTGATTTTAGAAACTTAGTTTTACTTTAGTAAATTTTATGGTGCGCTTCCACACAGACGGAGAGGAGCAGAGACATACGGAAATTGACTAATCAAATCGAAATAAACATTTTCTCCGCTCCGCTTGTGAAAACAGTGCTAGCGGACAGAGTTGTGTATGTTGAGTATATAGGGCTCTCAAATGCTGGCAACGCGTGTTGGCAACCCCCCTGTGGTGTTGCGAATGTCCATGGGCGACGACCACTTACCACCACTGTGGCTCGTCCGCTCGTTCGCCTGCTTAAATAATATATATTAAAAAAAATGCTGAGTAGGGCGGAGTGGAATGGACCGGAGCATAACGGATAGAAACAGCCGCCTATTCCAGCTCAGTTTTATATCCATATACTTATATATCCATAGCAGTAAGGGTGGTATACATTCTAGTGACGTAAACAACATAAACAACATACGATCAACATCAACATTACGTTTACGATTACCTACCATCGAGTAGGGGGTCGAGTTGCGAGGGTGGTCGCGCCTGGCGCACGCGACGGCGCTTGCGCGCGGGCATGCCGGACAGGTAGGCATCGCTGTAGGGCTCCGCGGGCGGCGCGCGCTCTGCCTGTCGCTGCTGGTCGCGCGTGAACACCGGCACCCACTCCTCGCCCCAGTGCTGCAGCAACAGTACCGGCGGCACCTACACATACCACACACTTAGGCTCAGAACACACACAAATTGCAACGAGAAATACTTCTTGTTTCATGCCCGTATTGTCGTACAAAAAACGTTACTTGTCGAAACCAGTTTCCTATACCTAGGTATATATATGGATGTCGTGGCCATATCGTAGAATTGACCACATCATGAAATTTTCGATCATTTCATGAAATGCATTTCATGATGTGGGCAACTAAAGGAGATCTTCAGAAATCGTATGGAAGCCACCTTCTGTATTTTAATATTTGATATTTTTAGCAGCAAACTGAAGTATATAGGAAGAAAGAGTATTAAAAAATGATGAATTAAAAAATGTTTTTTATTTACCACCGTTACTTTGCAATAATTATTGTAATATATTGGTAGTAGAAAACAAAAAAGTATCTGGCAGCACCATTGAAGCGGGTGCATATAATGTGCGGTGAATAACGTGCAGCAAATAATACGCAAAAAATAATCTGCAGCAAATAATTCAGGTTTTTGGCTCCAATTATTGGACTGCACGTTATTTAATGCGTAATATTAAGAACGCCCATTTTTGTGTGTGACAAGCTCTTGGCATGCCTGCAAGCAGGCATGGGGGTCACAAGATAACCTAACCCCGAAGGGTATGGCGGAGGGAGCCGTGCTCGCTTCGCTCGCCTAGCTCCCGTCCGAAATCCCCTTCTAACCTAATCTAACCGAGTCGGGGTGCCCCAAACTCCCGTGCTCGCTTCGCTCGCACCCGCCTTGACTTGGCGTGACCTCAATTATTTGGCGCATTTTATTGTCACCCAAACAAACGTCAGAATCTGACAGCCTGCTACACAGATTGACAGTTATCTTTTTTGTGTGTGTGGCCAGCAAGTCATGTGACACGGAAAATCATGAAACGATTTTAATTCCTGAAACAAGTCATTTATTTGAAAATAAAATCTTTAAAATAATAATAAAAGAAGATGAACAATTATTTTATTGTTTTTTTTTTATTATAATTCAACTTAATTATTATTATATTTTTGTAAATACAGCAAAGTTACTATTAATTGTCTGTTCGTTTCATGAAATAATATAAGAATTTAGCGGATTTTTTAATAAATTATTTAAATTAAATGGAGGTAATATAAATTCTGGTGATAGGTTTAATGTAAAATTCATAGAAAGGGCTTTCAAAGAAACTACATTTTGTTAGTGCTATAATTTCCTCTGAATAAAATACCGCTTCTGTAAATTTCCTTTGACCAGATCATTAAATCGTAAACATTTAACGATTTTGTCGTCCACGATTGGCCATATCGTGAAAATAGGGCGACCATGAAATACTTTTTCATCATAAACTATTTTTTCTTCCTCATTAACGAATTATTCACTTTTTCACTGCGAGCAATAACGCGGCCGCCATGTTGGTACATAAACAAAGCGCTTCCAGCGCCTCTATTGGCAATTAATGTAATAATTTTACGATATGATCAAATAATCTTGACCATTTCATGAAGTAGCTGCGTTTTAGTTGAACATATCGACAAACGATTTCTTATCATTGATCTGGCCAAGGCACATCATGATGTGGCCAATGGACAGTGAAAATTTCCGAAAATTTCATGATGTGGTCAGTTCTACGATATGGCCACGACATGGACATAAAACTCTAAAGTAACTCGCTATTTCGTCAAATATGATTTGCGTTGCGCCATGAGTTCTGGACCGTTTTACAGACTTTAATTATTTTTCAAGTTTTATGGTTCGGTTACTAATTTGAACTAATTTCACATGGCGTGGAGCGGATTGCCAGGTACAAAATTTATGTCACAATCACAAATGAGTGCAAATAGAACGGATTAAGAAATACTCGTATGAACCTGACAGTAATAAAATTGTCACCTGCATCATAAATATAACACAATAATGAATAATATAATAGGCTTGTGTCAACTAACAATGAAATCAATGGATGAATGTTTCTAGACGTAAATTGTAATATTTAAACAGGGAAAACCGAAATAATTCCACATAAAAATTAATGATTATTGTTATTTTTACAAATTAAAATCAAATAAATACCCCCCCTGGCCCCTCCGCTGTGAACGTCAATCAGAACGTATTACGTCACATAGTGGTATGCCGCCATTGTTGTTTTGACGCTTGGTTAACTTTTTCATACAACAGCACAAGTGAACACAATCGTATGCCACTATGTGACGTCATTCACGACTAGAGATGTGCCGTGGGGAATGTTCCCATTCCCAGTATTTTCCCTATGGGAATATTCCCGGTAAGTTACCAAAAGTTTCCAATGTTCCCGGGAATATTCCCCTACACATGAAACTTTTAATATATTGAATTCTTTCTTTACCTAGTGTTTTAATTTAGTTTGGTTGGTTGGTTGACTGGTTTGGTTAGTATGATTTAATTTGCAAAATTGATTATTTTTGATATAGACAATTTTATTTTATTTAAGTGAGAGATTTCACTCACGGTCATCTGATCCAAAACTAGGCAAGGCCTGTACTATGAGTATGGGTGTCAAAGATAGACAAATATTCAATACCCAGACACAGAAATGACCCTTGATGTCTGCCTTTTTTTCTTTTCGCGCCTAAGCTTGGTACTATAGAAAACTGTAATTTTATTACAGATAGGTATATAGGTATAGGTATTAGTCGTTTTGTTAGTTACATACAGCCAAGTACATGTTTGCCTGTTCATTGCTGACTGTAAGATGTGGATCAACTGTCTCGCTTCCTCTTTGAAAAACACTTTATTTGCGAATCTCTTTATTTGAGTGGCAACAAGGTCATCAAACAATGAAAGCGTCCTTTTTTAGTTACCTGTTATTTAATTTGTAACTTGGTGCACGTATTTAAACATACAAACCTCGTTGTTAAAAATAAATCTGGATCTTTGTGGTCGGATTTTAAAAGTTGCTTTGCTTTATACCTATAACTTATGAAAAACATGTTGATCGTTCTGTGATTTGTTAATTATTTTAGTATAATTTAAATTGTTAATACTGAAATTTTATTGATATTTAAAAACAAATCTGGATCTTTGTGGTCGGATTTTAAAAAAGTTGCTTTGTTTTATACCTATAACTTATGAAAAACATGTTGATCGTTCTGTGATTTGTTAATTATTTTAGTATACTTAAAATTGTTAATACTAAAATGTTATTGATGTTTAATTGTTGATTATATTGATAACGCATATTTGTACACACATGAATAAAAACTATCAAAAAACGTCTGTGTTTCTTTTTCTCTTATTAAAATACAGTTAAAACTTTCAGAATCTGCCCGGGAATATTCCCGGAAACATTGGGAATATTCCTAAAGACACTGGGAGTATTCCTCGGAATATTCCCATTTTTTTGGGAGTTTTGGGAATATTCCTAGGCATGTGGGAAATTTCCGGTGATTGTTCCCGGTAACATTGGGAATATACGAAATCTCTTAGGTTAGTAAGTATTCAAATATTACTTGTGATTTGTCTCCTAAAACTTAATATTGTGACATATAAATATATAAAAAAATAGAAGATTTCGATAACTTTCCCATTGTTTAAGTTCTCAAGGGAATATTCCCCGGAATATTCCCACACAAAAGTAATTTACCGGGAACGGCACATCATTATTCACGACGCCATGACACTTTCTTGTGTTTTTACGCCAGATTAAAAATATTTTCTTAAAACTTAAAATATGTGTTTTAAATATTATTTTTATCATGAAATATTATTTTTTTGGGGTAATACAGGTACTAAACTAACGAAATAAGCCATTTTTGAAATTTACGACACAGGCCTGTGGGAAATATTAATTGAAAACTAAGCTATATGTGTATATTGCCAAAATACATCTTAATTTAACTAGAAGCGAGTGTCTGTTATGCGTTCTTTTTAGGGTTCCGTAGTAAAAAAGGAACCCTTATAGTTTCGGTCTGTCCGTCTGTCTGTCCGTCCGCCTGTCTGTCTGTCAGTCCGCGGCTTAGCTCAGAGACTCTTAGTACCAGAAGGCTGTAATTTGGCATGGATATACATATGAATCATGCCGACAAAGCTGAAGAATAAAATCTTTAAAAAGTTTTTTTTAGGGTTCCTCTGGTACACGTTAAGAGGGGGTTATTTTTTTTTTTTCACGATTACCTTATAGTGTGAGGTATCGTTGGATAGGTCTTTTAAAAACAATGGGGGTTTGCTAAGACCATTTTTCGATGCTAGTGTAAGTTTTAGAAATATTCCGTCTTAAAGTGCTTATTTTTGTTAGAGTCAAGTTTCCCCCCCCCCTCTACCAGCGAAACCGTTGTATATGGAAACGTGAAAAAAATCATGGTAGTAGTGTATATGATGAATTTAAAAGGAAAACTATCAACATCAAGTAGGCTTTACAGGTTATCGAATAATAGACCAACTTATAAAAAGTACTAGTACAAGCAAATTTGGTACTACAAATATCATAGAAAAATATTTTGATGAATGTTAGAAGGCTGTAAATTGGCATAGACATACATATGAATCATGCCGATAAAGTTGAAGAATAAAATCATTAAAAAAAAATTTTAGGGTTCCTCTGGTACACGTGAAGTGGGGGTTATTTTTAGGGTTCTGTAGCCAAATGGCAAAAAACGGAACCCTTATGGATTCGTCATGTCTGTCTGTCTGTCCGTCAGTCCGTATGTCACAGCCACATTTTTCGGAAACTATAAGAACTATACTGTTGAAACTTGGCAAGTAGATGTATTCTGTGAACTGCATTAAGATTTTCATACAAAAATAGAAAAAAAAAACAATAAATTTTGGGGGTTCCCCATACATAGAACTGAAACTCAATTTTTTTTTTTCATTAAACCCATACGTGTGGGGTGTCTATGGATAGGTCTTCAAAAATGATATTGAGGTTTCTAATACCATTTTTTTCTTAAGTGAATAGTTTGCGCGAGAGACACTTTCAAAGTGGTAAAATGTGTGTCCCCCCCCTGTAACTTCTAAAATAAGAGAATGATAAAACTAAAAAAAATATATGATGTACATTACCATGGAAACTTCCAACGAAAATTGGTTTGAACGAGATCCAGTAAGTAGTTTTTTTTTAATACGTTATAAATCGTAAATCGTAAACCGCGCTACTATCTAGTCGTTACACGAGCCAAGTCAGTGGCTTGCTGCTACGGAACCCTTCATGGGCGAGTCCGACACGCACTTGGTCGCTTTTTTAAATTCACGATTACCTTATGGTGTGAGGTATCGTTGGATAGGGTTTAAAAAAATAATGGGGGTTTGCCAAAACCATTTTTCGATGCTAGTTTACGTTTCAGAAATTCGGTACAAATATCATAACAAAATACTTTGATAAAGTTTAAACTGTCTATGTAGTAAATTTAAGTACGAGAAAAGTAAAAAAATGTGAAATAAGTAGGCTTGACAGGTTAACGAATAAAATACCAACTTTAAAATGTACTTGTGCTAAGTAAGAAATTCAGTACAAGTATCATAGAAAATGACTTGATGGAGTCCGTCTATGTAGGTAGTAAATTTAAGTAGGTATTAGAACAGTAAAAAGATTGCGAAAAAAAAAATCATAACATCATTTACTAAAATAATTTCATAACCTATTTACCTTTTTTACCAGTCAGTTTTAAATGTGTAACAATCGCGAGTTGCCAATGGAACATTCGAAACATTCGAATAAAACTATTTTGAATTTCGAATAAAGCGCGCCGCGCCGCGGAGCTTATGGCTCATTAGCGCGAGCGACTGGGTGCTGTTCAGATGTGCCTCGAAATCCTACATGATTGCAATTATTAGCACTTTGAATATTCAAATTTTTTGATTATTTTTGTTAGAAGTAAGTATACTAACATAGGAAAGACTTGAAATTACAATACTATTTCTTTTTCAATTCCAGTTAGATATTCCATAAACTATTATAATTTTATTTAGCAATTTAGTCTAGCCTATACTATTTCTTTTTCAATTCCAGTTAGATATTCCATAAACTATTATAATTTTATTTAGCAATTTAGTCTAGCCTACTTTTATTTCCAAAAACTTAGTTCTCAGCGGAGCAATTTTCATTCGTAGTACTTACATAATATTCTAGATAAATATAGGTACGTTTCTTTTTAAGTTTATCTTTAGCTATTCTTTTGTTAGGCAACTACGGAACCCTACACTTTGCGTGGTCCGACACGTGCTTGGCCAGTTATTCATTATTATTATTATTCAGCCTTATATTCAGCCCAAGCTGAAGCGGAGACGCTTCGCGCTCGCTGTCTATATATTTTTTTATTATTTATGACCCAGTTACTAGGACCTTTAAATTGACGTATATGAGCAGCTTTTGACTACGGCTGTTGATGATAAATTAATAGCTGCAGACTCTTTTGTTAAAACAATCTTTTTTTAGATTGTGAAAAACTATTTATTATTAAGACCACCAAATAACTTAGATCAGTGGTAAGTATACAATAAAACTTTGTTGAAAGTACACAAACAATGTTTTATAGTAACTGTCTGTTTGCCACACGATTTAAATTCAATATACAATAATAATATACTATGTTGGCAACGTAATTATTAACAACATTAAGCGAAGTAAAAATTAATTCTTAACTTATCTGAATAAAACTACAACACACTTGTCGTTTCGAAATAAATTACGAGTTATTCAAGGCCATATTTCACAATACTTCCTAAAAACGTGTTGAATTGTTAAATATTTATTTACTAAACCGCGATTAATATTACAATTACTATAAATGAAATAAAAATAGCATAGCAAAAATACAATAAGTAATACATACTCGGCACGTCATGATACACAACGGCAATAAACAGAAATGCGTTAGGAATAATGAACCACTTTCACCACATCTCAGCCGACAGCGTCGAGTGCCGAAGAACTCACTAAAACACTATTCAAAAGGAAATCTCAGAATCGGAGAGTCACTACGCAAGACAAGACGGCGACGCTTCTCAAATATTACTGAGTCGGTGAACATTACGTATGAATGTATAATTTATGAGCATCAGAAAAGGTTAAATACTGACAGGGCGCGTAAACTTAATTTTATTGACAGCACGCGAAGTTGCTTCACTAATTCACTATTATAGCCACGTCGATTACTAAAAAACATTTACTGTTTCTCATTGCGACAAATAACAAAGAGCAGCGGATATTTCCACTGCTTGGCAATAACAAAACAAAAATTATACTTACAAATCGTGGAGTTTCCGTTTCATTTTGCTCTGATGTTGTTGTCGCGGTGATCTCAATTTTGGGAATCCTGTCGAAACAAATGCCTTTGTTAACGAAAGCCAACTTAAAACTCTTCAGTCAATTTTCGTTCCTTAGATCACATGTCAGTCGTTCCGTCCATCATATGATGTAACATTGCTTAAAGAATTTCGAACATAATTAAGGTTTTTGTATAATAGTACATTACTGCCGCGGCAGCAAAATTAGTTATTGTTGGACGACGGCACGTTTAACTTTTATTGTTTACGAGTCCAGCAAGAGTTATTGCGGCCGAGGCCTGTATAGTGCTTTTCTCTGAAATATGCGAGAATATTATAAAATACTAAAAAAAAATACCTTGGATTTAGATGTCTACTCGTATCGTTCTAAACTTATAATTTCTAACCTTTATCACTTTAACCTCTACTTCGACTTCTTGAACCATTCATTGTTGTAATATTTCTCTAATTTAATGATTAGTTAACTCCATCATAAATAAGTAACAAAATAGTACGATAAAATTAAAAGAGACGAAAATTATAAACCGCCATATTGTGCGTTCTTTTTTTTTTGTTCTGTGCCAGTGTCATACAGAGCATACAGCCAACTCAAATCACTACGATTCGTGTACGATTCATATAAAATTTTAATTTAGAACACAAGAGTTTGCTGTACTTTGCTGGCCTAGGCCGTTTGAGGGCACATTGCTGGCAGCTGTTTTTTATGGGACAATGTTTCGTCCAAAAATGAGTCACTTCGCGTATTGCTTTTTGTCAGTAATGATCACATTTTCGAGCGTGTCGGAGAAAAGCTTTATTCTCACTCGCTCCAAAGTAACTGACAGTCCACTGTCCGATAATTAAATAAGTACGGTTAGTGTACTAATTAGAATGCAGTTAGTAAGTTGGTAAAATTGTAAATAATTAAATAACACACTAGGTAGGTTAACCTAAAAGTGTTTATAATTGTTAATTATTTGTGAAACAATTTCGAAAAGTAATTATTTTATTAGTGTATTATTAGTAGAAGGAGATATCGTTGGAGATAGTAAATATTGTTCTTTTCAATACATCTTGATCGAAAATTGAACTTACGAAGGCAGTAAACTGTGCGGTAAATGCGTTTTACAGCGCGATTTTCATTACAATTTTTGTTTCTACGGTCTCCTTAATTATTATTCAGCTAGGATCATTTTAAAAATAAAAAATAAATTGAATCGATCCTTACAGAGTTTTTTTATTTTTTTTATTAATTGTATCAAAAGTATTATCAGTCAGTAATATTTTGATGATAAAAATAATATTATCTCGATTTAACGAATTGATTCAAAGAGGCTAAATGTTCGCGAGAGACTTTTCTTCATAATTATGCTTTTAAAAGGAAAACCTATTATTGTTTTAAGATTGGCGCTAATTTTGTAAAATTTTCATTAAATTGTGAAGTACATTGATTGTTGTTTTAAGAGTGATCAAGTGTTGATATTTAATGATAAATGTGAATAGTACAGCAACTAAAACTGCGCGCGATATAATAAAGGTTATTTTACATGAACAATTTTACCTATAGTATCGTAGCTTTTGTAGGAGTTCATTAGTTTTCTCACAAGTGTATTGAAAAATATCATACAACACACGGATCTTAGGTTTTATAACAAACTCGTGACGTTATTAACCCGCGCCTGCGGCTCGGGCTTACAAAAGTCAACTCGTTACTAATTTGCCAACTCCGATTCTCGTATCGTAATGTACTATTGTAAAGCAGTTACACACGAAGTTCAATAAATTAAAACTGAAGAGTCACTTCAATTTACACTTCATTTTGTAAAATGTGTTCTGCGCGCTGTAAAATAATCTCTTTCACTAATTTAAGTTATTCGCGAATATCATTGCTTGCATGGTTATTTGTTTTAGTTATAAACAGGAGCAACTAACGGGATCGGAGCGGAGGCGGCAGACTTGGCGACGAGGGCGGGGGCGGGGGCGGGCGCGGGCTGCGGGGGCGCGGGTCCGGCCACCTCGTCCAGCTGGATGACCAATAAAACACATACAAAAACTATAATAAACGTTAAATATACATTGAAGGTTAATTTTAAAACATAAACAATGCATATAAAATGAGAAAAACATAACAAATAATAGATTAGACCTAAAAACCAGATGATATAACATTTATTTGTCCTATTACTCAAATCTAACTAAAAAATTATGATGTATTATAGTAAACGTTTAAACTATGCTTTCCGAAGACTACTTTTCTTTACTGATATACTTTTAGCAAGCAAAGAAATAACGCGTGCATTTTGATATTATGACTATTATTAACAAATGTATTTGCAACGAATGTAAGCTAATAAACAGTAAATACAAACATCACAATTTTTTTTTCAACAGTAAATACAAATTTTATATTAGTACAATGAATCAATGTTGGCATCAATCGATAATTTTTTTTAATCAGATTAATCAATCGATTAAATAATTAATCGATTAAATTCAATCGAGATTAAAAAAGTAATCGTAATCGCGATTAATCTAAGTAATCATCAGTCATTAACCGTTAATTTGATTAACTACAAAACCGATTAATCCCTACCATAATTATTAATGCGAAAGTAACTCTGTCTGTCTGTGAGATTAGAATTTAAACTTTAGATGTTTGGATGTTTGTTCCGCCTTCACGCTTAAAGTATTTAACGGATTTGAATGAAATTTGGAATGGAATGGAGGGTTTGTAGCCTGGATTAACCACGGAGACAAATACAAAGAGGAGCTGCCCTAAGACGTTTTCTATATTATGATAGCGGGGGTCGCCATTGGGAGGGGGTGCGGGGAGATGAAGTTCTGCTAACCATCTAGCGGTCAATAGCAAAACTAGCTTTGCAGCTAGACACTAATGAACCGTACCTAATTTTGCTATTACACACAAGATGGTTCTGTTCGTTAGTTCGTTACGCTGTATTGTTCCCTCCCAGGCAAGTGAAAAAAAAAAAGCGAACCATTTTTAAAAAATTGATCTCTCTTCTTTTTTGTATTATGTAGTCGTTTTTATTGTAGGATTACCTTATATGAGCAATTGTGATATACAGGATGGCCCATTTAGATGGGTCAGTAACTCTGAAACTATAAGACATAAAAAGATCTGTTCAATTTTGACACGGGATTTCACGTAAGTCCTTTATCATCATCACTTACTTACTACCAAGATAAGGAAACATCCTTGCCCAAAATGTGATATTTTGATGTCATGTATTCAATTATAAATATTGAGTAAGTTCATCAATATTATCTGCATTATTTAATTGTATGCTACAAAAATAAATATTTTATACAAATATATTTTTTTAGATTCCATATCTGGCCACCCAGAGCTTACTATACTAAATACATGAATGAATGAGCATGAATTAAACAGGTCATATAACCTTTTACAGTCAAGAAGTTATTCTACTTGGCGATAGATGGCGTTGCTATCGCCGAACTTTCTCGAAGGAATAAATTACGAGCATTAATAATTGCATTAAAAAAATACATACGAGTGGTATTATGTCTTTTTTTCGTTAGAAATAGTTGTATTACTCGTACTGTTGCACGATATTTACACGAATACAGCACAATTTTTGCGTCACTAATTTCAATTAAAATGGTTGTAATCAAGCCAAGTCATATTCGTGTCGTATCCATAAAATCCAAAGTAACACTGACAGAAGCGACGCCTGGTGGTTAATAGCTAGTAGGAAGAGTACTTAGAACGCTATGAGACGGGCCTAAGTTGCTTGTGGCACCTCCTCTTTGTATTTGTCTCCGTGGGATTAACACATAGAATACTTTTTACGGGAAAAAGTGCTATTCCCACGGGAAAATCTTACATAACACGGGCTTTGCCTTGTTTGCTTTTGTGGGAATAGGACTTTTCCCGTAAAAAGTATTCTAAGTGTTAATCCAGGTTACAAACTATCTCCATTCCAAATTTCATCCAAATCCGTTGAATACGCGTAAACGCGGAACAAACATCCGAACATCTAAATCTAGAGACAGACAGACAGAGTAACTTTCGCATTTATAATGCTAGTAGGGAGCAGGGATAATAGAATGCTGAATAACTTAATCGTGATTAAGCAATTAATCGTTAATTTTTAATCCTTAATTTTTAAATCTATTATATATCCTTAATTTTAAAATTAAATTTTTAATTTTTAAATCGAGATTAACTTTTTGCCAGCACTGCAATGAATGTACTAAACCACCCCTCCGACCGAACGTCCTTATAGCAACCTATAAGAATATTTTTTATTTGCTTAAAATGTGGTGGTGCACGCAGTCAAGATGTTAGATAAAGACAAGTACAAACACATTTAACCCCAAGGGCCGACGGGGATGAGGGACGGGGGGGTCAAAACGGCTAATGGTTTAAATCTAAACCAAAACGTTGAATGTTTGCATCCGTCATCCGGCAATTTGAGGCTTTATTTGAAATGTATTGCATGGCAAGTTTAATTTAGTTGATTTAGGCAAAAAAAGTGATGGAATTCTGCCGCCGTCAAAGGGTTAACCAAATTTTTGGCATGCAAATATCAATGGTATAATACACAACTCAATACTTACAAGTATATACTATATAGACTAGTCAATTTAAGTGTCTAACATGTTGCTTTTTAAAGTTAAGTAACTCTGCTTATGGAATAAAAAGCTTGTGATAATAACCATTTTTTAAATTTATTATTGCAGTAAATAAATCAAATCAAATCAAATCAAATATCCTTTATTGCACATAAAACACGCATACAAACACAGACAATACAGGAGAAGGCAATTGGCGGCCTTATCGCTTTAAGCGATTTCTTCCAGGTAACCATTGGGCGAAAAAGAAAAAAAAAAGATGAATAGGCGGGTGTGCAGAAATAGTACCTACTGTACAAAATAAAAAAAATACTATACAGATCCAACATATACTATATACATATATAATATATACAAAATAATATAATATAATAAAAATAACATACATAACACAAAATAAATGTCACAGGTAATAAACTCACGCCAAATGTTTGTTTACCTATGAGTCTTATTAAAATGAAAATACGTTATTATCATAAGAAATCCAACCCAGCACGTACCCCTAGGTCCAGATCGTCGGGTTCTGCGGGCGGGGCGGAGGGCACGGCGGGGGCGGCGGGCGGGGGCGGGGGCGGCGGCGCTTCCAGCGGCGTGGCGTTCCCCTCTGCCTCCGGCTCGCTGGCCGGGGTCGCCGGCGGCGTTGTCTGCATCGCCTCCACGGACGACGGCGACCGAGACGGTGATGTCTCCATTGCACTTGCCAATGCCACCGGCTGAAAAACACGCCTCACTAAACATCCAAATCCAACACCTTCACACTTACAACACGATATGAAGTCAATGATAATAGCATACGTCCGCAGTATTAAACCTGTTCTTTGTAAGTAAAAATACAAAGAGCCCGGAAGAGAAAAGTATCAAGATGTGGAAACATAACGCCATAAACATGAACTTTTAGAATTTGTTATATGTTGCATGTAGCTTTAGGAAACATCACTGCCTTATACATTTGAGGCCCCATTGATTTACCATGGCAAAAGACAGAAATTGGATTCATAATGTAATATTTATTTTTCTAGTTGCAGTAATTTAATAAATCATTGGTTTTGTTATGACATGTTGTGATTTTGTTGACACATTTTTTACAAACGTATTTATATTTGACGTAATATATTTTTTAACAAGTCTATGGAATAACAAATATTAGAAAGAATGATACTTTTAAAAAGAGATGTCGAACCTAGAATTTTTAACTATTTAACAAAGACATACAATTTCGGAAGAATGCAATGCGATTAAAATTATATAAAGACTGGGCGGCCGGATATTTGAGTTGTGGCTTCATTCTGCCAAATCAATACAAATTATTAAAGTTATTTTTTTTCAACATAACTCGTTTTTAATGCACTAAAAACTAAAAATACAAAATAATTTTGATTCTGATTTTTATTGCTGTAGTAAGGACTTGAAAGAAAAAACGTGGAGTGCGTGGAATAGACATTCTAAGTAGTAGAGAATGAGGTGATGGCTGAATTATGTTATTTTTATTCTTTAGTACCAGGGGATGTTATGTTTAGAAAACATAGAAATTATTATTATTAATATATTATTTGCAGTGCAAATGAATTGTTTTTTTTTTTATAGGAATGGCTTGCGACCATTATCTAACTAATGGAAATTGATTATGAGGTCAAAGGTTATGTGACTCAGGCTGGCTGGACAATTCTTCAGAATGAGCCACGTTTAAGTAGGTCAATACACCATTTTAGGTGAAGGCTAATCACCCTTATTTCAGTTAATGTGGCGCTAGAGAACCCGAGATAATCGAACGCAAACGTGTCCAGCCAGCTTGAAAACCGCTTTTCGCTGGTCTCTCAATCTCCGAAAAGAAGGGATTTTCATTATTTCTTGCTTATTAATACGGCGTCACCTAAAATTGTGACAGGCATCCAGTTAGAATTTTTGAAACACGTATAGCTATTTAGTTAAAAACAACGAAAAGCGTGGCCAGCCAGCCTGAACTTACGTATTAAACTTTTGGTTGGCACCTCTGAATTTCGACAACGAAATCGTTTTCGAACAAGGTTCTTTTACTAGCATTTAGTGACGGAATTTGTGACAGTCATAGCGTTTGTTTCATGACGTTACATAAAAGCGTTTACGAGAAATCGATAAAAACTTGGTTCCAGCCAGCCGGATTGTCTGGCTGGCTGGCTCGTTGTATCTACGGCTCTACGGCTTCCAAATTTTCTTCAACATTTAGTGACGGGGACGATTAAGATAACCTGTTAATGTGACGACGATCCCTCCCATAGTTTCAGAGATATTGATCATTGTTATTTTTGTGGCCCTTTGTGAAGAGGAGCCTTTATTCTTTCACGCAAAAACTACTGAACAGATTGGGATGAAATTTGTAATAGAGATAGTTTGTACCCTGGAATAACACAGGATACTTTTTACGGGAAAGTCTTATTCCTACGAGAAAATCTTAAACGCGAGCGCAGCCGCGGGCGGATTGCTGAAATGCGATCTGAGAACCTCCTCCTTTTTGAAATTGGTTCTTCTTCTTCTTCTTATCGAGTCGATTCGGTGACTATATGGCGGAGGACCAGTACTCCGCCACAGACACGGCTGCGTCCGTGGCATTGTACAGGTCCTCGCGTGTGCAGGTGCTAGGACACGCTGGGCAGGATAACAAATGGGTGTTTGGTGGAGAGATGCCACACAGACATTCACTATCTGAGCCATAACCCCACCTTTGCATGTTTTCTTAACTTCGGCCGACTTGGGTCCGGAGTCGGTTTAAAGACTTCCACGTCGGCCAAGGCAGATTATGCCCAGGGGGGAGACTCTCTGTCAAGGGATTGAGCGAAGCTGTGGGATATCTCTCCTTCCATAAATTTGGTTGAAAATATTGTGTTAAAGTATGAATTATTCAACCAGTGCGAAGCCGGGGCGGGCCGCTAGTTTTTTTTATAAAAGGACTAAGCTTATAATTCTAATGACTTGGGAAACACGGTTGATATCGTTTTCATTCTTTAAAATCAATTTCATGCACCTCACGTTTTTCGTTTTAACTCCTACAAGAGTACTACAACAATAAAAATAACAATCAAAATTATGTGTAAAATTTTGCAAGAGACCCTGAACATCACGTAGGACTAAAGTGCTTATCCAACACAAGTCAAGCACGACGAAGTTATGTTGTGACGTTGAGGAGTTCTTATGGTTACCTTCTGGCTGCAACATGAGACCCTGGAAATCACGTAGGAACAAACAACTAGTCAAGACAAATCCAACGAGCCCACGCACGACGAGTTTATCGTATATTTGAGGAGTTACTATGGTCACCTTCCGGCCCCATCATCAGACCAACTCCATGATACCATAATATTGAATTGTCATCGAGGTTACATAAGTGCACCAAAATTCAGCACAATCGAGCAGCAAGTGCTCCAGAAATGGGTTGCGTAGGTAGCATGATTCCGACTGAACAAACAAACAGACAGACAAGAAAGCGAATTAATAAAATACACCGTAGTTTATACTAGACTCGCGTTAAATTAACCGAGCCCGACTTACAGTGTGACTGAATCAGCCTGTATTAAACAAACCCTATAGGCCTATAGCTACATTTTTATCATAGTTAAGACTAATGACAATGCTGCGTTAGGTAGTTGTGGTGCTCACTCACCTGCTGTAGTCGGTGCAGGATTCGCCGGCGCACGTACGGCTGCACGGTGTCCAGCTGCGAGGACATGTTGTTCAGGATGTAGTTCAGGTTCTCCATGCTCAGGGTCGTCAGCAGCTGCCGCACTGGCTCATCGCACTCTTCCACCGCTTGCTCCTGCGCAAATAGAAAACGCAAGTGGAAACAATTTGAGGTGGCACCTGGCACGCCATTTCACTTATAGACTTGTTTTAGATGAAGGTGTAATACAAATTTTATTATTTTATGTATTAAATTCCACAGACAAGGTAAAAAAAAGGTAAGATACTGTTGGTTACTGTTATTTTAGAAAAAATAGAGACTAAATAAAGCAACGCTGTTTTATTCTCTTCCTTCGTTGTGTATCACCAATACACGTATTGCGTAGAGAATCGAATATTTGATTTAATTTAGTATCGTAATATGTTACCAGATATGCGCGATAGATGGCGCGCAGTCCAGCCGTGCCGTCGCGGCAGCAGTAGCAGATGAGCGAGCAAAGGTCCACGAAGAGTCGCGAGAAGGTCTGGTGGAAACGGGTGATGAAGTTGTCGCTGTTGGAGTCGGACATGACGCAGGCGATGATGGCAGGCAGCCGGCAGCGCATCAGCGCCTGCAGCGATCCGAGCACGTCCACCTCCGGCCGCAGCGCCGTCAGAGAGCCCTGCACACGCAATCAGTCACAATCACTACCATTGGGTATTTGACTACTTTTATTAGGGTCCCGTAGTCAACAAGAAAACCTTATAGTTTCGCCATATCCGTCTGTCTGCGGCTTAGCTCAGAGACTCTTAGTACTCTAGAAGGCTGTAATTTGGCATGGATATACGTGGGGCATACTGGAAGTCTCTGGATTTGGCCACTTACAATAAAATAATGAAAATACAATTTTATTATAGAATTCGAAAATGGAACTCTTTGGGAACATATTACTTTTTAATTTGCGAGACTGTCATTTGTTTTTTCATTGTGACGTCGTCCTGCAGGCCTAAGATGCGCACAATTTGCAGACAAAACTCTCGGAAGAGAAGAGAAAATTTGTCTTCTCTTTTGAGACTCGGAAGTCTTCGAAGAATAGACAATTACATTACACTTAATTTACTTTGAAAGTGTAAGTAATTTACACAATAAATCCTTACACAATTATTCACAATACACACAACTCTTAATAATAATAATAATAAATCAATAAAAGTATGTATTCCCGGTAATTCGCAATGACGTTTTTTTTTGTGGCTTGGCTTTTGTGTAGCCACAATTCCGCCAATATCACATACTAGCGCGCTGCCGCCACCTTGTAGATTTGTATAATTTTTACTCTCTTTCATCTCGCGCTGCATAGGTACACGAAAATTAAGATGTACTTCATTTATTTTATGCGTATAAAGTATGATTCACGTTGCGGAAATTAATAAAACATAACTTTGCTGCCAATTCTTCATTGTCTTCAACTCAATATGTCGAAGACATGTTCTCTTGATCCAAACGTCAAAAATAGACAAAAATAGCGATCGTCTTTTGTTCTTCTGAGACAAATATTGAGTGCGCATGTTAGGGATAGAAGACAAAAGAATAAAACAAAGAAAAAAGACAAGTTTCTCTATTTTTGTCTTCAATTGGCATGTTAGCCCACGTAGACTTGGCTCTCTATTATTCCTAAGTATAGAAATGAGCGTAGAGAGACTTTTTGTCTTCGTGCGCATCTTAGGCCTGCGGACGTCCTTTCGAAAATAGTGTCGCTATCAAAATTAATTTAACTCGTAAACATTTTCGTTCAATGATTTTTTTATGATGAGAGTTGCCAGAGACTGAAGCAACATGCCGCATGCTCTGTATACAATAAGTGATGTGATTATTACGAGGTCACTGACTGACATTCACACTACCTACTTATATTTTTTTATTTTTTTATTAGCACTTATTGTGTTTGCCTTGTTCATCTATATAAATTGTATTTGACTTTTTGCACGTAAACACATCAGATATCTGATATTATACATGCTCTCTCTAGTTTGGGATCAGATGTGTGATTGTGGCTGATTCTCACTGCCGCGCTCTCCTTAATTTTTACTTTTCACCTTTTAATGATTAATAACTGGCCAAGCACGTGTTGGGCCACCCAAAGTGTAGAGTTCCGTAGTTGTCCAATATTACTTAGGTACCTACCTGTTTAAGATAGTTAACATTCATCAAAATATCTTTGTATGATATTTGTAGAACCAAATTTCTTACTTAGAAATTTGGTTCTACATTTACATTTTTGTAAATTTTTGTTGTATATTTTATAAGTTGGTCTGTTATTCGATAACCTGTAAAGCCTACTTGATGTTGATACTTTTCCTTTTAAATTCATCAATACACTACCGTGTATCCTACTGCAGGGCAGAGGCCTCCCCTTTCTTTTTCCAGACTTCTTGGTTTGTGGCTGTGTTCGGCCAGTCCGCGTCGAAGTCGACCAGGTCATCTCGCCACCTCTTTCTGGGTCTTCCTCTATGCCAGGGTTCTTGTGGCACCCACTACGTGGCGACTTTAGCCCACTTTTCCGGGTTCAATCTGGAACGTGTCCAGCCCAATCCCATACACTAGCGTACACTAGCATAGAAAAATAGTTTTCGGAAACCACCATTTATTTTTAAAAAACCTATCCAATAATACCTCGCACTATAAAGTAATCGTGAAATTTTATTCTTCAGCTTTGTCGGCATGATTAATATGTATATCCATGCTAAATTACAGTCTTCTAGCACAGGCTCTGAGCTAAGCCGCGGACGGACAGACAGACAGACAGGCGGACATGGCAAAACTATAAGAGATCCTTTTTGACTACGGAACCCTAAAAAGGAACAGGAGATGAGATCCTAATATTAGAGCTGTCAAACACCGAATTTGAACCTTATGGACGCGTGAATTGCATAATTTTAGAGAGCGTGTAAAACATCCGACCTGACAGCTACGCCCTTATTTTAAGTTATCATTCATTCAAAATAATATCAGTCGTTCATCAGAATTCATCACCTCTTTTTCAAGGTCATAAAAACGAAAAGGTTGGCTGGATTTAAAAATTTGAATTAGAGTATGACTGTGTGAATGGGTACTAATGTCGTTAACTCGCCACATAATTTGCTCACCATGTTATGAATGAAGTCGGCGTGTTGTTCGACGAAGTAGTCACAGGCGGGCATGAAGGCGTGGTCGTCGTCGGCGCTGCCGGAGCGCGAGATCAGGTCCTCGATGTAGTTGCGCAGGTGCAGCCGCACCGACAGGAACTCGTGCGGCACCAGCCCCGGCTCCATGGGCACCGCGTTCATCATGTCCGACAGGAACAGGTGCCGAGCCTGCACACAATCTCTGTTGTACACTTCCACAACGCAACTCTATTTAATCAAGCTATGATACACTTTTTTTTCGGGTCTTAATTGGTAGGTGAAATAAACTGGAAGGGCGCTTCAAGCGATTGTAATGAACCAAAACACTAACGCTAACATAACGCCACAATAATAAAAAAACATACTGAAAAAACACAACACATCAGCTGTTTTTGTAGTAATAATAATATCTATTATTACTTATTATTTTATTTAATACCAAAAAACGTATAGATACTTACAATAGCAACCATAAGTGCATTTAGCCAGGACTGCTGGGACGGAACGGCGTTGAGTAACTGCAGCAGAGTTTGTATATGTCCCTGTGAAATATTTTATATTTTAATAAATAAATAAAATTGTATATACTTTAAGCATGTACTCTAAAATAACGACAGTCTAAAACAAAATCATTTTCAATTTCAGTATAAAGTTAAAACGTCCAATAGATAAGCACTAGGTAGTTTCGTTTGTGAAATAATTTTTAATGTAATTATTTTTTAAGTAGATGTTTGAGATATTTTTAAACACGACTGCCCAAAAAAAGGAATATAATGTGTTCAGGGTTGACCAAGGTTCATGTATCTATGAGTTTCTTTATTCCACCTTAACTTCTATATGCCTGGTCCGATTTTCATGTATGGGGTATCGATAGAATCCTTACATTGCACCAGCCCGAGTGATACTGGTTGTTTTTAATTTTTAGATTAAATTATATAT
This sequence comes from Carpatolechia fugitivella, assembly GCA_951230895.1. NCBI lineage: Eukaryota > Metazoa > Arthropoda > Insecta > Lepidoptera > Gelechiidae > Carpatolechia > Carpatolechia fugitivella. Next base: position 24,980,871 of record OX579645.1, on the reverse strand, counting down.
TATGTTCGTTTATTAATGAAAGTATATTAGAGTGTGTGTGTGTGTGTGTGTGTGTGTGTGTGTGTGTGTGTGTGTGTGTGTTGCGAACCTGCGTGAAGTTGTTGTTGCGCTCGCGCAGAGTTTCGATGCTCTGCGCGGCGTTGCGGTCGGCGCGCGCGCGCTCCAAACTCGCCATGCGCAGCTGCGCTTGCTCTCTGTTACATAACCATACAAACAAACCCTTCAATATAATCAAATAATACACTGAAAATTGTACATTGGTTATAAACCAGTGTTGGGCAACTAAGGAAATTATTATATATATCAATAAAATTTTAGTTTGACTAATCGATCAATTTAATTTATTAGTGATTACGCCCAACACTGCTATAAATTGCCTTCTTGTCATTGTAAAAAATTGTTGGTTCCACTACACAGTTTAGCAACGAATACGGGCGGCGCTCTACAGTTTACACATTCAATTCCAAATGTATTTATTTGTTAGGTTTCTTCTTCTTCGAGTCAATGAAACGAACAGTCTAGAATTTTTCGGATCAGTACGCTGCCGCGGTTATGGCATTTTGCGACGCCATCATAACGTTCTTCATAGTACAAGCAGAGGGGCACAGTGAGCAAGAGAGCAAGTGCGTCATGTTTTGGGAATAGGGGATCGGACTACTTTTTTTATTTTATAAATCCAAACTTCTTAGTTTCAGCTATCGAATACTAAAAGAATTATTGCTCTATCTTTAAAATTGACCGAGTTATAAAGGTTTGAAATTCAAGATTAGACAGAGAGGCACATACCCACTTGTGACATCATTTGTTAGTAACGCCATATAATCTCCATACAAAAAATCGTTTTTGAAAGAGACAGACATATTGAAACTTTAAAAAATCACTGTTAATTCGTTTTTCAACCGATTCTGTTTTTTTTCTTTGCGAATCGTCTGCTACTAATCTATATTTTAAAAATAATTCATAAAATATGGTAATTTTAGGAACAGTCCGATCCCCTATTTGTTAGGATAAAATTAAAGATATTTTATAGACAAACTGTGACTATAAATAAAGTAAGAAAGAAGATCCATTTTCTGAAACTACAATTAGCGCAGGTGAGTAACTTCTTGCGGAGATAAGCGATAACAGACGTAAATAATAACCGGCCAAGCAAGTGTCGGGCCACGCAAAGTGAAGGGTTCCGTAGTAATCCATCAAATCCAGGTATCAGTTTAAGACAGTGAACATTCATCAAAATATTTTTCTATGATATTTGTAGTACCTTTCTTACTTGTACAAGTACATTTTATAATTTGGTCTGTTATTCGATAACCTGTAAAGCCTACTTGATGTTGATAGTTTTCTTTTTAAATTCATAAACTACTACTGTGAATTTTTTTACATTTACAAATACAACGGTTTCGCTGGTAGGGGGGGGGGGACTTGACTCTAACAAAAATAAGCACTTTAAAACGAAATAGAGACAAACATTTATTGCGGTCAAGGCTTGTATATTGTTTTGTTTTTTTTTATATACGAAGAAATTATAAAATACTTAAATAAATGTGGTACCTTGGATTATGATGTCTACTTGTGTCGTACTAAATTTATAAGTTCTAATCTTTCACTTTAACCGTCGAAGAAAAAAAGTATTGTTTTTTTCTTATTTCGTCTGAAAGTATACGAAAATAGAATACTGATAGCACGGGGTCTCATTCCATAGTACGGAAATTTTGTTCTGAATTATTGATGACATCTAGTGACAACATTGGCACTATCGTTGTCATTTGCAGCGCTATCTATCGTCTAATAGTTATATTGTTTGTGACATATCACACATACAGCGACATCTATTATCTAATAGTTGTAATATAGCCCTTGACACAGCGATGTTTTGTTTTTGCATTAAAACATTTTTAATGTTTTGGATAGTAGAAACACGAATTTGTGTATAGTGTAGATGTGGTGTAGACCTAAACATTCGCAGGAGACACGCCTTTACGCTGTTTATACTAAACGGCCGCATTTAGTTCCATCTAGTGATGAAAAGCAAAAGCGAAATACTCCAGAAAAATCATCAACTCGGCACTAGATGGCGTATCTTCGCAGTTTTGTAGGTCAGTGCGCACGTAGCACCATCTAGTGAGCTAATGGAGGAAACAAAATAGCCCGAAGAATAGCCCGAGTTTTGAGGGACAGTTTTTTTGTATGAGATGAGGCATCTGTATGTAGTATTATATTATCTGTGCTGATAGTAAAAAAATAGAAATTGATCGAAAAAGAATGTAGGTAGATACAACATAATTAAACAAATATATCTGTCTCTCTTACAAAAACGATTTTTTTTATGGTAGATGTATGGCGCGCGGTAATATGACGTCACATTACACATCGGACCTCTTTGTCTAACCACCAACTTTGAAGCCTTATAACTTTGTATCTAAGCAAGATGTTTTAAAAAAAATGTGTTTATCTGGAACTTGACATGTTTCAACTAATGATAAATAAGCTTAATTTAAAATCCTTTTTAAACAAGCTTTTAAAGCCGTGGAGTTAAATATCCTTGTTAAGACAAATCCAACGAACCCAAACACGACTAGGTTGTGGTGTGTATTTAAGGAGTTCCTATGGCCACCTTCCGTCTCCATCATCAGACCAGCTCCATGGTACCATAATATTGCATTGTCATCGCGGTTACATAAGTGTACCAAATTTTAGCAAAATCCAATGGCAGCAAATGCTTCAAAATTGAGTTGCAAGATTTCACCCGAACATAAACATACAGTGCAAGTTAAATAAAAGCTTGTAATAAAAAAATGTGCATATTTCCTATCCTGGTAGCAACGCCTGAATATAAATTAAGAAGATAAATGAATGAAGCTTAATTCGTAGCTTTGGAAACCAAACGTAAAGTTATCAGATAAATTATAAACGAAGAAAAAAACTGCTTTCAGCTCTAGTCTTTTCATTGCAATAAAAAAAAATATGTCTTGAGAGCAACGAGTACCTGAGTCTATGCAAACGGCGGCGAGAGTGCGGGTTGTCGCAGGCTAGGAACCGATCGTACACGAGGTTCGCGAGCGAAATCGCCTGCGCTCGCGTCGTTGCCGTGGCGCGCCGCAGCTGCAGGCTCGCTGCGAACACACCGCCAAGTTACAACCACTCGCACTCACTACACACCACACACAAATAAACGCAAACTAATCAGAGAACATTTATTCGCTCAAACGCGACTATAATCCGTCCAACATTTTTCTTTTCATTTTTCTGGAAAGGCGTAAGAACCCAATGGATTGCTATTGAGAAGTAGCCAAGCAAAGTCAAGTCAAAAAGCAGAAGTCAACAAAATTATACGTTTTTCAAGACTCTCTATTGTCTCCATATAGGTAAGGTATACTAAAAAAAATTATTCTAATTAGGATATTCAAAAATAATTTTTCAACGTCAAAGCTATCATGGATGGCACCTACCAGTATACGCTCTCTGTGGAAAAGGACGGCCAGAAGAAACTCCACAGGAATCGTATCTTTTGTACTTTGCTTTTAAATATATAAAGAATCATACTTAAGTCATAATTACAATCTACTCCGCTGAATTGGAACAACAGTTGACCAGACGTTTTTGACATCTAAGTAATCATTTAGTAGGCCTTAGAACATAACATATTAATTTTAGTTTTAAATTAGCAATCGGACAGATTTACAATAATCATCTGGTATTTCATTATAGAAGCGAATACAGTTCCCCATGAATGAATTGTTTACTTTACACAGTCTAAATTTTGGGTGCGCTATTTTATTTTTATTTCTAGTATTTATATTATGCATACTCGCACCAACCACCCACTGAACACCACATTCTGTATAATTTACTAACAAAATAATTACGAAAAAGTTGCGGTGCGGGGGCGCGGGGGCGCGGGGAACATATCGTGATTGGTTTATCTCGCTTACGCATGCATTTCAGAGAGTTTCGACCGGATTCGATTCCCGAACACATGAGTTTTTTTTTTTATCTAAGAATGCAGTTTTTCTTGTCACTAAAATCGATGACATGGTTCGATACAGATCTTACCCGAACTGACCGGTATAAAAAAATGGTCAAAATAAAAATATATAAAATAAATATGTGGGGACCCTGTATAGTATAAATATCTCACGTCGCGTTTGTCCGTTGGCTTGCGCTTGCGCGGCGGCGTCCTGCGCGGGCGCGGACGCAGCGCCGGCGCCGTTGGCGGCGGGGGCGGGCGCTTGCGCGTGCGTGTGAATGTGCGCGTGCGGCAGGTGTGCAGCCAGCACTCCCTCCACGCCCGGCACCAGACCCTGCCGGATCACCGACGACACGATGTTCTGTAGCAGGTCGGCGCTCGGCGGACCACCCCACGGCATCGCTCCCAGGTAAACTACAACGACAGTTTGTTTTCAATACACCTTGCTCGAAAATTGAACTTACGATGGTAGTAAACTGTACGGCATTCAATTTACCAAACCGGTGTGATTTTTTTCTACATATTCTATCAGAAATATTTCCAGCCAGGAACAAAATTCGAATATCAAAAAATAAATTGAATCGATTCGTACAAAGAAAAAAGCATTTATATTTCTTTTTTCAACAAATTATGTATGAAGAATATTATCAGCCAGTATCATTTTAATAATAAAAATAAAATTATCTTGATTTTAACGAAGACTCGATTAATGATAATCGAATGTCGTAGAGGCTGAATGTTCGCGTGTGCCTTTTCTTAATAATTATGTTTTTAGAAAGGAAACCAATTTTTAGTACGAGACTGGCGCAAATTTTGTAGAATTTGCATTGTTTTTCATGTTGCGTTACCTGTTTTCTCACAAGTGTATTGAAACACGTCGCAAGTACAACACATGGATCTATGGGTTTATAACAAACTCATGACATTATAAACCCTCGCCAAAGTCAGCTCGTTTGTAATATGCCACCTAGGATCCTTGTATCGTGTACTAACAACAACACGCACGCTTATCAACTCTGATGTTTTTAACTTTAAGACGAATAGGCGACTTTTATCTCCCCAGAGGCTCGAGATTATCCTAAATAAGGGCGATGTACAGCGCGGGTTGGTCGACATCACACACTTGATTTTTTTGCAGATGTGTCCAGGTTTCCTTACGATGTTTTCTTTTAACGTATGTTGAATATAACGCACATTGGTCCGTGGCGGGGTTACAACCCGCGTCTCGCGGACGGGAGGCTGCGGCCTTTGTCACTACACCAGAGACGCTCTTCGATCCGACCAACCAACGACAATCATCAATCAATCAATCAGCCTGTTGCAGTCCACTGCTGGATGTAGGCCTCCCCAAGGGCACGCCAAAGCACACGATCACCCGCCTTCCCTATCTAGCCACCACCAGCGACCTTCCTCAGGTCCACCTGGCAGGGGGGCGTCCCACACTACGTTTCCCGAGACGTGGTCTCTATTCGAGAACCCGTCTGCTCCAACGCTCATCGGTTCTGCGACAGATGTGGCCAGCCCACTGCCACTTCAGCTTGCTACACTTCTGGACGATATCAACCACTTTGGTCCTCAACCAACGACAACTTTAATGTTTTATTCATCTTCAAAAGAAGTGACTACTGGTTATTTCTCCACCGAGAAACGCGAAATGATCCTGAATAAGAGCAATATCTTGCCTCTGTCGACCACATTGTGCAGTGCGGATGCAGGATAAGAATAATTAAAGGTATGTTGGAATTTATTTGAAGTGTTTTTTGCTGAAAATAAACAATTTTTTACAAAATATCATCAAACCAGCAGCACCAAAAAACCATGAACAAGCCCACAATATACAGATTACAGAAAAAATTAAATGCTTACGCGAAGCATTTATTACTTGTGTACTCATAATAGAAAAGCCAAATACAGAACGTATTTAGCACGTTATACGCTTGATAAGACTTTCTTTTCTAATTAATTAAAAAACAAATCTTACATAAATTAAACAAAAAAATACGCTGCAATTAGTACACAGTTAATTAAATGTTTGACTAAATATTATAGTATGTATGTACTAACTTAGTATAAACTAATAAGTATAAGTTTAATAGTTTTATGCAAATAAAAATATTATACGACGCCACAAACAAAATGGTTTCAACTGCAACGTATAAAGGGTACGTGTAAAAATAACGTAAAATAAAAGAAAAACCAACTAACTGTCAGCTCCAAACAGTGGTTGAGGTTGAGGAGCATTACCTCCTCCGTCGAAGTGCGGGGCGTTCCCGGGCGGCACGTCCGCCGCGCCGGGGGCCGCGGCCGCGCCCGCGCTCACGCCCGCGGCCGCGCCGAGGCCCGCTAACTGACCCCCGTGAGGAATCTCCTCCATACTCATTACCACTTCAACGCCACCCTGGCCCATCCCCCTAAACAAATTTTCAAAGTCTGCAACAAATTTACGACAGTTATTATAAGATATGAGAAACATTTCATCAAGCAATTATTGACATTTGCTGTAACCTCTTAACGACGAAACCTGAAAAGTGTTGGTAAAATTATCAGTTAACCAATAACTATAACTTATATTTGACGCATACATGCGTAACGCGGTGATAAACTTTGATTGAACAGAATCCACAATATAAATTGGGCAGTTAATTGTATGCAATATAAAATTAATCATATAAACAGAAACTGCGGCATAATCTGCACATTTCAAGACTTAAAATTCTACACAATAAATTAAATAATGCATAAAAATGATCTCAGCAAAGCGGAAGACGTCACCATGATTTGTGAGCTGCTGTTTTGATATAAAACCTCTCTACTACAGGGGGCCGTTTCACGAAGCTATAAGTTACAAATTACAAGTACAATTTGATGTACATTGCGTAGACAATGTGGTAAAACGATAAGGGCTTCCAGTTTTGGCGAACTGGCTACGCAATGAATATAAAATTGTAACTTGTTACTAGTAAATTGTCGCTTCGTGAAACGGGGCCCTGGAGGTAGGCAGTCAGCTCCGCGTACGTCTCTTTATCTCTCGCCAAACGGAATAGTTCTTCTACCGTGGCGTCGGCCTGTCCAGTTTTTAATGTTCTCGAGCCAAGAAATCTTAGGTCTGCCGACACTTCTTTTTCCTTTACCAATACAACTACCCCGTGCAACTAAGTTTCTACAAGCCGTAGTCTTTACAAGAGTAATATCATTTCGTTTACAAAAACTACATAATTGATGCCTGTTTGGTAATTTTCACAAATATTTCTTTTAAGGGGTTACCTGACTGGACACTTCCACCACTTCATGTTGCGGTTAGTTAGATGTAGTAACAGATAGCGAAAGTGCTAAAAACTGCCGTTTTTAAGGTTCCGTAGTCAAAAAGGAACCCTTATAGTTTGGCCATATCTGTCTGTCTGTCCGTCCACAGCTTAGCTCAGAGACTCTTAGTACTAGAAGGCTGTAATTTGGCATGGATATACTCGCCACGGAGACCCTCGGTGGGGACGTATATGTGCTGTTGATGATGATACTCGTACATATTTATCCTCTGATTGTATTATTTAGCTGTAAGTTTTCCGAATAAAGTAAAATAAAAAAATAAATAAATAATGCCGACAAAGCTGATGAATAAAATCTTTAAAAAATAAATTTTTATGGTCCCTCTGGTACACGTGAAGTGGGGGATATTTTATTATTCACGACTACCTTATAGTGTGAGGTATCGTTGGATAGGTTTTTTAAAAATAATGGGGTTTCCTAAAACCATTTGTTGATGCTAGTGTAAGTTTCAGATAAAAAAACGTTTTGAAGTGCTTATTTTTGTTAGCCCTCCTACCAGCGAAACCATTGTATTTGGAAATGAGAAAAAATTCACAGTAGTAGTGTATATGATGAATTCAAAAGGAAAAGTATCAACATCGAGTAGGATTTACTGGTTATTGAATAATAGACCAATTTATAAAATGTACTTGTACAAGTAAGAAATTTGGTACTAAAATATCATAGAAAAATATTTTGATGAATGTTAACTGTTTTAGGTACCTAAGTAGTATTGGACAATTACGGAACCCTACACTTTGTGTGGCCCGACCCGTGCTTGGCCGGTTTTTTTTTCTTCTAAAAATACTACACAACCTATGAAACAATCTTATATATAAAATTTTTGATATATTTTGTTTTCTCTGAGTTATGATTTTTTATCGAAGTGGCAGTGCTAGTGTGGTTCATTTATATTTACAGTTAAATTCGTCAAATTAATATAATTTAAACTTGTCTACTTTGTCTCTATTCAGAACCAAAAAGGCTACTGGTCCGTAACAATGTGGTGTGGAGTGAAAGGTTTATACGCTATTATAATACTGGTTAAGATACTGATCTTAATCGACGCATTACACAACATCAATTCAGAAAGAAATAAAGAATCGACAAGTAAGAGGTCACACAGCAATAGTTCAACACAAAGCTCTATTGAAAACGAACAGACATTGAGACATTACCAAATAACACTTGTCTGCGGTTGGGCTGTTGGTTTTGCGCGTTCGCTGGCGCGTTGTTGAGCGGCGCGCCCGGGGCCGGCGCCGCCGCCTGGTTCGACGGCTGGCTCTGATCTGTCGGTTGTTGTTGATTAGCTGCAGTCGACAACCCGTTTAACAAGGCGTTTTCTAAAGCGAAAGCCACGGGCATTCTTGTTTCTATCTCTACTTGGTACGTAATCGGGTCCGGTTGTATATTTATGTTGACGGTGGGCTGGGTAGTGTTCCTACCGGTGGGCGCGGCGGCGGCAGCGGCGGCGGCGGCGGCGGGTGCGGCGGCGGCAGCGGGGGGCGCGCCAGGGGCCGCCGCTCCGCCGCTCGACTGAGTGGCCGGAGCGGCCCCGTTCCCAGCTGCAGCATTAGCGTTGTTCGCTTGTTGCTGGCGCCGACTAGGCTGTACAACGTTTATGTGTGCCTGGTGACAAATTATACTGAACTTAATAACTGATACTTACGATGGATGCCGTGGTTCTCGGCTACGCATAGACCAATTAATATATTATTGTGAGATATTAAACGATATCTGCCATAGGGCCACATAGGCCTGTCCCTTGGCGAAATGTGATTTTCCTAAATCAATTACAGCTTCATCTAAAGTACACACTTGCAATTTTTGCACAGTAACAGCCCGGTAAGGAGTATCGGTTTGAGTACTCGCAAAACCTAAAAGTACTTCCCGTTGAAATAGAATCATGAAAGGTGAGAAGCAAGCTTAAATAGCACAAGTAAAGGAATAAATGTGAGAGTTGCAGTGTTTAATTACTACAAAAACTGTATACAGACCTACCAACTTGTCAGAAAGGCGGCGCTAGTAGTAATGCAACGAAATTGTATTTCAACCAATCAAGGCAGTTTTAAAATATGACATTACCATAGTAATAGTCTTAGTTCTAATTTTGGTAATTTCACAGATTCTGAGGTAGGTCTGTATTTTTTTAAATTAATGCAAGGTATAGAGAGATGGCGCTACTTGTTAAATAAAACTAGTAATCGGTTAAATTAACCTGTTTACAAACAAACTAGTGAACTCAGTGCGCGAGTCGGATTCGCACTTGGCCGGCAATTTTTTTATGGTCCGGTAACGAGTTCTCTAGATCAATGTTGTCTATCAATCACATTAATTACCTAAACAAACATCTGTGATGTGACGTGTTTTATTTATTTATTTATATAAATTATACGCAATTATCGACGTAACGCAAGCAAAGCAATGTGCAATAGAATACTGATAGACAGAGAAGGGTGAGAGCTGTTATAAATCTTAGTGTGAGCGTACTTACTTGCATTGGGATCGGGTGACGTAGAATAGCAGCTTCCGAGGTGAGCCGCGGATTCCGCTGTCCCACTTGAAAGTTGATGTCACTGACAGCGTGGTACGCATGCGCGAAGCTGTGCATTATGTCCAACACCATGTCTAACGTGCGCTGCTCTCTCTGCCGCTCTTCTTCCGTAAATTGAGGTGGCTGAAATGATAGTTCATCGTCATACAAGTGTGCAAGGTTATATTTTTACGGCGAGGCCGCTATTTTAAATCCAGAGCGGAGCGAAGGATTTTTAAGGTGAATCCTAAGTGCAGTGAGGGATTAAAAGTACATCGCCCGAGAAAAAAATATTTGCGATCGAGTTATACATTATACTTTTCATCCCCCTCTATGAGAAACAATATTGTAGAACAATTTATGAATACTTTTATTAATTGCGCCTGCTTTAACATATTCAAGTGTTAAAATGAAAACAATACGAAAAAGAAACTTATTTTTAGGTATAATTTACAATGCACCATTGATGATCCGCCATAGAGTTGAAGACGGGACGTAGTTCGGGAAATTTTCATTTGTTTTCTTTTTTTATTTGGCTGAATGGCATCCATCTTACCAGCCAGTAACTTTTTTCATACAAAATTTTCCATTCGATATCTGTAGTCGCAGAATTATAAGCAAATGTTAAGTTCCTTTCCCGGCCGTAGGTTTTTAAGACCTACTTTCGTCACTTTTCGAATAGATGGAATGAAAAATTATAAACGAATTGACGTTTTGTGCGCACGCGAGTTTATAATTTCTTATAATAACATCGGAGCATAATTTCTATTTTAGATCACTTGTGAGAAAACAAATTATTAAAGGTGGAGTAGGAAACAAACGAAACACTTGCACTTTTATTTTAGGAGTAATTTAAAGACTTACGTCAGGACCGTTAGCGGCCCGAAGCTGATTGATGTAGTTTGCACGGAAGGGATGGAACTGCTCCTGAAGCACCTCCAGCTCTTCCAGCAGTTGGCCCAGGTCACGTGGTCGCGAGTGGCGCGCACGCATCGCACGCAAAGCTCTAGGAAAGCTTACAATTCAGTTCGCAGCGTAAATTATTATAGCACTGGTAAAAGAGATGTTGCTGCCCAATGCTCCAGTAATAATAATGGTATATAAGGCTCGAGATAGGCGTTTTCTATAAAGGTCACAGCGCGCTATATGGCGCGGCACGGCTGATATTATTTGTATTGATTTATATGGTCTGAAACGCATTACAACGTCGCGGCAACGGACTATAGTGCGCTGTGACCTTAAGGCTCGAGATAATGTAGAAATCCGCGTGACGGTTCGGCTGCTTCGCTGTGAAATTACAAGATAATGTTTGCAATTATTGATCATATCGGCAGGGCAGCCGCTCAACACTAATAACTTTGCGCCAGGAGGCCGGGCCACTCAGTACGCGAACGAGCCTATATTTCGACCCTGTGTCTTTATCAAAGTAAAAAAGAGAGAAAACGCGCCCAAAGTATTAAATACCCAGTAATTTTGTACAATGCCAAAAATTACCAAGCTCGTAGCAGCATTGTACAAATTATTGTACTTATCGTTCATCATCTTATATACTCTTTCTAGTCAATGTATGCAATGCCTAAAGGATATCAAATAAAGAAAAAATAAAACATCTTTCCTTTCTGATCTTCCTGATTAAATTGTATTGAAAACTGAAAGGAACAAGTTTCCTAAGATGTTTGCCACAAAGAACGAAACCGCACACAGACAAAAAAAAACAGCTCAAGACTCATTGTTGTTTCCTAAAAGCATTTCGAAATTCGTGTTATAGCATATATAAAACATAGTGGCAAATACAGAAGACTACAATTTAGCTATACCTTTGCTTTCGACCACAATGTGTTGTCTTGTGGCAATGTAAAAAACTCCTAGTTGACGCATCTAATATATCAGTCTACGCCCGCTATATTACTACTTTGGTAGAAATAGCGATTCAGACCTAAGTCCGCTAGGGAAGAAAATCAACTAATATATAATACGTCGCAGTAATTCGTCACACAGGTCATTAATTTAATTTAAAAAACTATACATACGGCACCATCTTCGATATAATAATACCTTGAATATAGGAAATTAATTTTATAATTTTAGAACATCGTTTTAATAAGTGCCAAAAAACAAATTTCGCGATGTGGACGTTTCAGGCCTCGATCGTGAAGACGCGTCGAGTCAAGGGCATGCCAGCAGCGATGCTTGCAGTGGAATAGAACCCTAAAACACTATAGTTGTTGAAATAGACTGCGTTACTGAAACGCGGCGAGTGCCGACAATCAAAACGCGCGAGATAACACTTCTGCCTGCATAAACGCTCACATAACATTAAAACCAAGTTTGATATTGGTCGCGCCAAACGTGCTGCTCAAAGAAAACCTCAACATGTACATTTGTGAACTGTTTTTTCGTACAATGTATGATTTCGTTCTTTATTCTCCTCATCCTAATCAGGACTGACAATATTTACATCAAAATGGATGTTAGTATAATTAATTAATGCCCGATATTGATGGATAAGTTCCACCGGTGTATGACATTGAAGGCGGAGTCACTTAATTGTCCGAAAAGAAAGATGATTCCATGCTTCGGAAGGCACGTTAAGCCGTGACTCTCACTATACCAATGACAGGATTTGCAACCCACATGAAGATAAAGATTGTTAACGATCTGCCAGTACTCTTGGTCTTGGCCAGCAATCTAAGCATAGTAAGCAGATTTGCATTTATTTGCAAATTGGAATTGGGAATCTCAGTGGCGGACATATTAATGGGCTGCTCCTTCTTCTTTGCGAGTCGATGCTAAGTAATAATTTAAATACTACTACTTACCGACGGCGCGCGTGGGACTGTCGGGAAAGCGTCTCCGCAAGATCTTCGCCGACAACTTCCTCGATCGGTGGCTCGGGCTAAAAGAATAACAAATTCATTATAAATGAACTTGGAAAGAGCCCTTCGGCCGCCATCGAAACTGAGTTTTGTAACCAGTTGCAATCGAGGACTTATTCGTCCTTGTTCGAAACCAGTTGCGATTGAGGAGGTTTCCTTCCTCGGTCGAAACCAGTTACTACCGAATACTTTTTACAAATTATCTTGTCTCTACAATACCTAGTCTAGCCGTAAATTCTGTGTCCCAATATTTTAAATACAAATATTTCATTTACTGAATGACTATTTGAAGACACAAGTGTAACAAGACACTAGAAGAAATTTCCAGTTGGTTTCGAACAAGGACGAACAAATCCTCGATCGCAACTGGTTACAAAACTCAGTTTCGATGGCGGCCGAAGAGGGAATGAGATCTTACAAATACACATGTTTCGTACGTCTTATATATTTTCAAGTAAGTCTAAGTAAGAACTACAACAACAAATATAACAAAATATCATCCATTTACATTAAGCTCGCTCTTATATATATATTCTCGTACCATGCATAAAAAAATTACAAATCAAACTTTCGTATACAACTTCACATAGGCGCATTCCCATAGATGTTATGTATTGAGTCGATAGGTAAGATACTAGGAAAGAAAAAGCAGCTAACAGTTTAATCAATTTGGCTTGTTCAATTGAAATTAATACACCGGCGATTTCGGTATAGCAGCTCTTGTTTACTTTCTCTCACACTAATAAAATTGTAACTGGTCAATGTATACAGCATGAAATTTACATCGTTTTGTTCCCGCCGTGTAGTGATAGTACCCGTCAAACTGAACAACTTTTCACGAAAAAAAAAATTCCTGTGACACATACAACACATATAACCGCCAGCTCTTTTCTCTTCTCCACACACAATACAGAAAATAGATTTTGTTAGCATTTGGTGATTCTTAATTTAAATACTAAGTTTACAATGTTTGTGTATGTTTTGTGATGCTATAGGTTTATTGTCTATCTATGTACCTATAGAGAGCGTACTTTTATAAACTACACAATATGGAGTATAAATATGTATTGTTCAACATATTACGTGGGGCCTAGTGAAAGTCTCTGGATCTGGCCACTTACAATAAAAGAATGAAAAAACAATTATGGAATTCGAAAATAGTACTCTTTGTTACATGTTACATTTTAATTTGCGAGACTGTCATTTGGTTTTTCATTGTGACGTTCTTTCGAAAATTGTGTGTCGCTATCAAAATTAATTTAACTCATGGTTCAATGATTTTTTTTTATGATTTTCGTTGTGGTTTAAGTCAACAAGAGAGTTGCCAGAGACTTCAGTTGGCATTTGGTGATGAAGCACCAAGTCGCAGCTCTGTGTATTCGTGGTTTGGAAAATTTTGACGTGGACGTGAAGGTCGGCCGGCGACTTATTGAAACTGACCAAAAAATTACTTGCCAGCAAATTCGTGCTTTGTTAGGCATTGGAATGAGTCAAGTGCAAAACATTTTACATATGTGCATCTGAAGGTTCGGAAGCTTTGCACTCGATGGATACCGCATGACTTAACGGAGGACCAGAATCGACTGCGTATTCAGTGGTGCCGTAAAATGATAAAAAAGTTTAACAGAGGACAGTCATTGGATGTCTATAATATCATGACTGATGACAAAACCTGGGTGTACTGCTTTGAACCCGAAAGAAAAAGCCAGTCGGCAGAGTGGGTCTTTCCTTTTGAAGATTTGGCGACGAAAGTTAAGAAAAGTCGAAGCATTGGAAAAAATGGTTGCTTCTTTTTTCAGGACATTGCACTACAGTATCGCTTGAAGATCAAAGGTTAGTGACTACAGATTGGTACGTCAATACTTGCTTGCCCAGAGTTTTAGAAAAACTTCGCAAATAGCGTCCTCGAAGTAATGTCCTCCTTCACCACGGTAAACACACTCTGCTAAGGTGACAGAGAAGCCTATTTGAAGGCTTAAAATGTGGAACTGATGACGCATCCGCCTTACAGCCCGGACCTCGTACCCTGCGACTTCTTTTTGTTTCCAAAAAGGAAATTTTCAGAAGCGGTATTTTATTCAGAGGAAATTTTAGCACTAACAAAATGTAGTTTCTTTGAAAGCCCTTTCTATGAATTTTACATTAAACCTATCACCAGAATTTATATTACCTCCATTTAATTTAAATAATAAAAATCCGCTAATTACTTATATTATTTCATGAAACGAACAGACAATTAATAGTAACTTTGCTGTATTTACCAAAATAAAATAATAATTAAGTTGAATTATAATAAAATAAATAAAATAATTGTTCATCTTCTTTTATTATTATTTTAAAGATTTTTTTTCCAAATAAATGACTTATTTCGGGAATAAAAAATCGTTTCATGATTCTCCGTGTCACATGACTTGTGGCTGGCCACACACACAAAAAAGATAACTGTCAATCTGTGTTGCAGGCTGTCAGATTCTGACGTTTGTTTGGGTGACAATGAAATGCGCCAAATAATGTGCACCTAATAATTGAGGTCAAAAAATGCGCGCCAAATAATATGCACTGAATAATTGGCGTCAAAAAATGTTTACTTTATTTGTTGTGAATTATTTACTGCATTTTGTTGAAGCACTTGAATAAAATGCAAGGAACATTGCACAGTCCAAAAACGTGCAGGAAATAATTCAGTACAGAACAAACCCCAGTTCTTGGCGCGCTGCAACAATGCGCACTCAATAACATGCAGGTAATAATACAGGTCAGGGTCATGGACACCTCTAGAGAGTTGACACATTTCAGATCAATTTATCAGCTGTATGTGGAATCGATTTTGAAACCATTTCGCCCAAGCAGCCCGATAAAACGAAGCCAATCCACAGTGAATGCTAAGTCAGGAAGGGTGCGAGCAAAGCGAGCACGGGAGTTTGGGGCACCCCGACTCGGTTAGATTAGGTTAGAAGGGGATTGCGGACGGGAGCTAGGCCAGCGAAGCGAGCACGGCTCCCTCTGCCATACCCTTCGGGATTAGGTTACCTTGTGACCCCCATGCCTGCTTGCAGGCATGCCAAGAGCTTGTCACAATGTACTTGCAGACTTTAAAAAAAATGGGCGTTCTTAATATCACGCATTAAATAACGTGCAGTCCAATAATTTGAACCAAAAACCTGAATTATTTGCTGCAGATTATTTGTTGCGTATTATTTGCTGCACGTTATTCACCGCATATTATATGCACCCGCTTCAATGGTGCTGCCAGATACTTTTTTGTTTTCTACTACCAATATATTAAAATAATTATTGCAAAGTAACGGTGGTAAATAAAAAATATTTTTTAATTCAGACTCGTAGATAATAATATACTCTTTCAGCCTATATACTTCAGTTCGCTGCTAAAAATATCAAATATTAAAATACCACCTTCCATACGATTTCTGAAGATGTCCTTTAAGACAAACTTAGAGGCATACGTTTTACGAGCTCTGCATCGGCGGTGAATGCGTTCTATGAAGTCATACAAGAGGTCCCTATGGAAGACTGGTCCAATTGCTTTGTACAGTGGTTTCAGCGAATGCAAAAATGCATTAATTGCGAGGAAATATACTTTGAAAACCAATAAATGTATCGTAAGTCTTATATCTAGTCTTATTTATCAGAATCCAGAAGCTTTCAGTATGCCCTAAGGACAGAGGATTAATTACAAGATTCTTAAGGAAGACACGATTCTTAAATTGCGGTCACAAAATTTAAATCAGGTTTCGTGGCCAACTTACGAGTAAGTTATTAAACAATGTTTTATAAAAATATATTCACGAAGCGACATTTTTCACGTTTTAAAGAAAAGTTAAATCATTCGGTCGGGATGCAACGCTATATTATTGTAGTAATGTTATGATGAGTTGTGTAAAATCGATATGTGGGAGGAGTTAACCATGATTACCTCTTCCTGCGGCGCACCCGCGCTGGGCTCGTTTTCCATGGGCTCTACAGGGGCCTCGCTGGATGCAGTATTCTCCTACAGTAAGCACATTAACATAAACATAAACAACTACTAGAAAACAAGATGGAAGAAATATATAGGTACTATTAAGCTGGTTGCATTATTTATAACATAACAAACACTACATTAATAGCAAATTTAAAATCAAACATACTCTAGAACAGAACATGATTCGGTAATATCTGCAAAACTGTTAGTGGTCGGTCACCTAGCTTGATGCCTTGCCTTGTCCCTCCTATAAACTCGTTGCAGTCAATAGACTGCCAACTATACTGGACTACCAACTATATTGGAACAATACAATATAAATTCCGCCTCCATAGCAGAACGGTAGTGTTCGGCTCACATTACAGAGGATTTAGGTTCGAATCTCGGTGGAGACAATCCGTAGCCGAATGGTCGAGATTTCAACGCCCATTATGAAGGTTCCGGGTTCGATTACCGGTGGGGACACTGTCAAGCAAAAATCTCTTTGTGAGACTTTCCCCAGCTTGGTTAAGACATTGCAGGCTGAATCACCTGATTGTCCGAAAAGAAACATGATTCCGTGCTTCGGAAGACACGTTAAGCCGTTGGTCCTGGCTACTATCTAGTCGAGTGGCCTTTGGCGGCTTTATAACACTGACACCAGGGTTTGTGTGGTCGGTTGCCGACCTTACAACCCACGCGATGATGATGATGATTTTGTGCTTCGGAAAGCACGTCAAGCATTATCTACGGAAATTCGTTACATGAGCCTGGAACTATGGGGTCGATCATCGGAGTTTACAACCCACACGATATGGATCAGTATATAATTATTACTATCTCCATACATCCAAATCCGTTGAGTACTTTAAGCGTGAAGGCAACAAACATCCAAACATCCAAATACTCTTAAGCGTGAAGGCAACAAACATCCAAACATCCAAATACTCATACATCCAAACATCCTAACATTCAAACATCCATACATCCAAACATCTAAACATCCAAACATTTAAACATCCAAATATATTTTGACATTTATAATATTAGTGTGATAGTGCCATCAAGTGTCTAAATACAAAGTTTCATAATGTCATCTTCGATAATAACGAACTTCCATACAAACTTTCATCCCCTATTTCCTCTCCAAGCTTTTTTATCGCGATAAAAGGTAGCATTTGTCCTTTCCTCTAATCTACCTCTGTACCAAATTTCACCAAAATCGGTTCATTGGTTTAGGCTTGAAAGCGTAACAGAGAGACAGACTAGAGTTACTTTCGCATTTATAATATTAGTAAGGATAAGGATTAAGTTCATTCGTCAATCATACCGGTAGATAGAATCAATAATACGGACTTAGAGGCGGATTAAAGGTCGACAGCGCCCTAGGCAAGCGCCTCATTGGCGCCCCCCTGGTGGCGGTTATATTAAAAATTATAACAGCTTATTTTGCAAATAAACTTATTATCGGCTCCCATCCGCGCTGAGCCCCTGTCCCTTCACACTTGCGATGAAGATAACTTATTATCGGCTCCCATCCGCGCTGAGCCCCTGTCTCTTCACACTTGCGATGAAGATAACTTATTATCGGCTCCCATCCGCGCTGAGCCCCTGTCTCTTCACACTTGCGATGAAGATAACTTATTATCGGCTCCCATCCGCGCTGAGCCCCTGTCCCTTCACACTTGCGATGAAGATAACTTATTATCGGCTCCCATCCGCGCTGAGCCCCTGTCCCTTCACACTTGCGATGAAGATAACTTATTATCGGCTCCCATCCGCGCTGAGCCCCTGTCTCTTCACACTTGCGATGAAGATAACTTATTATCGGCTCCCATCTGCGCTGAGCCCCTGTCCCTTCACACTTGCGATGAAGATAACTTATTATCGGCTCCCATCCGCGCTGAGCCCCTGTCCCTTCACACTTGCGATGAAGATCAACTTATTATCGGCTCCCATCCGCGCTGAGCCCCTGTCCCTTCACACTTGCGATGAAGATAACTTATTATCGGCTCCCATCCGCGCTGAGCCCCTGTCTCTTCACACTTGCGATGAAGATAACTTATTATCGGCTCCCATCCGCGCTGAGCCCCTGTCCCTTCACACTTGCGATGAAGATAACTTATTATCGGCTCCCATCCGCGCTGAGCCCCTGTTCCTTCACACTTGCGATGAAGATAACTTATTATCGGCTCCCATCCGCGCTGAGCCCCTGTCTCTTCACACTTGTGATGAAGATCAACTTATATCGGCTCCCATCCGCGCTGAGCCCCTGTCCCTTCACACTTGCGATGAAGATAACTTATTATCGGCTCCCATCCGCGCTGAGCCCCTGTCTCTTCACACTTGTGATGAAGATCAACTTATATCGTCTCCCATCCGCGCTGAGCCCCTGTCTCTTCACACTTGTGATGAAGATCAACTTATATCGGCTCCCATCCGCGCTGAGCCCCTGTCCCTTCACACTTGCGATGAAGATCAACTTTGCCATTATTGACCGGGCGAGCACGAAGCGTCTCCGTTTCAGCTTGGCCAAAATTGCTTTTGTATGTCCATCTGTCTGTTTGGTCTCCTCTACAAGTCGCGTTTCTCAACCGATTCTCGTGAAATTTTTTGAGCAGGTTCGATAAATTAATTAATATTTTTTGTCGAGTTACTTTTTGGAAGTTTTAAAAAACCACGGAGTTATTAGGATTGAAAACGTAATAAATCATAAATCAGCCTTTAAGGTGCCCCACACGGTACAAAGTCGCTAAAGGATTTCCATATATCTTGTTCTACTTATGGGTGTAATATCGATTTTTGGGTATGACATTTTTAGTCGTACAATCTCATAAACACGATTGTAGATAATTTTTTCGATAAAAAAAGCTCGCAAACATTGCTCTAAACATTTACCTTTTTCATTTTATCTCCGGACTGTTAAAAATTATTCTCGTAAAATTAAGTGCACAATACAGGCAATTACTATACGACAGTAATCACTTATAAAAATATACAAAAAAATAGTAAGTAGTTTTCCAATAAAGAAGCAAAACGTGTGATGCGATTACGTCATTTTATTTCGAGCGCGTGCTCATCATCTATTCCATTCTGTTGTTTACTTAAGGTGTATATCGCTATCTCTCACCCCTTTCACTCAGTTTTCCGGGAGTCTTTTTAGCCACGCCCCCTAAAGATGAGTAATTACTTTGAATGTCTCGCCTTAAAAAAAATCCTCCCGAGGTCTACACCCCATAGAGCCACTAGTATCTTTTAGGCAATAGAGCGATGCAAAAGTAGGCGCGCCCCGCGCTTCGCAGTCTTTACCAACTTCCATTTGAGAATCGGGCGGTACAAAAATAATTAAGTAGACGGGGCGCGTTTCGCAGTCCTATCTTACCAACTTTTATTAGGGAATCGGGCGATCCTGGAGTAATTAAGTGCACGGGGCGCGCTTCGCAATTCCATTCTACCAACTTCTATTGGGGAATCGTGTGACGGAGGAGAAATTAAGTCGACGGGGCGCGCTTCGCAATTCCATTTTACCAACTTCTATTGGGGAATCGTGTGACGGAGGAGAAATTAAATCGAGGGGGCGCGCTTCGCAATACCATTTTACCAACTTCTATTGGGGAATCGTGTGACGGAGGAGAAATTAAATCGAGGGGGCGCGCTTCGCAATACCATTTTACCAACTTCTATTGGGGAATCGTGTGACGGAGGAGAAATTAAGTCGACGGGGCTCGCTTCGCAGGTGTTTAGTTACCTTTATTACAGAATTGGGCGATGCAGGAGTGATTATGTAGAGATGGGCGCTTCGCAGTTTTACCTCACTAACTTTTATAAAGAAATAGGGCGATACAGGATTAATTAATGTAGATGGGGCGCGCTTGGAAGCTCATAGGTTCTACTTACTTTTTTTTAAACTTCTGCACGCGCCCTTTTTGTAACTTCGCGCCCCTAGGCACTTGCCTAGTTTGCCTTTGCGTTAATCCGCCACACGGTCCCATAGCCAAGATAAACATTTGTGTGATTAGCACTTGTGTTTGCCTTGTGCCTGGATGTTATTTATTTATTTAAGTAAAGTACATCAGCTGTCTGATACCCATAGTACAAGCTTTGCTTAGTTTGGGATCAGATGAACGCGTGTGAGATGTCCCCACATAATATTTATTTATTAATAAAGTAATAGCTGTGAATATTCTATCAGAACGCAACGCAGGCTTGTATCGGCTTGACATGTCATGGGCAAAATAAGTAACAAGGCAGTGGGCGGTAGGAATTGTAATTAACACAGAATGAGTACTATCGAAGTAACTATTTCTAGTGAAGTGCCAGTCAGCTAGTAGAGCAGATTAAATGTAAAAAAAATAATAGACCAATATCAAGCCATTGCAAGCACAATATCATGCGAAGCATACATTGATTCTCTAATTAGAAATCTTATTATATTTCAGTTATATGAAGAAGTTATGACAAATTTTTACATATTTATAGACAAGGGCGTTCACTGCGATGAGCGACAAGAAATAAAACTTCTTGCATGCGACTATGATCTAGAATGCATTATAGTTGGTAGTTGGTACAGTAAATAAGATTGTCTGCAGTTGTTGACGAAGACGCGACGCTCAGTGGTGGACGTTGTATGGCGCGGCGGAAATAATTGTCTTATAGAAAGGGAATGTTTTATATGTTGGATAGTTATTAGTTCATAAAATAATAAGTTGGCATATTTTTAGCGGGAAATGTTTCGTCCAAAAATGAGTTACTTCGCGTACTGTTTTTTGGCAGTAATGATCACATTTTCGAGCGTGTCGGAGAAAAAATATTTTTCATACAGAAGGTATAGTATCAATAGTGGTACCTCGTTGTCGACATGCGCGCGCAGGTTGGCGAGAGAAATCTTGATTTCGTTGATGATGCGGCGAATGAACTCCATCCGGCTCGTTGTCGGTGACATTGACAGCGTCTGTTGCTCTTCCATCAGAAGCCCCGAAGGATCCGTCATGGCCTTTCAAATATAGCATAATATAATGTCAGTGAGACTCGAAGACAGTGATTATTATAGATTCTAATCTGATCCGACAAACCTTCGAGCCCGCCGGCATAATGCGTATGGGCCATTACCGTGAGGATGTACCGTAAAACCAAATCAATGCACCACATAGCCCATTTTTATTGAAGTAAGTCATAGTAAAAGTTTCAAAGAATCCTAATAACAAATTACATGATAAGTATGCATACTGGTTTTGGTTCTGTTAAGTAAATGCGATAGTTTTTTGACTAATACAAAGAAACAAAACACTTTTTCTTAACTTATTTAGGCATCCCAGTGCAAATGTTTGAAGGAGCCTGCGTGCCCATTTTGATTAATATCCCTGATCAACTATGTTATTGTTATTACACATATAGCAAACTTTTATTAATAAAAATGTTGAAAAATAATTTAAACAATTAATTATTTAATTTTAGCTCATTTTTATTTTTATGAGTTTGTTTAGTAGGTCTCAGCAAAGACCTCATTACCCTATCTGGTAACATTTTTGCTGTCACCTGCTTTACCGCGGGAGGGGCTCAAACAAACAGTATAGAATCTCATTTTCCCAGACTTTCCAGATGGCGTATTTTCCCACCGAATTAGTTTGTACACCTTGAATTTCCCTGTCTTTCTGTGATTGTCTAGAACAGTGAGGTTCAATCTATAGTCGTGATTGCTGCTCTATTATCTATTAATGTTATATAAGTTGTGACACAGTAATGTGCCCGTATTCAACCTATGACCTTCTTGCCCTCGGATTATCAGGCACATAAAGATTTTACATCCTTCATTGGTGTGATTTCCAGCGAACGATTTGCTACTAAGAAGTGGAATGCTATTATTTGGTCTGTATTAACATAACTGTTACGAAACTTGATGTTTTGAAGGCAAGAGTAAATAGTCAATCTTTAGATAAGCGTATTCTGGAGAATAGTAAAAAAGGCATGAAAGTCAAATTTGCACAAATTTTCGTAAAGAGGCTGATTACTGGGTGCTTTACCCTACTTAATTTTAAAGCTCTCGCGGCTTCTTGCAGAGCGTAGGTCTTAAAAATAAATATAGGTACCAAAATTGAGAAAACCGTTATGATTATGGTTACATAATCTTTTAAATGAATAACTTTTTGGCGTATTTAAAAAGATTGAAAAACACTGGTCTAGAAAGTTTATACCTTGGTATTGTACGCAGTGTGTGTAGTGAGTATGAGTATACATGTACGTCGCTCACCATAAGCCTCCTGATCTGTTGCGGGGTGCCCGCGTTGCCCGGCTCGCTGGCGGCGCTACCGGCGGAGTGCGCGAGCCGCTCCTCCTGGCTGGGCGGCATTCGCTGCACCAGGTGTATCACCTTCCCGTTCACGTCTAAACACAAAACATTATTTCGACATATTACCATCTTAGCTGAACACGTTGGATGGAACGAGGCTTCACAGGCGTTAAGCGATTTCCATGTGTTTTGCATACGAGAAGAGGAAAATATGAATTCATGATTTTAAAAACATTTTATTAGTAACCACCAGCTGCCCGCGGATTCGTTCGCGCAAGCATTTTGTGTTTACTTAGAAGTTTTTATATTGTATACACATACACGAAATTGTATAGAAAGATGTTATAATATTTCTTCGTAGACTATTTTTAGAAGTTTTGTCTTGTGTATCAGTGAGTATAAACAGGTTTCGTGCACTGCATACTCGTGGCAAAGCTACATAAAGCTGGCCGTGAGAAAAACAAGGGTTCCACAGGTCTACACCAACACGACTCGTAGTCTGTCGTAGCTTTATTAATGGTCATACAGAAATTCACAATTATTGGGAACTGCACACGTTTAAACCGGAACGGATAGTTGTTTGTATAAGCGGTATCAGAGGAACGAAAACACGCAAACCTGCACCACATCCTGTTAAAATTTGCGCCTCTATCACGTTGCGTTGAAGCAATATGACTTTTAAACGTGTGCCGTTACACAGTTTTGTTGGACTTAAATTTCTCAGTAAAATTATGGGCACACCGACTTTTAATCTAATAATAATATGTGCCGGAAAGCCAGGACAAAGAATTTAAAAGCAACAACTTACCCTGTCGACAGGGTAAGTTGTTGCTTCATCTCGGTCGACAACATTGTTAATCGTAGTGTATTCTACTTGTGTGTGACCCTTCAACACGTTCCATAATTATATTATTTATTTCAGTGACTTCTTGGTTGCGAGGTGACGCTGTTCAATTATTCGTTAGTACCTACCTGTGTAATGCCCCGTTTACTTATTAAGTAGAATAGTTTAATAAAACACACCAGAACAGTGCAACAAAACAGTGTAGTTATGAAAATCCAAGAAAATACTTTTCAATATCTACTTATATAACATTTATAAGTAGGGGTGTGTTTAAAGTGTGTGGCCAAATAGGCGATAGGCAAATAGGCCTATCGCCTATTTGGCGGATCAGTAATTTTGCTTTTCCAGTAACGATAGATGCTAGAAAACACATTGAAACAGCGTCTTTAAAACTAACAGCGCCACCTAGTATTTGTCATTGACATCACGCGGTGTGGTAATAACTATCTTTTCAATACACCTTGCTCAAAAATTGAACTTACGAAGGCAGTAAACTGTGCGGTAAATGCGTTTTACCGCACTAGTGCGATTTTCTTACAATTTTTTTTTATTCTTACGGTCTTCAAAATTATTATTCAGCCAGGATAATTTTGACAATAAAAAATATTTAAATCGATTCATACAAAGAGAAAAGTATTTTATGTTTTTCTTCTTTCAACAAATTGTATCAAAAATGTTATCAGCCAGTAATATTTAAATTATAAAAATAAAATAATCTCGATTTAACAAATAATATTCGTAGAGGAATGTCCGCCATACTTTCGTTTTGTAGTTGGCGCCAAGTTTGTAAAATTTTCATTTAATTGTTTTACATTGAATGTTGTTTTATGAGTGATTAAGTGTTGATATTTAATGATAAATGTGAATAGTAAGGATACTCAAACTGGGCGCGATATAATAAAGGTTAGTTTTTACAACTTCTACATGATCAATTTTACCTGTAGTATCATAGCTTTTGTAGGGTACTATGCAATTTCAATTTAATAATTTACTATCAGTTTTCTCACAAGTGTATTGAAAAACGTCGTACAACACACGGATCTTAGGTTTTATAACAAACTCGTGACATTATAAACCCTCACCTGCGGCTCGGGCTTACAAAAGTCACCTCGTTTGTAATTAGCCACCTACGATCCTTGTATCGTAATGTACTATTATCAACATATCGAATACGTAAACCCTTGTCACGCAGGCGCTATATTCGTATGTCTTATACTTTAGCAGGGCTGCTAGAGTTCCACATCAGATGTACCAGACCTTCGATTTTTATACCTAAACAGAAAGTGTTCATTCGCCAAACAACCTTATTAACCTTAACCAAGGTGCTATATTTGTATCTCTTACAGTTTAGCTCGGCTGCTAGGATTGCTCATCCATCAGGTGTACCAGACCTTCGATTTTTGTAAAATAAATTATAGCCTATATGTTACAGAGGACCAATATAGCTATACAACAAAAAAAGTTTCATCAAAATCCGTTCAGTAGTTTTTGCGTGAATCGCGAACAAGACAGACAAAAATTTCAAAAATCATATTTTTGGCATCTGTTACGTTTAAGAAGACCCCCCACAGGTATTTTTTAGTTTTTATTTTCAATGTACAGAATTGGCCTCTTTATAGATTTACTATATGTATAGATATATATATAGGTAGATAGATGTACACGATCTAAAATCATTTTCAAAACCATATCAAGAAAAAAATGTTTAACTTGTATTCATATTGTAGGTATATTTAGAACCACGTAATTTACTTAATTTTAAATTGTAACCTACCATAGTCAGCCAATTTTTTCTCATCTTGCAGCACCCTCCCCCAAAAAATAAGACGCTGTTGACCAATCTCTATTCCGAGACGTTCCCGCACCTTCTCCTTTAACTGGAGCACAGTAATCTGTAAAAAATCAGTTATAAGTTAATTAAAATAAAACATATTTTACAAGCAAAAATTCAAGTACACTGTTTTACCAGGAAGGCAAGTTTACAAATGGGTCTTCGACCAACAGTTTCTTGGTGTCTTTACTTTGTGGCGAGCGCTCTCGATCTCCTGCCCACTTCAGTGGAAAACCCAACCATTTTCACAGATCCGCTTCTTTCCTCTCTTCGATTCGAGGAAAGACTTAAGTAAATACATACATCTCACCTACCGAGAGTATCACGCGGTACGGCTGAGCTGATGCGGCGCTATCATGAAAGGAGCATCCATCAATACTAGGATTAAGGGTGAAATAGTTCTTAAATATAGAGCAGGTCACCCATCTGCGCTCCTCGCAGACGTCCCCCCTTATACATACATACATATATCAGGCCAATACATCACGCTATTGTATAAAAAAAGGGATGATTAGACTTCTAGTAATATTCATTCACTAAATAAGACCAAATTTTGGTGGTTTTTGGTTTGGTCTTATTTAGTGACCAAAGACCAAATTGTGGAAAGAAAAGTACTTCACTAAATTAACAACATGCCTATAACCAAGTTAATGAAGAAACAGTAGAACTGGTGACACTTAACACACCATTGGGATTGATGAGAATGAATCGATTGGATTTTGGAGTCCACGCAGCTCCAGGAATTTTTCAAAGACTGATGGCATCTGTCCTAGCTGGCATTGAAGGAGTGGCATGCCTATTGGATGATGTAGTTCTGTGTGGAGCCACAATGTCTGAACATGACCAAAGATTAGAGTTGGTGTTAAGTCGGTTTGATGAATTAGGCCTGAAATTAAATAAAAAGAAATGCGTGTTTGCAGCACAAAGGGTCTCATTCTTAGGATATGAGATTGATGAGAATGGCGTCTACCCACTCAAAGAAAAATTGGAGGAAATATTGGAAACACCAGCACCCAAGGACAAAAGAAGTTTGAAAGCTTTCTTGGGCCTTTACAACTTCTATGAGAGGTTCATTAAAGGAAGACAACAACTCTACATCCACTATACAACTTGTTAAAAGAGAAGGTTCAATAGCAATGGGGAAAAGCAGAACAAGAAGCTTTTGATAATGCAAAAAGATTGCTTACATCAGACTTGACCTTGGTACATTATAGTTTGGTAAGAGAGCTTCTCTTACTATGTGACGCTAGTGACTATAGAGTGGGAGCAGTGCTGGTACATAAAATGCCTGATTGTACTGAAAAGCCTGTAATTATGAGTTCAAGAACTCTACAAGCCCATGAGCGAAGGTATGCTCAAATTGATAAAGAGGCTTTGGCCATAATGTTTGGATTAAGAAAATTTAGACAGTATTTGATTGAATGTAGATTTGTGATAATATGTACTGATCACAAACCTTTGCTAGGAATATTCGGACGAGACAAGCCTAGCCCAGAACTGATTTCTGAAGAATGCTTAGATGGGCACTGACAATGAATACTTTTGATTATGATCTTAAGTATAGACCTGGCAAAGAGTTGGGAAATGCAGACTGTTTGAGTCGATGGCCAACACCAAGTAAGGAACTCAATGAAGAAGATTCCATTGAAGATGTTTTTCTGCTTCAGCCGGTCGATTGCGTAAGCGGACTTGCTTTGCTTGGGGCGGGTTTGAAGACCGCCAGCGGCTTTCAAGCGATCGCGTAAGGAGCAAGCCAAGTCAACGAAGACGATTACAAGTGAATATTTTTACTCTTTGTCCCCAAGACGATTACCGTCCCAAAAGTTAGACAATTCCTACAATCGGAATCGGAATACCGTTCAACTTGCTTGAAGCCAAGCCAAGTGAACGAAGCAAGCTCGACTTACGCGATCGAGGCCCGGCAGTCTGATCTGTCGATCAATTCTAAACTAATTTCCAAAAAGACTGATAAAGATTTGATCCTGGCTAAAGTGAAAAACTTTTTACTTCATGGATGGCCTAGTAAAGTAGACAAAGACTTTTTGCCATTCCATAGAAGAAGAGACAGTCTATCTCTCAACAAAGAATGTATTATGTGGGCAAATAGAGTGATTGTACCCACATCATTACAAAAGAAAATACTGGAGGCTTTACATGAAGGTCACAGTGGGATTGTACAAATGAAAATTATGGCAAGAGCCCACTTATGGTTTCCTTCCTTAGATGATGACATTGAAGCAATGGTGTCCAATTGTGATGCTTGTCAATTGAACAGGAAAAACCCACCAGTATCTCAACATGAGTGGGCTGAAACAAAACCATGGGACCTTTCATGGGAAAAACATTCCTGGTAGTTGTAGATGCTTACAGCAGGAGGCCCATATTGGAAATTGTTTCATCTATGTCTAGTGGAAATGTGATTACAATATTACGCAGAATTTTTGCAGACCATGGATTGCACGAAGTTCTGGTGTCCGACAATGGTTTGGCATTTACCAGCAGAGTTCCAGAAATTCATGCAAAATAATAATATTAAGCACCTAACAGGAGCCCCGTATCATCCAGCTACAAATGGACAAGCACACTCTACAGGAATTGTATCTTTTCTTAATAGATACTAAGAGCAACAAAAAGGTTTCGTTCCCTAACTACATGAGATAAAAGTATGGTAAAGTGGGTTGCATATCTTCTCCGCCCCACGTCTCCTCCAAGCTGAGCCCCGGCAGACAAAAATTTTTCCTACCTGTTTTAGGTTTACATTTCGTGGAAAGTGGTATTTTTCTGTAACTCGATGAGGTAAGTAATCATGCGGCGGCCACCCGGACCATAAATGTGGAACACAAATCTCATGGATTTTTTTCACAACCCATTATTTTGTTCCAAGGTTATAACATGGATAACGAAGACTGCCCTCTGACCTAAATATTTACACAGACCTATGTTATTTTACATATACCTATCATTTGTAAAATTAAATAAAGTAAAATAATACCACTAGGAGACAAAAATACAAGACAAAATGAGACAAAACATATTAGTTTCGCTTTGCAAGAAATTGGAAAATATTACCAAAACCTATTAAAGCAAACATACTGTATGTGCTCATACTTTATGACATGATATGTAAATGAAGGTAGTTAGAGTATTAATAGTGCAATGGAGAGAGCTATGCTCGGAGTCTCACTACGTGATCGAATCAGAAATGAGGAGATAAGTAGAAAGACCAATGTCATCGACATAGCTTTTGAACTGATAACCCATGGGAAAGAAAGGTTCTCGAATGGCGACCACCGGCCGGAAGGCCCCACAAGGTGGACAGATGACTTGGTGAAAGTTGCTGGGCGCCGATGGATGCAAGTAGCGTAGGTCCGTTCACGGTGGAAACCTATGGGGGAGGCCTATGTTTAGCAGTGAAAGTCTTCCAGCTGAGATAATGATGAGAGTGTTAATAAAATGTAGGTACATAGAAATAAGGTAGGTTACGCAGAGCAAAGATAGACAAAATTTTACATGCCAGCAGTTACGTTACCACTACATATTATACAAAAGCAAAACAACGATAAAAACTGCAGGCACTTGCGCCTGCATTGCACTACCGTTCAATCAATGATGTCGCTTAGTTATAGATAGATAGGTAGTATCTTAACACTAGGCGCCGGTATAGGATTACATCCATTATTATACTTAAATGCTTTAAAGATAAAAAGTATAAATAAATGCTTTAAAGATAAAAAGTATACTAACCTCATCATCCACTGAGAACGGGTGGTTGTTGGAGTCCAGTGTTTTTATCGTAAACTCGATCATTTTTCTTACGGCGACATGAACGCCTCCCTGCACTGCAGATGCGTATTATACATACAATAGTAGTTATATTATCCCACTTGAAAGCACAATCAGCGTGATCACATTACTATACTCACCAATTTAACAAGGAATTTCCAATAGATTCACACTATTTGATAGAATTTTTTGATAAAACCCCTCTTTCCTGTAAGTTGGTGGTGATGGAAAGAATTTGAGTGTTGTGACACACCTAATACTTATAACAGATACTAGGATCCGAACAAAAACGTATTAGACAAAGCATAATATCATATTCATGAACTTAACAACTGTATTTTTTGATCCAACAATTATTGTATTACATTACCGAAGCTTCAGCACAATCTTTCTTTCTAACAGGTGGGCGGTGGCGGCCAAGGCGTCGTCGTTGCCACAAAACCAAGAAACTGATATTCCCGGGACAATAAAATATACTATACTAGTATCGATTTTTATGTAAATTATCGATTAGTCACTAGTTTTGACCATTGACAAAACTAGTATTGCCATTAAAAATAAAAAACTATTCTCTCTTGCCTCTTTCTTTCGACAAGGGTGCGTTGGGCCAGTCGCTCGCCAAGTGATTGGGCAATGTACTGGTGAAAAAATATGCCCACCACTATTTTATACCTAGTCACTATTCTAGTACACACTCCTCGGAGCTCGGAGGAAAAAGTTCCCCAATCAAGTTCTGCATAATCCTGGAAGACCCCGTCAGGGTCATTCCTCTCCCGCGCGCTTCTCGCCATGGCAACGTCTTAGGCCGAGGTCCGTGCCCCCAAGTGGGCGCCTTTAGGCTGTGGCTATAATACTAGGGGTAAGAGCCTTCCGCTCCCCCAAAAGTCCGGTTACGCTTGATACGTCGATTTTGCGACACAAGCATTAGGTCCTTGTCAAAATAAAAAAAAAAAAAA
The DNA here is from genome assembly GCA_951230895.1 of Carpatolechia fugitivella. NCBI lineage: Eukaryota > Metazoa > Arthropoda > Insecta > Lepidoptera > Gelechiidae > Carpatolechia > Carpatolechia fugitivella. Next base: position 24,950,531 of record OX579645.1, on the reverse strand, counting down.
AAAAGGAGGAAAAAGTTTTCCTCCGAGACACACTCAGTGACCCATCACGGACCACCTTATAGACCATCGCCATTGTGTACGCCTTAAGCACTTACCTATTAAAATAAATTAAGTCATCTACATTCAAAAGTTTCTAAATTTAGTCAAAAAGTGTGAATGCACTTAGCAAGTTTCTGACTGACTAAATCATTTAGGAAGCTAAATTAGGAAGATGTGTTTTCAAGTTACTTACTAAATTCAGTCAGTCACCGCGCCATTCTTCGTATCTTTCTAAGCATCATTTTTATATAATTATTATCATTCGAAGATATTATTATTCTTAGTCACACGATAAAGCTTGTGATTTATCGCGGAAAGCGATTTCAGTGACATTGCTTTTTGAAGTGATGGCTAGAGAAAAGCTCATATCCTATATCATAACAAGCATATAAATATCATGAACTTTACGCCATTGGATATAGCGATATCACCATATATATATATATATAAATAATATGATAATTATAAATGACTTGGTATTACATGGTTATTATTTAGTTACTTTTCAATTAATGAACAGTCTTAAACCCTAATTCTGGTGGTTTTTTGTTGGCAGAGAGAGTGTTTTTTTGTTTAAATTTGATTATTAATACTCTTTTTTTATATGGTATTTACTTGTAATGCTTGAAACTGAAGATTGTTGTGTAAAAATTTGATCTCGTATTGTATTACTTACTGTTCTTTATTATCAAGCATAATATTAATTACCTACTTGGTCTTAGTTTGTCAGGTAAAAGACAAGTTTTTGTTTTGTGCTATTAAAAAGTGATTTTTATGCCCTAAGTGAGTTTAATTTAATATTTCGTTACTTTTCAATTAGATAATCCTCTTATACCTTAGTTCTGATGGTTATTAGAAGGAAATTTTCAATCAAATGTATAAGTCAGTTATATTGGCCAAAAAAAATCAAACATTACAAACGTGAAAAAGTCAATAACTACAGTGCTTAAATCACTAACTACACTTTGGGAAATTATCACTAACGGCAAAAATAATTATACTCTATAGTAACATATCGGTAAAAGAACCTAAAATATAGGATATTGCAAATGAAAGAGGAGGTTTTACTGAACAATTCAAAATATCATTGACAAGTGTGAGTATTCAATTGCGTAATTTATTTGAGTTTAAAATTTTAAAAACTTTAAACGCCTCTAACTCACAAGTAAGATTTGGTCAATTAATGAATTCTGCTAATAAGGGGACGATATGCTTAAAAGCACTTTAAATTCTTAATTTCTTATATTTTTATTCATATAATTTTTATTATTGAACGATACGTGATTTTTATACGTTATTATTAATTTAAAACGGAAACACGTAAAAATGGAAACTATGTATGTCAAACATATAATTTTTGTAGTTATTGAAGCTTCTAACTAGCTTCCTTTTTAGGTTCTTAGTTAGGATGACTGAATTTAGCCAGGTGGAATACGTGCGCTAAGCCGCGGATGGACAGACAGACAGACGGACATGGTGAAACTATAAGGGTTTCTTTTTTACTACGGAACCCATAAAAGTGTCAGCTTTTAATGTCACGGGACTTTTTTTTTTGTTTTGGCATAATGCTATTTGCACATTGCCACATACAAAAACACAGGACTTATATTTGCATTCAAAATTACATCGCCAAACGCCTGATGAGCGTCTGATACATTAAAGTCCTCTGAGCCAATGCCGATTTGTAGCCAATGGCATGGCCATGGCAATGGCCATGCGTGTCAGGTAGGCATGCAATGCATGTGCAGCACAGCGAGCGGATCATAGTGGGGCGGATGTCGCGGTTTATCTCGCACCAGCGTTGCCAGAATGTTACTTTTGTAACATTTTACTTAACTTTTGACCCTCTCATGTTACCTCCACGTTACATGACTCAATATGTTACTTTCAGAACAGTTTATCTTTCTTTATAAAATTTGTAGTTTAGTGTTTTATAATTTTGTATAGAGAGAGTAAAATATATGTATTTAGAGATACATATTTATATGCTTAGTTAGTGCACTATGATTAAGGAAAAAAATGTAATCCCTAGTAACTACTAGTTTCTAACAAAGCAGAAATTTTCTTTTACCTTAACTAGTTGCAAACCGGCAGCGCTGCGGTTTCATACGCTGCCGGAAAGGATTCGGTCAGTCAATAAATTATAAAGTTTGACAAAAGGGAAAGCAGATTTTTTTTTATGTAATAAAGTGCCTTATTACAGTAGTTATTTTCCACTAGAAAATAGGGAAATTAATGTTTCTTTTCCTGTGTAAATGTTACTTTTTAAGCTGTTTCATGTTACATTTGACTATCACTTACTGGCAACACTATCTCGCACTCGCTCGCTCGAATTAGTGTGTTAAAAATTTTTCGTCTATGTCTTGAATTGAACCGAATTGTCCAAACCAAATTAATATACCTAGTGTTGTGAGTCTTGTATTTTGGTTTTCCAAGTTATTTTTACTAACATATACTAAGTACCCTTCCTCATATTAGATAAATAATTGAGGTTTTATCTGTTGCGGCGTCCTCTTCTCTAACCTCAATAACAGCCATGTCGAGCCAAGATGAAACACTGCCAGAAGGCTGGGAAGCCAGAAAAAGTCGTAGCACTGGTTAGTTTTCTACTAGTTTAGTCAAATTTATCTGTAATAACAATTGCATTTCAGATGGCTAAAAGAGGTTGGAATTATTTCAATGAAAAACATATATGATATCGTGTGGGTTGATGATCAATGTCACAAATAAATCCTGGTGTCAGATTTAGCTAAAGGCTTTGATACCTAAGCCTAATGTATGTAACGACTATTTCTGTAGGAGTAAGAACGAATCATCCTACTTTTGTCCTACCTAACCTAAAATTGGGAACAGAACCTCTGGATCGAGAGCACAATGCTCTGCGGTTATAGATGAGCTAAAAATGATTCAATAGATTGAAGAGAACATGTATTGAGATTTCTGTACACCTGCCCAGTGTTTTTTGTGTTTCAGGTATGACATATTATCTGAACTTGCACACAAAGAAGTCTCAGTGGGACAAGCCAGGAGTTCCTGCGCCTTTAGTTGATGAAGAAGAGGATGATAGCAGCAGCAGTGATCCCAAGTCAGTGCAGTGCAGCCACCTTTTGGTGAAGCATACTGGCAGCCGCAGACCTTCTTCCTGGCGTGAAGATCAAATTACTCGCTCTAAAGATGAAGCCTTGGAAATGCTCAGAGGTAGATTATTAACTTATTCTTATTTGAAGTAAAAATTGAATAAAATTGTCAATCACAACTTGTCATTCTCAAATGCTGTTTCATGTTTATTTACAAAATTTATATTTACTATGCTTACAGAATATCGCCAAAAGATTGTCAGCAATGAAGCCACTTTTGAAGAGCTTGCCCGTAAGTACTCTGACTGCTCTTCGGCTAAAAGGGATGGAGACCTAGGCCGCTTTAAAAGGGGTCAAATGCAGAAGCCATTTGAAGATGTGGCATTCACTCTAAAAGTTGGACAATTGAGCCAACCTGTTGATACTGACTCAGGAGTACACATTATTCTTAGAACGGCTTAAGCTCTTAATGTTTACTTCTGCTACTAACTGCTAAAAATCAAATGTTACTCAATTCAAATAGTGTTGATTCACCTAAGTGAAAGCTTAAAATAAAATTTCCTTAATCTTTTTGGGCACAACCCAACACAAAATAGATTCAGAGGTTAATTTTAAGTTAAACTACTTTATTTTATTTTAACCATAACTCTACTTTCTTTTTATTGTATTGTATCGTGAACTACTTTCAATAGTTTTCAAGTTTGACCCTGCATAATGTATGTATTAATTAATGCATGTAAAAAGGAATGCTTTTCAAATGAGTAAATTGTGATTTTTTGTAGTAAAAGGTGAATTAAATTCTAATTGAACTCTAGTTTTTAGATAGCAGCTTAAGTTTTTAAATGATTTTAACTTAGATTTGGGTTAAAGTTTATTATATCTTTATTGTTTTATTTAGATCAACTACAGATTTTAAAATATGAAATGAAGAATTCCACCCTAAATATTGTATTGATAAACTGTAATAGTAAATATTATTCAATTCATAATTAAGTTAGTAATTTTAGGAAATAAGTATATACTTATTTCCTAAAATTACTAACTTAACAATAAAATGAAATAAAATGAAATTTAACAATACTCTAACTAAAGGACAATGGACAATGGCTGGTAGCACCTCCAATAGAAATTTTTATTACCCTAAAAAGTTATTATTACATTACTTAAATAATTATTTAGAATAACAACTACTATGGTGCTTGTCTTCATTTATTAATGGATCGGAGTAATGTTGTCAAGGAAAGAAACGATTTTTAAATCTTTTGAGAAAAAATAAATGTTTTGTTTGTGTAGCTCAGCTGGCTATAATAACCAACTAGTATCATCGCTAGTATTGACAGTGTATACTCATAAATCTCACTATTTCTACTTTGAGAAACTTAAACTTGAAGGAAATTTACAGACTTCAAATCCGAACATTATTAGTTTAAATAAAACCATCAGAGTAAAGAAATAAAAATGACTAAAAGTAATAATAAAATATCTCCATCATTATCATCTTATCATATGTGTTCGAAGACAGGAGTCTTCGAACACATATGATTAGATGTTTTCGTAACTATCATTTCTGTAAGATCTATTACACTAGATAATCAGTCATGGGGCTATTGGAAAAGCGATACCAAAATGTCCAATGTCTTCCATATCTCTTAGGACTATGTAGGGATCCAAAGTTAAAAATGAATTGATTGTACTTACACTTACCTTACTATTCAAAACCGAGAAATGTATGCTTGAACATTATTGTAAGAACTATAATTATTTTATATAAACTACATACTGTTGATTTAAAAATATATCAATTTTGCTAGCAGTCAGTTTTTGTGGTTGGTTTATTTTTATTCATAATTTCTACATGTGACTGATTTTACTTGGATGTACCTGTCAATCTACTGAAAACTTGTGGTTAGCACCCTATATTAATTATGTGTGTTCGTCAGAATGACGGGTGATGTGATGAAATGGTTTGAAATGTTTATAAAAAAAAATTATCTAATTGTTACTAATTATTATCTACCTATACTGAGAGAATTGTTACCTCATGATTTACAAAGTTACGAATTAACCAAAATGAACCGCCAACCTGACGTCAAAATGGCGGGTAAAATCATAAATCCGCTCAAAAGTTCAAATACCAAAATTTTATTTAATATTGTTTACCTAAGTATTGTGGAGTTTGTATGCTCGTGTTACAAACTCCGCGCTTACTTTGTAGTTGCTTAGATGCTGCTGTCACCTTAGAGTTTCCGTTTAATATAGAAAAATCAATAAACAAAGTTGACACCTTGAAAGTGATCTTCAGACTTGTGAGGATGTGAAAATATAACTCTTGAAGACAAGGTTTTCTCTTAGTTTTCTCCTAAAGTGTCCCTAAGCTACGTCATCATAATGTTACCATTGTTGCGTAACATGAAACGTAAGGAAACGTTTAGTGTTATAGATCGTCTTAAAAAACAAAAATATAATTTACGTTAAGTAATTATATGACTCAGGCTGGCTGGACAATTCTTCAGAATGAGCCACGTTTAAGTAGGTCAATAAGCCATTTTAGGTGACGGCTAATCACCCTTATTTCAGTTAATGTGACGCTAGAGAACCCGAGATAATAGAACGCAAACGTGTCCAGCCAGCTTGAAAACCGCTTTTCGCATGGTCTCTCATTCTCCGAATAGAAAGGATTCTAACTATTTCTTGATTATTAATACGGTGTCACCTTAAGTTGTGACAGGCATCCAGTTAAAATTTTTGAGATACGTATTGCCATTTAGATAAAAAACAACGAAAAGCGTTGCCAGCCAGCCTGAACTTACGTATTAAACTGGTTGGCACCTCTGAATCTCGACAACGAAAGCGTTTTCAAACAAGGTTCTTTTACTAGCATTTAGTGACGGAATTTGTGACAGTCATAGCTACCATAATCATTACCATAAACAGTGTTGAACCCATGATTTCTAGGGAATACCATTAAAGCCTAATTCAGAAATCAGAAACATTTATTTGCAGGACATCACAACACAAAACATATGCATAAATAATAGTACATAATAATGCAACAGAAATTAAATGAAAAATACAAACACAACATACTTACAAAATTGCCCCTGTGTTGCGACACCCAGGCAAAAAGGGCCTCACTCAGCAAAAGCCGTAGCCTAGCAAGGTAGACTACGGCGCTGATCTTCCGTGAGCCCTGCAGAAACGCGGCACGGACGAACATCATATACCTACTTATATTGTTATGTATATAATTTTAAAATAAATAAATAAAGCATAATAAATAGTAATGGTAACTGATTTGTATCGAAAGTACCCTGCGCGATTTATGTACATCAGACTGATTTGTCATAAAATATAATACCTACTTGCAAACCAATCCTACACTACAGGTAAGCCAAAAATTATACACTTATTCAACAATACACTTAAAACTATTTGAAATAATAATAATAATAATAAAAATTGTATTCGGTGAAAAATAGAAATCAATAAAAATTTGAATTACTTATTCTAGAGGTAAACCTACAAATAATGGCGGCGCCGCCCCCGACATTTCACACTTAATTCACACTTCGACGACATTATTAAAGTATTCCCAACGGAATAATCGAAAAATATACTGGGCCGTAACGTAACCGCGAGCGACAACTAGTCAGTTATAAAGAATAATTCCTTAACTTACGTAAAATCATAGTCACCACGCAATATTTATAGAAAAAAATGTATGGAGTGTGGGCGAATCGCGGCAAAGAAATTATTTTGTGATTTATTGGTGTGTTTTAGTCCTATCAATTATTATGAAAGAGAATATGGCCGCAGCTTACTTCAAGAAGTAATAAAAACGCATTTTAGTTTTTAACCACTTTTGTAGGTTTCCTATATTAAACTGTCACTAGTTGATCTTGTATGTTTTTTTTAATCAAGCTACTACGTGCGAAAATTAAAAAGAGATATAAACAACTAAGCAGATAGTACCAATTTATTATTTATTAACAAGGTAACAAGTTATAAAATTACTTTCCTTGCTATGTAATAAAAAAAAATATATTAGTAACTGACTAGATATTCTTATAACATGGGGAAACTTCTTCAGTTCACCTTTATTATTATTATTATATTGCACATTACAAGGTAAGCTTATAAAATACTTTACTTATTAAATAATTAAAATAGAAATAAATAATTAGGTACATAGTCTCAAAACAATATTACAATTATTATTGCACAATGTAAGGTGACAGTTTATAAAAAGAGTTATGATGTAATTAAAATAAACTTAACCAAATACAAAGTAACAGGACTATTATTTAATAAGTAATTTTATTAGTCTTGAGTTATAATTGCACTTAACTTGATTACACTGTACGGCGCGTTTAACTCACTGCCAGAGCAAGGTCAACAAATATATTCCAGCCTATTATACTCAATCTACAAAAAAATCTTATTAGGAACTATAAAAAGAAAACCAATAAAGTCTTATTCCCACGGGAAAATCTTACACAACGCGAGCGTAGCCAGTATGGAAATAATCATAGAATATTTTTAACACCATGAATGATTTTGGAAATAACGATTCAAAATCAAGAAATTTTGAAAAATGCTCGCACATTTATTCACTTTACTTTTTGCGTCTAATCAAGTCTTTCACTGTTCATCGTTCACTGCCTTTCATCGAAAACTAAACTGGATGAACCGTCTAATATCGCCTTTAGGTACAACTCTGCTTACATTATATCCCTACTATTAGGTCATTTAATTTTTTGGTCCTTTCAGACCATTAGAGATGAAAAAAATACCCTTGACCACGTCCATCGATTGGACGACGAAGATATTGTATTATCCTTATTTTAGTGTGACGGTTCACATTAACACAAGGTCGATGGAGACAGACAAACTAATTTATTTTGAATGCTGTTACTAAATGTTCAGTCATTTGTCCCGACGACACGCCTTCTGCGACAATGGCTCAAAACGAACGTCTCAACAATACCGCCGACAGCAACCTACTTAGGCATAGTAACTTCTTTTATGTACTAATATGTATATTGGTGACGCAAATGGAGGGTTATCAGTGCAGCTATTTAGTTTAAACTAGGTAATTGTGTTTGGAGGGGAGCCGTGGCCTCGAGGGCACAGCAGTCTACTCAGTCATTACATGCGACAACAACATCCTTCTTGATAGACCTCCACCTCCTATCAAAATTGCTGACAATTTGCCTCCTTGTATATAACGCGCTATGTATGTAGGTACCTATAGTTTACCTCTTATGTAATGCCTTATAAATGTAAGTAATTCATTATTCACCTGTGCGGTTTACCTTGAAACCTACTAGTTACATAGCAAAAGACCAAAATCAAAAATGTCGAAATTGTTGCTATAGGTGGTACCTATTTTGGTAGACAAACCTATTTTGGTGGTTAATGTAAGTTGAGGCTACGAAGAAAGACGCGATGACATACCGTGCATAATTTCTCCATAATACCGTCATCATCACTAGCCTGTGAATTTTGTAGGTAAGTAATATGGGCTCTCGAATGGAGACCACGTCTCGGGAAACGTAGTGTGGGACGCCCCCCTGACTGGTGGACTGATGAAGGTCGCTGGTGGTGGCTGGATGAGGAAAGCGGGTGATCGTGCGCTTTGGCGTGCCCTTGGGGAGGCCTACGTCCAGCAGTGGACTGCAATAGGCTGATTGATTGAATATGGATAAACAAAATAACATACGATGCCTACGTAGGTGGAGCGTGCTAAGACTGTCGTGCGGGTAAACCCGCCTCGTAGGTCCAATAATTTCCTAATGTGACTGCGCGGCCCCTACGTCGTAGGTGCGCTGTTACCAAATTCCTCGAACGTATGCGGCGCGCACCCTATCGAGGCGGGTGGGGGTGCGCATGGTTGTATTATTGCGTTTTTTTTCAGCAGCCAAAGTGATGCATAGTACGGTAATGCAGCAACAGCAAAAAAAATAAAAAATAATATAAAAAAAAAAAAAAAAAAATGAATCCGAATGATATTAGACACGATTTATTTACTCTTCCATGAACTTTAATTGTTATTTTTAATAGCAAAACCTAGCTACTGATTTTGAAAAAAAATATATATAAAGAAAAGTTTCGAAACTACATATAATTAATTACTAACATAAACGTAACCTAAACACTAAAAATTGAAAAGTAAAATAATTGTAACAAAAAAATAAAATAGAAACCTCCTTCAGATTCCATAGACGCTTATTTGCACAAAAAGTAACAAATAAAAAAACATTTTACATGAAACAAAAAATATAATATCCTCATAGAGTAGTGTGTTACGTAAATATTTACTATTTGGACTTCCTTTCGGAGTCGGTGCCAGCCAAAAATTGTAGGCGACGGAACTATTGTTTTATAGGATGATTCATGATACCGACTTTAGCGATCCGTCGTCGTCGTAGTCGTTTGTTCTTTCGGCCGGGTGCTACCTACGAGGGGTGCTACCTTGCAGTGCAGGGTGCTATGATTTGATCAACAATAATCAACATTCATTATCATAGGCATTGCATTAAATTTTTCATTTGGTTCTTACTATACTACCTACCTACTAAGTTGCCCACGACTTTTTGGCTGGCACCGACTCCAAAAGGAAGTACAAAATTGTAAATATTTAAGTAACACACTATAATTATGAGGATATTATATTTTTTTCAATACTCCTTGCTCGAAAATTGAACTTACGAAGGCAGTAAACTGTGCGGTAAATGCGTTTTACCGGCTTTACCGCACTAGTGCGATTTTATTACAATTTTTTTTAATTCCTACAGTCTTCTTAATTATTATTCAGCCAGGATCATTTTGACAGTAAAAAATATTTAAATCGATTCATACAAAGAGAAAAGTATTTTATATTTTTTTTATTTCAACAATTTGTATCAAAAATATTATCAGCTAGTAATTTTTAATAATAAAGATGAAATATGAAAATATCTTGATTTAACAAAGAATCAATTCGAAGAGGCTGAATGTCCGCCAGAGCCTTTTCTCCGTAATTATGCTTATAAAAAAGAAACACTATCGTTTTGTAGTTGGCATCAAGTTTGTAAAATTTTAATTTAATTGTTTTACATTGAATGTTGTGTTGATATTTAATGATAAACGTGAATAGTAAGGATACTCAAAATGCGCGCGATAAATAAAGGTTAGTTTTTATAACTTCTACATGATCAATTTTACCTGTAGTATCATAGCTTTTGTAGGGTACTATGATCTAAGAGTACTGATGTAGCTTGTATTATAGGGCTGCTGATAAACATTACATAAATAGAGATAAATAAATATCTATACTAATATTATAAAGAGAGAAGTCCGTACTGATTGTTGACTGACTGATTGATTGATTGACTGTCTGACTGACTCATCAACGCACAGTCGAAACTACTGAAGCTAGAAACACCATACTTGCACAGTAGTTTATACTTATGACGTAGACAAGCTAAAAGAAGGGATTTTGGAAAATTTCAAGGGGGATTAAAGTTTGTATGGAAGTCCGTCATTTTAAAAGTTAGGATCTTGAAAATTTGGATTTAGACAAAATTAATAAATCATTTGACGAGTGTTTTAGCATTTTATCAAAATCCCTATTTTGTGGGGAAAATAGGGATTAAATGTTTGTATGGAAAGTCTGTCATTTCTAAAGGTTTGTTCAAAATTTGTATTTAGGCTGAGATTAATAAATAATTTGACACGTATTTTAGCATTTTTTCGAAATCCCTATTTTAAAGAAGTACAGTAGGGATTAAATATTGTTATATGGAAAGTCTGTCATTTTTAAAGGTAGGAACTCGAAAATTTGTATTTAGGCTGAAATTAATAAATAATTTGACTCGAATTTTATCATTTTTGTGAAATCCCTATTTTAATGGTGAAATAAGGATTAAATTATTGTTTGGAGAGTCTTCTAAAGGTAGGAACTTAAAACATTTTGATTTAAACTGAGATAAATAAATAATTTTATTTTGACATGTGTTTTAGAATTTTTTCGAAATCCCTATTTTGACAGGGAAGTAGGCATTAAATGTTTGTATGGAAAGTCTGTTATTTCTTAAGTAAGGAACTAAAATAAAATGTTCAGGCTAAATTATTCGGTTCAGGTTCCAGCATTTTTTGAAATCCTGACTTAAAAGGGCGAAATGGGAATAAGAAGTTTGTATGCAAAGTTTTGAAGTAAGGAACATAAAAATTTGGATTTAGACTGAAAAAGAGAAATTATATTATATGCATACCAAAGATTTTTTGTAATCTCGACTCGAAAGGGGAAAGTAGGGATTAGAACTCATCGATACAGAACCGATACTACTGAAGCTAAAAGTACTAAATTTTAACAGTAAGTTTTGAACAAGAAAGGATTTTGGAAAATCCCCCTTCGAAAGAAGAAATAGGGGGATTAAATTTTGTATGAAAGTCTGTTATTTTTATTAGACACTTGAAAATTTGGGCTTAGAATAAAAAAAAATATTGGACAAATGGTTATGTTAAAACGTTTTTTGTAATCCCTACTTTTAGGGGGGAAGTAAGGATAAGAAGTTTGTTTGTGTTTGTGTTTGTTTGTTTGTCTGCCTTTTTAGTGTTTCGTAGTCAAAAAGGAACACTTATAGTTTCGCTATGTCCGTCTGTCTGTCTGTCTGTCCGCAGCTTAGCTCAGAGACTTATAGTAAGTAATAGTAAGTAAGAAGGCTGTAATTTGGCATGAATATGCACGCCGACAAAGCTGGAGAATAAAATCTTTAAGTTTTTTTTTTAAATTGTATAATTCTATTGTTCGTTCATTGTTCTTGTTCATTTCTAAACATTCAATTTCCTCTAACCAATCAGAATATTTTTTTCAATCTGTCTTTCACACGAGCTGACTTTTCCAATAATAGAATAGAACATACTAATAATAGTCAAGATTTTGACATACATAGATTAACATATCGGCGCGATAAAGGCCCAATATCTACATTTCGACACTGAGACGTTAAAAATAGTAATGTTTTTGAAAATACTTCAAAGAAATACCTTCCTAAAAAGAACACACGATTGTGATACCTGAAATTAAAAATAAAGTTAGTCTGTGTTTCGTAGCAAGTGCTACGCGGTGTCTAGGACGGCGTAGCACCCTTACTTGGACCCCATGTGCACACGTGCGCACTATGAACAATAGCAAAGAGGATAATACAATAGTGCCTCGTAAAATAGACACATTGATATTCTTTTAAAATAAGTACCTAAGTCAGAAGGTTTGCAATTTTTTGTAGCCCTCGATAAGGTTACACTATCGTTCAAAATAAAATAAAAAATAGATCTGCGTTGCGTAGCACCCACGTGAAATGGAAACTAAAATAAATAGATGTATGAAAGTGGAGCAAAAAAGCGGCACGCCCGTACCATCCTTTTCTCGAAGCAGTTCAGGCCAATTTTGACCCCAATATGACTTCGTCGTGGATAAAACTAGAAGCCTGCATTTTCAGTAACCAAGCATGGATCTGACAACTGTTTACGGTAGTAGAACTGAGTTGCAAGTCTTGATTTTTTTACAAGTTATGTTTTTGATGGCATGTAGTTATTTATGCATGACTTTAATTCATACAGGAACACACCGCGTTTGGAACCCCTAATAAGAGAAGTTAGTATGACAAATACTTAGGGCATACTGAAAGTTTCTGGATTCTGATAAATAAGACCTAGATATAAGACTTTCGATACATTTTTTTTTTCAAAGTATATTCCCTCGCAATTAATGCATTTTTGCACTCGCTAAAACCACTGTACAAAGCAGTTGCACCAGTCTTCCTTAGGAATCTCTTCAATGGCTTCATGGAACGCATTCACCGCCGATTCAGGGCTCACAAAACGTGTGGCTCTAAAAAGAAGTCGCAGGGTGCGAGGTCCAGGCTGTTAGGCGGATGCGTCATCAGTTCCACATTTGACGCCTTCAAATAGGCTTTTGTTACCTTAGCGGAATGTGATCATTTTATGGCACCACTGGACACGCAGTCGTTCGTTTATGGTCCTCCGTTAAGTCATGCAGTATCCATCGAGTGCAAAGCTTCCGAATCTTCAGATGCACATGTAAAATGTTTTGCGAACTTGCTAGCAAGTAATGTTTTTGTCAGTTTCAATAAGTTGTCGTATGGTCATAGAAGAAATAATAGTAGCTAGCACGGTGTCAATAATAGAGTCTGTAACCGCAGTCGCCGGCCGACCTTCACGTACCTCGTCATGGAGATGATCGATCACGTCCACGTCTTAATTCTACAAACCACGAATACACAGAGCTGCGACATGGTGCCAATTGAAGTCTTTGGCAACTCTCTTGTTGACTTAAGCCACAACGAAAATCATAAAAATCATTGAACGAAAATGTTCACGCGTTAAATTCATTTTGATAGCGACACACAATTTTTTCAAATCTCGTAAAAGTCTCGTAATACAAGTAAATATAAGTTGGTCTAAAGCCTACTTCATGTTGACAGTTTTCTTTTTAAATTCATGGCACTACTGCCATGAAATTTTTCACATTTCCAAAATACAACAGTTTCGCTGGTAGGCGGAGGGTGGGGGGAACACTTGACTCTAACAAAAATGAGCACTTTAAAAAAATAGATTTCTCAAACATACACTAGGATCGAAAAATGGTTTTCACAAACCCCTAATATTTTTTAAAAACCTATCCAACGATACCTCACACAAAAATATTAACTTCTTCACGTGTACCTTAGGAAAACAAAAAAAATTACAAGATTTTATTCTACAGCTTTGTCGGCATGATTAGTATGTATATCCATGCCAATTCATGCCTTCGAGTACTAAGAGTCTCTTAGCTCAGCCGCGGACGGACAGAGAGACGGACGGACATGGCGAAACTACAAGGGTTCCTTGTTGACTACGGTACCTACCCTAAAAAACATGTGAAAAAGTACCTCTCACCACATTAATAATTGAACTCACGTCTCTCCGCACTGGATAGAACGTTGTTCAATTAATTTACGTGCAGAGATTAACATAAACGCTAATATATTTCATTTTGAATAGGTAAACTGGAGCTTTGAAGTGTATCAAAGTCAATATGACAGGAGTGTCATATTGACTTTAATACACTGCAAAGGTTTTCCAACAAACAGCAAATTTGTATGATATTACTAGTACGTGAATCTGAAATTCGCTGCAACAAATTGATGCGTTTGCGAAATATGTCTAACAAATCACCTAACCTACCTACCTACCTACTGTTTTCTACTGCTGTAAAATAATACAGTTCCAGCGCAAGAAACATATCAAGCAACAATTAAAATAAGAGCAGAGCAAACTTTTATTTCTGTAACAAAATAACTTGCAAATGATCATAGCGTTTCAAGTCGAGGTAAATAATTTTCTTTCTCCGTATCTTTATTTGCTCACGACATAGGTTCAAAGTTTATAGCCAAATCCTAAAAGATAATTATAATAACTAATAAAATATACAAAAAAAGTAATTGGAAAGTTCCAAAACATCAGAAAGTACTGTTGACTGTTTTCTTTGGGATATTGTAAGCACTCAAGACAGGGCAGACCACGCGCCAGTTGTTAGAAAATAGTAAGTTTGTCTCTTAGATGAAATATAGTTGGTTTGTCTCATTAAAATTATCACATTAGCAACATTGACGTTTATTACATAAGACATAACAGTGTCGGTGATTGCTGATTAATTATCTACCGTCAGATTGTGTAGTAAAAAAAAATATATGTAACTTTTGTGTAAAATAAATGCTTATTTGTCAGTCCTTCATAAAAAAATATTGACTGATGGTTGGTAACTATTGGAATTCATGCCACACTTGTTATATTTTTTACAAGCTTTTATATGTGGGTATGTTCAGGTGAAATCTTGCAACTCAATTTTGAAGCACTTGCTGCCATTGGATTTTGCTGAAATTTGGTACACTTATGTAACCGCGATGACAATGCAATATTAAGGTACCATGGAGCTGGTCTGATGATGGAAACGGAAGGTGGCCATAGGAACTCCTCTAATACACAACACAACCAAGTCGTGTTTGGGCTCGTTGGATTTGTCTTAACAAGATCTTTAGTCATACGTGATGTTCAGGGTCTCATGATGGAGCCGGAAGGTGGTCATATGAACTCCTTAAATGCACACCACAACCTAGTCGTGTTTGGGCTCATTGGATTTGTCTTAACAAGCATACTCCACTCCACGGCTTTAAAAGCTTGTTTAATCTTATTGTCTTTTATTAGCTAGACGATCGCGCATTAGAAAAGTAGGTATGTAGGTAAATTTGAAACCGTGTACTAATAATTTGCAATACGGTTTGTTCGGTTCTTGGAAATTATCGACAGTTTATCAATTGTATATTTTTAATCTTCTTTGATTGTACACCTGAGTCAGATGCGCTTAGATTTGCGTACTTGGCTGTCTCAGGTAATTTTGTAACCGATAGTACTAGACTAGATGCAAAATCTAGGCAAAAAAATTACATTACTTGGTTCTTATATGTAGCTATATTAAATCGTTACTCGTATCATATCACACCAAGGCGATCGCAAAGCAAACACTGCCGCAGGATCCCTTTACATTACTTAGTTCTAATATGTAGCTATATTAAATCGTTACTCGAATCATATCACACCAAGGCGCTCACAAAGCAAACACGGCCGCAGGATCCTTTTACATTACTTATGCAGTTCTAATATATAGCTATATTAAATCGTTACTCGAATCATATCACACCAAGGCGCTCACAAAGCAAACACTGCCGCAGGATCCTTTTACATTACTTATGCAGTTCTAATATATAGCTATATTAAATCGTTACTCGAATCATATCACACCAAGGCGCTCACAAAGCAAACACTGCCGCAAAATCCTTTTCTCGAAATATTTCACTGCATTTTTGCGCCTCTATCAGGATTATATTATTGTAATTATACTTGCTCAGCCAGAACTAGAAACTTCCAAATGAGTAGTTCTAAAAGCGTAGGCGAATCATGCCTTTTTATGGGGTAAATTGATATTTCTCGTAATTTCATAGATATGAGTCTCGGAACGCGTCCTATTATTGACACGCAGGCTCGCCACAACTCGACCCTGCACGCTACCGACATCAACGCTGCGCTCTGTGCATGCATCGCATCGCGTCCGATTGTGTGCGTGCACATGCACAATGCACATGCAGCTGGTATGGCATCATGTTACGGTCAGGTCACGTGGCTTAACAATAGCTGCAATTTATGTCACCATTTTAAATATCATCATATTAGCCAGTGAATTATCTACAACATCCGCCAAGTTAATAATTAAACACCTCATCGTGGTGTTGTAGAGCGTAATTTTTGTAATAGTCCTCTAAATAGCCCAAGCCCAGTTTTTCCAGTTTTGAATCAAACCCATCCTACATGAAAAAAAAATACATATTCTATATTTTATCATAAAAAGTACGTAATCTAAATATAGACGATTTTTTTTCTTTTCATAACCACAAAAATGCATATGTTTTTTATAATATTTGTCGGGTTCCATTTCCGACTCAAACAGGCAATTTGTTTTAAATCCTTGAATGTAGTTTATATATTTTTTGAAATCAAAGTAAAATCTTAATTCAGTACCTATTACAATATTTAAAGTACTTTCCCTTCATGTGGGTACACACCACGGAATATACATACTTATGGCACAAGCGCCCCGCCCTCTTGTCCATTCCTCTTTTGTTTTTTTTTTATATTCCGTGGTGGTACACACAGTTGGGGACGCCCCCTGACCACTTACAAAGTTAGGTACTACCTATAATATATTAGTACATTACGATACGAGGATCGTAGGTGGCAACGAGCTGACGGACGAGGTGTCACGAGTTTGTTACCTAAGATCAGTGTGTTGTACAACGTTTTTTACCCACGACGGACGGAACGGAACGGAGGCGGTATTGCGTTTGGGGTTAGAGGTTGTGTGTTTGTTTGTGTGTGTGTATGTCTGTTACCATTTATCTCCAAAACCACTAGACCGATTTAGTTGCTGTTTTTTGCATTCAAAAGGTATCATTTCAGAGCAGGTTCTTAAACATGTTTTATGGAGGTGGACTACCAGGGAGCGCTGCAGCAGCCAGATAAGTGGCACTACAGGAGTTCTCAAAAACTACTGAAGCGATTTTGATGCGGTTTTTTGCATTCAAAAGGCTTCATTTTGGAGCTGGTTCTTGGATATGTTTAAGGGCGGTAGACTATCAGGAAGCGCTGCAGCATCCGATAAGTTGGCACTACAGGAGTTCTCAAAAACTTCCGAACAGATTTCGATGCGGTTTTTTGCATTCAAAAGACTTCATTTTGGAGCTGGTTCTTAGACATGTTTTACGACGGTAGACCACCATGGAGAGCTGCAACAGCCAGGTAAGTTGGCACTACAGGAGTTCTTAAAATCTACTGAACCGATTTCAATGCGGTAATTCAGAAGGCTTTATTTGGAGCTGGTTCTTAGACATGTTTTATGGTGATAGACCACCAGAGGGCGTTGGAGCTGCCAGAAAACTCGGCACTTGAGGAGTTCTCAAAAACTGCTGAACCGATTTAGATCATACAAAATGTATCCTTTGAGAGCAGGTTCTTAGACATGTTTTATGACGGTAAACCATCAGGAGGCACTGCAGCAGCGAAGATGAGTCACTCCAAATCCTTTCAATTATCGCAGTGTGGAGAAGTAACAAAAGTACATAAATAGATATAGATAGATAGATAACTCATTTATTTGCCAACAAACAGTACACATAACAAAATAACATACAAAGAAGACATACTTAAGCTTACCTACTACAACGCGATGCAATTGTATGTATACTGTGCTGGCAAAAAGGTTCTGACTCAGCAAAATGTCGCAGCCAGGCTACGACGCTGGTCATTCTGCCAGAACCCAGGGTCCAGTCGGCGCGCGCTTTGTTACGTACGTAACCATCAAATAAAGCATCAAATTATGTATGATAGTGTGTTTGCTCTTAACATGCCTAAATAGTACAAAAATAAAATAAAAATAAGGTGTGTACCTGCTCATATTTAAAATATAAGAAAAACGAAAGATAGACAAAGATAAAGATAGAAGTATGTAGTTTCAGATACACGGTCAAGTGTTGTTTTCTCGAAGTAGTAAAAGTTTATAGTTACGCTTAAAGCTGTTCAAAGAAGTGATGTTACGTAAAGGTGGGGGGATATTGTTCCAACACTTCGCGTCGCGTCGCGTTATATCTGAAACTACCTCTAAAGGAGGCCGTTTTGTGTTGCGGGATGACAAGAGGCGGAAAACAAGTTCGGAGGTTGCTACTCTTTCCTTCGCTTCGCCACGATAGCTTTTGATACAGATAGTCTGGTGTTTTAGTTTTTACTAGACCGAACATTTGGGCTGCCAGGCATAGCTTTTGTCTCTCATTTTTTAAATTTTAGCGTTACAGAGAAAGGGCGTAACGTGCGTTCGTGATGGTATTTTAAAGCAGTATCTAGCGCATGCATTTTGAAGCCTAAACACAAAGAAATAAAAGATGTCGTCATTGAAGAATATTATGTATTAGTGTGATGTCGAACGATCATAACGTACTCTTCAAAAAGAATAAAAACAAAATTAAAAATTTTTATAAACCCTACGATGGATATTAAAACATATTAGAATAAAAAGGATTAAATAACATTTTGGAAGTCCCCCGACCAGAGTAACAGAAAAATAAGAAAGAAAAAGTAAAAAAATCTATAAAAAGAGTGATTTTTTACGAAATCCGCCATACATACAACTAATTGTGACCAGAGTATACATACAGCATCAATTCTTGGGGGGGGGGGGGGTCATGGTACCAATAATGTATTGTATGCTGGTCTCTTGATCTCCGAAACGGTAGAAATTTTATCGACTTCTTGCATATAATCAAATATTGTCGTCTCGTCACCTACACGTTCACGAGACGCGGGCATAGAGCTGGAGTTTATGTGTTCCGGATATCGAGAGATCAATCAGCGAAAAGCGGTTATCAAACTGGCTCGACGTGGACACACGTTTCCGGTCGATTATCTTAGATCCTCTAGAGTCACAAAAACTCAAGTAAAGTAAATAGCCGTAACTTATGCTCCGGAAGTAGAATATCCACCTCATAAAAAACATTTTGATTACTATGCAGTGTATCGAACGAGAGAGCGCGAAGCGCGAGCGCAGCGTCTCTTTCGGCTTGGCCAAAATTGCATTCGTATGTCTGTTTGTTCTCCTCTACAGGTCACATTACTTAACCGATTCTTATGAAATTTTGTGAGCAGGTTTGATAAATATTATAGATTTTATTTATCGAGTCAGTTTCTGGAAATTAAAAAAAATTACGGAATTGACTCGCGAGGTCTACAGCTCACATAGCCACTAGTGCTTAGAAACGTGACTTATATTCCCTACCCTGGAAATACTATGAAAAAATGGCGTCGATTGGTCGGATTTTAAGTTCAAAATCACCCCATAGGATACACAAATGAAAAGACAACATATCAAATAAACAAACTCAAGAGATCACATTATGCCTCCACTACACCGTGTCTCCGCATCCTGGAAGAACTACGAGTATGATAAAAATGGTTTCGAATGTCAGGTCTTTCATTCAAATTTACCTCATAAGATACACAAATGACACCATTGCAGGATGTTAGCGGGTAAGGAGTACCAGTCACATGTTTCTAAGTATAACGAATGATTGTACTTCCGGAGTTTAAACCAAATGGCGTATTGACATAATTAAACGTGGTTTATGTAGAATAATTGACCAGATACAGACCCCCCCCCCCTTGTATACGCCTATGACTACGCCCTGGTCAAGAGCCACTAACTTGGCTCGAGTAACGACTCCTTTCTGTAGCCTTCCGAAGCACATAATTATCTTTCTTTTCGGATAATTAGGTGATTCAGGTAGGCAATGTCCTAATTAAACTGGAGAAAGTCTGACAAGAGCAGTATCCACCGGGATTCGAACTCGGAACCTCCGTAAAGAGAGTCAAACAATTGACCGCTCGGCCATAGAGGCTATATTATTTGTGATTTCCAATACAATAACGGTAGCGCGATGCATGTTGCTATCACCAGTTGAGGAGTTCCCACTTTTATCTCCTATTCCATTATCAGATTTCAACAAAATTTGTATGAAAGTATTCCTAAGGCACGTTCTGTTAAATGAAAAAAATAATCATCAAAATCGGTTTAAAACTGACTGAGATATGAATAGACGAATAACGATGCGAATGCTACATTGAGGAGTTTCAAAGTTTTACCTCATGTTCCACCATCAGATCTTGACGAAATTTATATGGGACCACCTCGAAAGTAAATCCTATCGAATAAAAAAAGAGTTATCAAAATCGGTATACAATTCGCGGAGATATCTAATAACATACATAAAAAAAATACAGCCGAATTGAGAACCTCCTTTTTTTGAAGTCGGTTAAAAATACTTTTCTCTTCGTAAGAATCGATTCTATTTGTTTTTTATTATTAAAATGATCCTGGCTGAATAATGATTATGGAGACCGCAGAAAAAAAATAAAAAAAAATGAAAATAGCACTAATGCGGTAAAACGCATTTACCGCACAGTTTACTGCCTTCGTAAGTTCAATTTTCGAGCAATGTGTATTAAAAATATAATACAATTTTATATTAGTGTAGGTCTTGACAACAAAATTGATGGCAGATTATCGGTCATGTACGTCATGTACAAAATAGGTAGTTGTCATATATATTTTTATCGCCCAATCAGGACGTTCAACCTGTCGCACATCAATATCATGAATGGTAAGAAATTATCAAACCTAAACGTTGTTATTAGGTCGTATCAGTGGCGAAGGGTCCATACAAGCCGATTCCCCTCGGCTTACCTTTCGAAAATCCGCTCCAACAGCCTCTAATGCTGATAGTAATTTACGTACACGCGAGCGCAAGATACATTGCTTTTTTAAATACAAGTCGAGGCGGACGGCGCTCTACAAGCACGTTAATGTATATTCGATCACGCACGAGTCGCACGACCGACCGAGTTCGTGAATTGCCGTATACTCTGTCTCTGGCGCTCCAAGAGTTTACTTCCATATTTGCCTTCTCACGCGCATGTTGCCGGCGCTGTCAGTTTGATTTGAAACACACCCATAAAATGGCGCCATAGAAGCCGAGACGGGTCGGCTTCCCATAATTTCTTTCTCTTTCTAACGCATACGCGAGAGATGAATTGATAAGATAGCAAAATTGAAAAAGAAGAGTTGCAGTAAGAAAACACATCGCGGGGTCGAAATGTGTGATGTTGTGTGATTGGTTAAATTAGGATTTATATGGGGAAGTAAAGTGAAACAATACATTTAATTAGTAAGTACGTGTCCGCCAATTTAGTGTGTGCTTGTTTGTAAACAGTGAAATTGTTGTTTTTACTGTGTTTTTCACGATCTGTTCAATACGGTAAGTTGTTGAGTGAGTGTTGTGAGCTCTGTATGCTATTATGGCATTAATTCATATGGATTGCTGATCAACTGACTATTTGACTACTTGTGTAGCGATGAATTCCATTTTCCGAACTCACAGTTTTGAAAACAAAAAGCATGTCATTCAGTTAGGTAGGCCGCGCTCTTCCGGCTTACCTTTGTCAAAATTTCACCTTTCGCCACTGGATCGTATGGTAATGTATAGGTAGTGTATTATTGCTTTAAAAGGGGCAATTATATTTGTTACCTATTTTTATTTTTAAAAAGATACTCACGTCTTCGCAACATTCAACACACACACACACACACACACACACACACGCGCAACGCACCCGCATAGGCAAACACACCCGCATACGCATACGTGCCTTCAGTTGGACTTACTTGTTGGGTTACTTGTAACTATAGTTTAAGAAGAGCGGTGTTGGGAAACACAAGTGATGAACTTACTGGGAGACTCCTGCCCCCCCCCCCTATCTATGTACAACAAATTAAGTAAATAAAGAAATTTATTTATTTATTCAACAACAACCAGCTAAGCCGACTCCCACTTTTCGGGGTCTCGGATGCACTCGATGCGCTTTAATCATGTTTTATTATGCGCACGGCCAAGGAGTGGAATTCTTTGCCTACTTCGTTTCGAATAACATTGGACAGAGACAAAGATATTATGTATGGCAGGAAACAGGTTACTTGTGATTGGTCGACATACCCCTTTGCCGCACGAAGCGCTTTCAATCATCTTTTATTATGCGCACGGCCAAGGAGTGGAATTCTTTGCCTGCTTCTGTTTTTCCGAGTGCTTATAACCCAAGTATTTTCAAAGTTAGAGTGAACAGGCACCTTCTGGGTGAACTCGTTCCATCATCGACCACATTTCCTCCCTCGCGAACCTGATTGTGGTCAAGAGATAAATATCCATCAATAAATAAAAAAAAGCAACTCTACCCGATCGAGTAGCGTGCCTGCACCTTAATTATCTTGTTGTACGAGTAAAATCTAGTATTATTTGCTACAATACCTACAACTATGCGTCACAGCCAGCATGAAGCACAAGGTCAAACGGCCGAAACCGTATTTCTTATTGAACTATTGATTGAATCAAGTTAACAATGATATAATAATTAAAAACCAATGTACCTAATCTTATCATTCAGATGTATGGAAATTTACATATAGATATTTACATTTTGTTGTAATAGCGATGAACTTTTTATCACTCATGTTTGTTTGGTTGCCAACAATACAAGACATAGTAGGTACGAAGCGGGGAATATTCCTATCTCCAAGTGTGGCGTGCGCGTGTGTTTGCGTCAGCTTTCAGGCTAGGTAAAAAATCTAGCAAAATGTACGTGCCAGATGATTTTTATCTACTATTCCGCTATTTTAATACTTAAATCTCAAAAAACAATTGGAATTTACAATACAATGTTTTTAGGGTTCCGTAGTCAAAAAGGAACCCTTATAGTTTCGCCATATCCGTCTGTCTGTCTGTCTGTCCATCCGCAGCTTAGCTCAGAGACTCTTAGTACTAGAAGACTGTAATTTGGCATGGATGATCATGCCGACAAAGCTGAAGAATAAAATCATAAAAAAAAACTTTAGATTTAGTTTTATTTATTCAATACTAATATTTATAATATTATAAGTTTTATAAGTTGGTCTGTTATTTGATAACCTGTAAAGCCTACATGATATTGATACTTTTCCTTTTAAATTCATCATATAGCTACCTACCTACCGTGATTTTTTTCACATTTCCAAATATACAACAGTTTCGCTGGTTGGGGGTTGATAGGGCACTTGACTAAGAAAAAAAAACCTATCTAACGATACCTCACACAGTAAGGTAATCGTGAATAAAAAGAAATAACCCCCACTTCACGTGTACCAGGGTATTTTTTTTAAGGTTTTATTCTTCAGCTTTGTCGGCATGATTAATAGTATATCCATGCCAAATTGCAGCCTTCTAGTACTAAGAGTCTTTGAGCGCGGACGGACAGACAGACAGACATGGCGAAACTATAAGGGTTTCTTTTGACTACGGAACCCTAAAAAGTCGCACCAACGACATTCGAACTCAAGTACCCGTAAGGGATAGTCACTTTTTCATACAAACTTCAAAACTCATGAGATGACACTTAAGATCATGGATGCTGAAAATAACAAATACTAGCTAAAGAAAGTCCAGTTTCACTTCCCTATTGCTGAGTGACGCAATAATATATAAGATTTAACACTCGAACAACATGAAAAACAGAACAGATCTCATAAAATCATTGTTTGAACATGGCACATACGAAACCGTGTATATACCAAATTTCATTCGTCAATATTTCGACAATTATACCATTTGGACCCAAACGAAGTAATCTAGCAGCGTCGCGTTTGATATGTGACAG
This sequence comes from Carpatolechia fugitivella, assembly GCA_951230895.1. Lineage (NCBI taxonomy): Eukaryota > Metazoa > Arthropoda > Insecta > Lepidoptera > Gelechiidae > Carpatolechia > Carpatolechia fugitivella. Next base: position 24,926,535 of record OX579645.1, on the reverse strand, counting down.
AACGCGAAGCAACATAGCAGAAGAAAAATCAAAACAAAATTTCGACCCCTCATACTGTGTTGCCCATGATTAAAACTGTCACGTTACGTGAATTTCGCCTTCAATCAATCAGCCTATTGCGTCCACTGCTAGACGTAGGCCTCCCCAAGGAAAAGGGGAGGCTTTTGCTCAGCAGTGGGACGAATAAAGCTATCTAAAAAAAAAAAAAAAAATTGCTCTGCTCTGTCCCTCGTTAGACCATCCCACTATATTCTTCAGTATCATTACTATTGTATTTTCTAACAATCCAGGCATTTCTTGCTCACAAACGTTCCTTTCGTCCTTTTGTCGTCAATAACTGAAACAATAATATAATTTATTTGTTTAAATACTAACTCTTCAGTCGACTATACTGATTTCAATTTTTGTAATAGAAGTGTGCCACGGTTTAGGACGGAATCAAAGTAATTACTAATGCAAGTAGTGATCCTGTTTTGCAAATATTTCCTTAGCAGTAGCATTGTTTGGCATACATAATATAAACGAATGTTTTTTAAATATTATACTCACCTCCTAACATTGCTTTCTCTTCCCCTGTGTAGTGGGCTCTTTTTTTTCGCTTTTCGGCCAGTAACAAAGTTTCCAAATAAATTCAGTAATAAGAGATATCAAAAATGACTGTGAAAAAACTCTAACAAAATATAAAATGCTGTGTAACAAAAAAAGATTTGGTCTAAAGGTCTTAGTAACCGGACCATAAAACTTACAAAAAAAAAAACAAAATTGAGATAATCAAATGTCAAACATATCAGATCTGCGTGTCGACATTCACTCTTTATTTTTATTAAACCAGTTTCTGAGAGCAACTTTTTTAAATTTGACTAATGAAGGATTATTCTGACATAATTTCTTTTTGTGCAACGTCTTTAAACTAATGAAATCATTCACCATTCCATACCATTTTCTGTCCACCATTTTTAAAGGTAGGATTAAATGCCACCTTTCTGCAACTGAGTATAACTCTTTGGCCTCCTCGCGATCCGCAACTCTACCACCTGAAGCAAGATTTTTAAATAATACGAAGCCCCAACAAAAATAGCCAAAGTATTTATATTTCGCTTTGAGATATTTCGATGTTAATATTTGTATTATGAAGTTTCCACCTCGCTGTAGTACTTACGACAAAATGACCTTTACGACATTTGAAGTTATAACCCTCGATTTATTATCATCATCACATCACAAGCAATGAAATACTGACTCACAACAACCACATCGATAAGCAGACAGTATGAGGCTGTCGAACGTGTTATTGAAGCATTGTTCTTCGACCTAATAATTTATAGAATGGTTTTCTCTATTCAGAAACAATTGCAGACTTGTATCTTTATTTATATTAAATATTATAGTTTCATTCTTATAAAAAAATCTACAATAGAACAGAAGGCACGTCACCTCAGTTACTCACAGTAGTTTCCTTATAAAAGTGCAGCAAGTAATCTATATAAGTCTATTCTTTAGCAGTTGAGTTTCAATGCCAAGAACATGAATAATTCTCTGCTTACTGTTAAAACCAAAGAAAAGACTGTCTTGAAGTATGCGCTGTCCTCATTTTATTATGAAAGGATTATATTTAGAGAAGATAGGCTACAGTAAAAATAATATCGAGCGAGATTTCTCTAAAAGTTGAAAAATGTAGTCGAAACGAAATTACGCACAGAGAAGGGAAAAGTTATATATCTACACTATTATTATAAAGAGAGAAGTCCGTACTGATGGACTGACTGACTCATCAACGCACAACCGAAACTACTGAAGCTAGAAACACCTTTGCACAGGATTTTGGAAAATTCCCCCTCCAAGGGGAAAACAGGGATTCAATTCGTCATTTTAAAAGTTGGGATCATGAAAATTTGGATTTAGACTGCAATTAATAAATCATTTGACACGTGTTTTAGCATTTTATCAAAATCCATATTTTGAGGGGGAAAGTAGGGATTAAATGTTTGTATGGAAAGTCTGGCATTTCTAAAGGTAGGAACTTTGGATTAAGAGTGAGATAAGTAAATCATTTGACGTTTTATATTTTTTTAGAAATCCCTATTTTTGAGGATGAATTTGGGATTTAATGTTTGGTTTGTTTGTTTGTTTGTAGACTGTAATAGGCTGATTGATTGATTGATGGAAAGTTTGCCATTTATAAAGGTAAGAACTTGAAAATATGGATTTAGACTGAGATTAAGAAATTATATGACACGTGTTTTAGCATTTTATCAAAATTTGTTTTTTGAGGGGGAAAGTAGGGGTTGAATGTTTTTATTGGAAGTCTGTCATTTCTAAAGGTAAGTGCTTGCATTTTTATTTAGACAGAAAAATAAATCATTTGATGCATTTTTTCGAAATCTCTATTTTTAGGGGGAAAGTAGGGATTAATTTTTATATGGAATGTCAGCCAATTCTAAAGTTAAGAACTTAAAAAAATCATTTTTTGAAATCCCGATTTAAAGGGGGAATTAGGGATTTGAAGAAAGGAACATAAAAGTTTGGATTTAGACTTAAAAGGCAAAATTGTAATATTTGCACACTGGCATTTTTTGAAACCCCTACTTGAACCGAGAAAGTAAGATTAGAACTCATCGATGCAGAAATACCAAATTTAAACAGTGAGTTGCGTTTATGACGTAGACAAGCAATAAGAAGGAATTTTGGAAAATTCCCCTCCGAAAGGGGGAAATGGAGGGATTAAAGTTTGTATGAAAGTCTGTAATTTTAGTAGTTAGAAACTTGAAAATTCTGGTTAAGAATAAATAAAATACACTAACATATTTGAACTTTTTTTTTTAAATCCCTTAAGAAGAAAGTAAGGCTAAGAAGTTTGTTTTTAAGTCTGCCTTTTTAAAGATGGTTATTTGTTTCGTGTTTCAGCATTTTTTAAATTCCCACTCTATGGGGGGATGTAAGTTAGGAACTTGAAATGTAACTGATTTATTACGAGTTTCTGTATTTTTTAAATCACTACTCTAAAGTGATAAACCTTTCATACAAACTTCTAATTCTTACTCCCTTTGAGTAGGGATTGTTGAAGTTGGTTAAAAATGTGTTAAAGTATGAATAAAAATAATCTATCCGTGTGAAGGCGGGGCGGGCTGCTATATAGTATTTAATATTAATTAACGATTATGGCATAAAGTACTTGAGCTAAATAGCTACAATAACCAGCTTAGCCAGTTACATCAGATTAAAGCTATATTAAATTATGCATTTGTTGATTTTATTTAACCTTATCGCAATCTTGTCATAATAGTCGCGCATGCGGCATGACTATCGCGATATTTCGTGAAAAGATCACGGAGTCATAGCGTGCCGTAGAATATCTATACACCTACATTACAATACAATAATCAAATTCACACTGCGCTAATATAATTTTCGGTCCGCCCGGCGGCGGCTACGATCGGTAGGGTCGTAATTGAAGCTGGTTCAGTCACGTCTCACAATTTCCAAATCCTCTTAGTGTTCATTAGTGATGAGTATGCAATATGCATGCCTGTAAAAATCGTGATCAAAACAATTTAATGTTTTCCATTACTATCCGTGTTCGACTGACGACTGTTTCTATGCGAACTAACTCTTTTTATTTTCAATGTCAAGTTTTAAAGAGCCTAATCAATTTATTATTTTGTCGCAGATATATTTATAAAATTGATATTATTTTATTTATTTAGGTATAATACAAGAAGCGTACGTGAGGCAAAACTGGTCCAACCAAAGGCCAAAAACTATAACGGACAAAGAGTATCAAAGTATATTGTACCAAAGATATTTAATAATTTTATTTTTCCAAAGATATTTGAAACTATAGGTATGGTATGTTTTAATTTTGTTCACTGTAGCATAATGGTAGGTACATTCTTTGTAAACTTTAGAGCACTATAACATCGCCAATAAACTTAACAGTTTGGCGATGACGTTCATGACGAAGTTATCATTTGTTGAATAAATAAAAAAAAAAGAATATTTACTCGTGCTTGCTACGGCATTTTTATGAGGCTCTAATCTTCTTTCCGCGTAAAAACAATAAATCCTCGGTCCCATACATATATAATAAAATTTTAAATGGTCGATGTCTGTAGTACACATAGTAGATATTTGAGAAAATTGTTATTTGTTGGGTTAGAGAACAATGTTGATTTTTCCTTAGAGAACTGATATTGAATCCAGAGACGAAAGAAGTCTATAAAAAAAGAAGGAAAAGAAAGTAGAAAATAAGAAAGAAGAGAAAAGAGAAGTCTAGTCGGTTGTTTGTTAAAACAGACTCCAGAAGCTCGCTCAAACATTCCGCTCAAACAATTTTTTACCTGTTCCGCCAAGAAAATCATAAACTTCAAAATGTACAATGAGTTCTCTTATTTTCGATATATTTCTATAAAATAATTAAGACTTTGTTATTATATTTTATCATAATACTCTTTACTTTTTTAGTTAAATAGACAAAAACGAACAACCGAGACAAGAAACAAACTTTTAGGTTATTATTTTCTTTTTTTGTTCGTTCTTTCGTTAAGGCGTTTTTTTAGGATGCGTTCCATATTTGTTTTTAAATGAAAATCAGAATTATACTAAATTGTGGAAACGTATATGAGCTGTATAGTTGATGAGAGACTTACGTTAGTTTTTTTCTGTATATTGACTTAAATAATAACGAATACCTACTCTACAAATAAAAATTTTTGGCGCGCATCAGAAACCACTATCATTGCATCCTGGTAAATAAACTGGGCTGAACCTGAATCTGTTTAGAATCACGTCAGGTTTTTGAATCACACACATTACACATAGACTATTTTTGGCCATTTTTAAACCCACCGCGAGTTTACAAAAATCACAGAAATTAAAAAACTCGACGAAAGGTTGATTTACATGTTATTTTATTAACAAGGACTAAAGTTTTAGGGAAAATACCTACAGAAATTTAGCTTGATTTGCTTGTTTTTTTTTTCGCATAAGGTGATTCTCTCTTAAAATCTAGGTTACTTTCTAATGAGAAACCAGCAGTAGTCACCCATCAGTCTTGGGTCCCACCGACCTTGATATCTTTGCTCGACGGTAAGAATGTTTTGGTTTCCACTAGGACAAGAGTAAAAAGGGCCCCTTGTTCATCACTGACATCTCCCAAGTTTGATGGAAAGAAACTTAAATGTGTGTGTAAGCAATGAATCTTTAGGGACCCATTTTCTTGTAGTTTTCTAGTAGATCCGATACAATGCTTTCGTAAACTTCTGATCTTTTATTTCCTAAAAATTGTGTTTTTTAAACGAGGTCTATTAGTCAGTTTTTTTTAATTCTTTGTCTTTCATAAGTTTCCGAATTTGATGACCCACAAAAATGCCTACCTTTAATTAAGACGTCGCTCAATGTAGGGAAAAGTCATTTTTAGGGTTCCGTAGTCAAAAAGGAACCCTTATAGTTTCGCCATGTCCCTATCTGTCTGTCTGTCCGTCCGCGGCTTAGCAGAGGCTCTTAGTACTAGAAAGCTGTAATTTGGCATGGATGTACATATTAATCATGCCGACAAAGCTGAAGAATAAAATCTTTAAGAAAAAATTTTTTAGGGTTCCTCTGGTAAGCGTGAAATGGGGGTTATTTTTTTAATTCATTACTACCTTATAGTGTGTAGTATCATTGGACAGGTTTTTTTGCTAAGACCATTTTTCGATGCGATGTATGTTTCAGAAATATTTCGTTTTAAATTGCTTATTTTTGTTAGAGTCAAGGTGTCCCCGAAACCGTTGTATTTAGAAATGTGAAAAAATTCACGGTTGTAGTGTTATGATGAATTTAAAAGGAAAACTATCAACATCGAGTAGGCTTTTGAATAAAATGTACTCGCACAAATAAGAAATTTGGTACTGGTTGCCAAGATAAACGATACTGTCTTATTCTTCCTCGAGAATCCCGTGACTTTTGTTAAGCAAAAATAATAATCTTTATTATGATTTGAAGGCTCACGCCAGATCATTGGGATGCCTTACGACATCGAAAAACGCTTTCCTTTTGACCAATTGGTGTTACATATGTCATACAGCAACAATTGGTGCTACACATGTCATACAGCAACAATTGGTGCTACACAGGTCATACAGCAACGATTGGTGCTACACATGTCATACAGCAACGATTGGTGCTACACAGGTCATACAGCAACGATTGGTGCTACACATGTCATACAGCAACAATTGGTGTTACACACGTCATACAACAACAATTGGTACTACACATGTCATACAGCAACAATTGGTGCTACACAGGTCATACAGCAACGATTGGTGCTACACATGTCATATAGCAACAATTGGTGCTACACAGGTCATACAGCAACGATTGGTGCTACACATGTCATACAGCAACAATTGGTGCTACACAGGTCATACAGCAACGATTGGTGCTACACATGTAATACAGCAACAATTGGTGCTACACAGGTCATACAGCAACGATTGGTGCTACACATGTCATACAGCAACAATTGGTGCTACACATGTCATACAGCAACAATTGGTGCTACACACGTCATACAGCAACAATTGGTGTTACACACGTCATACAACAACAATTGGTGCTACACATGTCATACAGCAACAATTGGTGCTACACATGTCATACAGCAGCAATTGGTGCTACACATGTCATACAGCAGCAATTGGTGCTACACATGTCATACAGCAGCAATTGGTGCTACACATGTCATACAGCAGCAATTGGTGCTACACACGTCATATAGCAACAATTGGTGCTACACATGTCATACAGCAACAATTGGTGCTACATATGTCATACAGCAACAATTGGTGCTATACATGTCATACAGTAACAATTGGTGCTACACATGTCATACGGCAACAATTGGTGCTACACATGTCATAGAGCAACAATTGGTGCTACACATGACATACAGTAACAATTGGTGCTACACATGTCATACAGCAACAATTGGTGCTACATATGTCATACAGCAACAATTGGTGCTACACATGACATACAGTAACAATTTAGCATGTCATACAGTGACAATTGGTGCTACACATGTCATACAGTAACAATTGGTGCTACACATGTGATACAGCAACAATCAGGTACCCATTATTTGTCTTGATACAAAAAATCACTTACCATATTTTATGAATTATTTTTAAAATATAGATTAGTAGTAAAATATAGACGATTCGCGGAGAAAAAAAAACAGAATCAGTCGCAAAACGAATTTACAGTGATTTTTTAAAGTTTCAATATGTCTGTCTCTTTCAAAAACTATTTTTTGTATGGGGATTATATGGCGTTACTAACATAATGACGTCACAAGTGGGTATGTGCCTCTCTGTCTAATCTTGAATTTCAAACCTTTATGACTCGGTAAATTTTAAAGATAGGGCAAACATTCTCTTTGTGTTCGATAGCAGAAACTAAGAAGTTTGAATTTATAAAATAAAAATAAAAGTAGTCCGATCCCCTATTGTATGCGGTTTTCACAATAATTGTAATGCTGGAGGTTTAACTTAAAAACTAGTGCATGTGTCATGTTGACGCGCCGCCACCTAATGGAAGAGTTATACCTATGATTGTAATGCTGGAGGTTTAACTTAAAAACTAGTGCATGTTTCATGTTGACGCGCCGCCACCTAATGGAAGAGTTATACCTATGATTGTACTGCTGGAGTTTTAACTTAAAAACTAGTGCATGTGTCATGTTGACGCGCCGCCACCTAATGGAAGAGTTATACCTATGATTGTAATGCTGGAGGTCTAACTTAAAAACTAGTGCATGTTTCATGTTGACGCGCCGCCACCTAATGGAAGAGTTATACCTATGATTGTAATGTTGGAGGTTTAACTTAAAAACTAGTGCATGTTTCATGTTGACGCGCCGCCACCTAATGGAAGAGTTATACCTATGATTGTAATGCTGGAGGTCTAACTTAAAAACTAGTGCATGTTTCATGTTGACGCGCCGCCACCTAATGGAAGAGTTATACCTATGATTGTAATGCTGGAGGTCTAACTTAAAAACTAGTGCATGTTTCATGTTGACGCGCCGCCACCTAATGGAAGAGTTATACCTATGATTGTAATGCTGGAGGTCTAACTTAAAAACTAGTGCATGTTTCATGTTGACGCGCCGCCACCTAATGGAAGAGTTATACCTATGATTGTAATGCTGGAGTTTTAACTTAAAAACTAGTGCATGTGTCATGTTGACGCGCCGCCACCTAATGGAAGAGTTATACCTATGATTGTAATGCTGGAGGTCTAACTTAAAAACTAGTGCATGTTTCATGTTGACGCGCCGCCACCTAATGGAAGAGTTATACCTATGATTGTAATGCTGGAGGTCTAACTTAAAAACTAGTGCATGTTTCATGTTGACGCGCCGCCACCTAATGGAAGAGTTATACCTATGATTGTAATGCTGGAGGTCTAACTTAAAAACTAGTGCATGTTTCATGTTGACGCGCCGCCACCTAATGGAAGAGTTATACCTATGATTGTAATGCTGGAGGTCTAACTTAAAAACTAGTGCATGTTTCATGTTGACGCGCCGCCACCTAGTGGAAGAGCCTATAATTTTAGTGCTAAAAAATCATATCTGCTGAGAAAATACTTTGATCACGCAAGCGAAGAAAAGAATGAAACAAACTTAAACTCTACGAAATTATACTTACAGATGTTCCTACTTGACTAATATTTATTAATATTTTACCTGATTACGTCTGTTAACGTAGCCAGGTATATAATATAATAATATTTTTAATAATACTTGTCAAAATTATCATGTATTTAATTATATACTAAGAGTTTACTTTAATAACGCATAATATTTAATTATATACGTTATTATAGTAAAGATTTTTGGCCAACAGCATAAATAGGTAACGTTGTTTAGCACTTGCCGTGTGGGTGTCGTAAGAGGCGACTTAGGGACTACACATTGAACAGGGAGAGCAGCAGCGCTCTCTGATACAGTTACTTTTTAATCTGCGATCTCCAACCCGCCTGCCAAGCGTGGAGATTATGGCAAAAACCTCCACTTAAGTGGAGGAGGCTCATAGTCCAGCAGTGGACTGTAACGGGCCGTTGATTTGATTTGATTTGTTTAGCACTTATTATGATATTTATGTTTATAAGTAGATATGTTGTTGTATGTAGGTAAGGTAGGTGCGAATAATATTATACTAAACCTAAACTTATGGCTTGAGATTTATTCAGCCACTGTTTCAGGTTGGTTTAGTTGCAGTGACGACGACGACGACGGTCGGAAGGGTTGGTCTTAGGTCTTAGTAGGTATACATAATTTGAAGAACCTTGCTACGAGGTTCATTTCGCACAACACAACTGCATTAGCATAAAACTTGAATAAGTTTGACCCGTCCGACCGTGGCCACCCGTAGCGTGATATTCGTACAGAACGCACAGGACCCACAACGGATGAACCCATTTAGATGCAGTCTACTGTCAGCTAACTGTATATAGGCTATAGGTACAAAGCGACTATTATAGAAGTATTAATATGGTATAGGGGTATAAACCTTCGAGTATAGACATTGTTACTTTGTTAGACAGGACTGTCACAAATAATTTTAGCGGATAATAAATAACGTATATCATAAATAAGTCATATCATAATAACACAACAAAACGTGAGAGTTGGTAGAAACTGACCTACTACTCCTCAGTGTCGACATCGACAAGTGATATAGTCTTATCTACCAGAGTAGATAAGACTATATCACTAGAGTATGAAAAAAATATCTTGCTTACATGAGAAGTTTGCTAATAATTTTTCAATAAATTAGTATAGAAAAAGGAGACGGCAAATATTGTTTTTTTTTACCTCGAATGAAGTTTTATTTTTCCCTTCAGATAAAAGCTACCTATCTTTGTTTCATACTTACTTAGCGGGACTTCTTTGGTGGTTAATTTTTTAAATAAATGGCTTCACGTCGATATGTGATGTATTTTGCCAAAGACGACGTTTTGACTCAACATAACGCAAACGAGAAAAATTTAATTGAATTGAAGAATTCGAACTTTATCACTATTATAACGTCCTTGCTTTATCATTACACAGTCACATTTGACAATTCATATCAAAATGACATTCTGACGACACATATACATATAAACAACGAATTCACATAAAATAAACGCCATTTTATTTCGGAAAGACGCCAATCGCCATTCAGGAAAAAGATTGATTGATTATTAATTATAATAAATAGTTGGAAATAAAATAAATTAAGATGCCACCGGCAATTTCACATATTGATCGACATCGTATTATTACTATGCACCAAGGTGGTGCAAGCATAAGTGGGATTGCCAGAAGTTTATTCATATCTGTAAGTTCGTTATTTTGTTGTGTTCATACATTATATAATTCTATCAAATCAAATAGTACTAAAAGATGATCTTATTTTTAGCGAAATACTGTAAGCCTTTGGGTTCGTAAATACTAAAGAAGGAGTCTTGATTGACCGGCGTCAAGCGAATCGTCGCCAGCCTGCCCCGTCTGTTCAGCAGCAAAATGAACTGGCAAGATGTCACTGTGAAAACAATTAGAAATTATCTTCACAAGATGGGCCTACACCATAGAATTTCTGCGTATAAACCCGCCTTGACCAGACCACAAACGTGCCCGTTACAACTTTGCACGCGAATTTTTAAATTTTAATTGGTCGACATCCATATTTTCGGATGTAAAGTCATTTCAGTCGAGTGAACATGGGAGGTTACATTTATGGAGACCTAATAATACGCGATATAGAGAAGACAATGTTATACCAAACAGAGAGTCGGGTCGCATCGGTATAAATTTGTGGGGTTGGATGAGTTCAGATGGAGTTGGCGAACTCGTTCATATACGTAGAACAAATGCTGCAAGCTATATTAGTTTGCTTGAGGAAAGCATGCTACCAAGTGTAAGGGCAGTATATCCAGAGCAAGACCTCCCAAATTTCAGCTATATTCATGACAATTGTCCCTCACATAGAGCCGTAATTGTGAACAACTGGTTCCACAATCATCCCGAAGTTCAAGTCATACCATGGCCAGCCAGATCTGCCGACCTCAATCCTATCGAGAATTTATGGGGATTAATGGTCCAAAGATGGCATCATCGTAACGAGAGGAGGATAGATTTACTAGAAAATCACTGCATGGAAACATGGGAAAATATTCGTGAAACAGATTTATGCACCCGTCTTGTTCAATCTGTGCGTTTGCGACTCAAACTGTAATTTATAACAATGGTGCATATACCAGGTTTTGAAGAAATTAAATGTTTATAAATCGTCTGCAACTGAAAATAACATCGCAAAAGTAAAGAAAGTAGTGACTGAAAATCCTCATTTAACTTTGAGAGTGATAGCCGCCGAACTTTCTTTCTCTTTCTTTCGTTGGCGTAAGTGTATCGTTTCTGAAGGAGCATACTTTGAAGGTGATAAAATAAATTTGGATGAATAACAATCATTTTGTGTATTATTGATCTTTTCCCGGTACTTTCTTGACAGAGTAGGTATAGTCATTTCTTGAAATGAAAAGTAGCTAAGTAACGTCTTATAATATCAGCTATCTGCCAGTGAAAGACCCAATAAAATCGGTTCCGCTGATACAATTGTTTCCGTGTTATGAAACTATAGGCTACATGATATCTAGCTAACCAATAGTTTGTTTTTCTGAGTACCTATCTAACATGTCAATTCGTAAATTATCGTCTATCTTCGTAAAAGTTCCAGTGTCTCCGCGACTGTACTTAAGTCGTGTCACATAATTACTTACTAAACAAAATACTAATTTATTTCTTTTCTTTTCTTCGCAGTTTAATATTATAATAACATTTCGAGCGAAAAATATTCTCCTATACTTAAATTCTTTACTGAACCTGGGTTCTATAGTAGCTCTGACAGCTACAAAATTCTTCATATACGACGTTAAAATATTCAGTTTAAAAACCTTAATGGCTTAAAAATTTAAAAAGTAACTTCACCTCTTATTTTATCATTTTAATAAATAAATAAACGGAATAATATTAATAAGTTTTTAAAATTTTAGTCTGTCAGAACTCATCCTATAGTAACCCGGGATAAGTTGATTTCGACCAATACGCTACAGAACTGGTCAATCTGAAGTTGGAACTAAAACTCTAACAATCTGAACAAAATAATATATTTTGTACAAAATATGAAAAAATATCACGATGTACCTAGGCTAGTCTGTACAGAGCACCGGATTTTAATTTAGCTGCTCTAGGGGCTATTGAAGACCGAGGATAGGATGATGGAAGCGTTGGTGGGGTGCTCTCCCTCCTGCCTTAAGTGGCCTGTGAATGGAGCTCTGACATCGCCTATCATCCTGAGGTAGCAGATCTGGTTGCTACGTAACGCACAACGAGGTGCTCCCACCACGCGCACGCGCGGGCAGATGCGCGCGCATAAATTCTCCGGCACTTCGCCCGACCACCAGTCAATCCCTAGACCGTATAGCGTAGCGATCGAACCGTGAGCGTCGCGATAACACGCTCACAACACAACCACAACACGCACGATATTGTACGCGCATCGCATTCATCGAACTTCGAGGGAATTACTCAATATAAGGTAGGATCATAAATATTATTTTAGAATATCCAAATATTTAAGTATTTTAGGATGAGAGTTTCTTCAGTGGTGTTTATGCAGCATCGGGAGTTTCTTACGTCGTAGGACGGGATGTGGAAACTCCCCGGCGACCTTTAGCAGGTGAGTGTGCCTCTCGCCAGTTGCCAGCCACCTAATCTGAAGTCGCTGCATCGCGAATTGCATCAGTTTCGGACAATTTATGCGCCTGTTCAAACCACATTAAAACGCTGGCGCTATATCAGAAATATAAACTAGTTACAAAACATTCCGTGCTGAGCGAAATATTATATAAAATAACTTATAAACTATACCTATTCATTCCATAACTGAGTAATATAATAAAAACACTCTTTTGGTATTTTCTCACTAATTATTTTTAAAAGTTAACTGATGGATAAAATATAACAATGTTATGTTTAGAAGACAGCGTCGATTACACTAGTACGTTATTTAAAAACCCACGCTTATAGGAGTAAAGTGGTTGTTTTTTCCGGGTTCTATAAATTAAAATAACAAAGTAGGTACCTATACTGGTTAATGCCTGCCTACCAATATTTCATAATAAACTATCTGCATTAAGGAAGTGATATGACAACAAAGAAAACCGGTAGCCGTTCGTCATTCATTAAAACGGTGTAATAAGTACTGGCGACAGAACCACAATACCGGTATATCACAAGCAACCGTAGCAGGCGCAGACATTGCTAATTTTGGAAAGTAAAATAAACGTAGGTAGGTACAATAATTGACGTAAACTCGAAAGAAGTTTCGGAGAATACTGGAACTTAAAGACGTGTCCCATCGCCTATCTTTCTTTTTATTAGGAACTCCAATTAAAAAGAAGTAAAATTGCCTTTATTGTGTTAAATATGAGGATATTACGAATGGTAATATTGGAATACGTTTTAAGAAAAGACTTTAAAAGGTAATTAATCGTATTATTTAACTGAAAACTATAATTGGATCACCACTGATGACTCGATTGCTCTAATTTGTCTTTGTCCAACTTGTTATTGTTATTTTAATAACATGTACTACTTACACATAATATTATTATGCCCAAAACTACGCATTTGTATCGCATCGTAGCTACGATTAAGTAAATATATATATATCATAAACATGTTTTTTTGAAATGCTGCATATCACACCCACCACAGGTAGAAATGTTGCATATCACATCAAGACGTAATAATTACCTACTATACCTACTACGCTTAATAAATAGGTAAATTTTATATTTTTACAACTTTAATGAAAACGCTGTACGCATAAATCTATTGATTAGTCAAGTAAGATACTAATGGCTAAAAACGATAATGTTTTGTTTTAAAACCTATACGTTGTGCAGCTCGGAACAATTAAAATGTTCCGAGATGTACACCATAAAATTCTATCTACTCTAATTAAGTAGGTACGGGAACTAACATCTTTACACAACGACGAGAGGACGAAAAAAACGAGTTAAAGCGGTTGTGCACTACATCCGATCCGAATCCGTGAAAATAAGGTACGATTCCGAATCAGACTTTAAGCGCCGTCAGAGCGATCAGAATAGCAAAAAAAGTATGAGTTTTGACAGACAGTAATTCGGTACGCGATCACGGTTGCTTTAATCGGTTTCAGCGCGTCTCGGAACCCAGGGTATCGTATCGTAGGGTATCGTACGTATCCTCGGTACGCATCACACTAATAATTTTATAAATGTAAAAGTATGTTTGGATGTTTAGTTGTTGGGATGGAGATAGTTTGTACTTTGGGAAAAAGTCTTACTCCCACGGGAAAAATCTTACCAAGGCCAAAAACGTTAAAAAAGAATTGAATGTCGGTGAAATGAATGAAATAAAATGAATAGTTTATTAACTTTTGGATGTTACATCTCTCAGTTTCGTCATTACATTTTTTTTTGGGTGAGTTCACTACACGATGTGCAAACTCTGTGGAGAAGAACTCACCAAAGAAACTCAACATGCGTCGCATCTTTTGAGTTTCTTTTTTTGTCAAATAATAATATAGTCATTTACAAAATTCATGCATGTTGAAATAGCATGTCATTCAAGAAATCTGTTCCCATCTGTCCTCTAAGTAGTCAGATATTCTATAATAAGCTTTTATACACAATTTTTGCCAAAAGCTTTGAACTTATCTAATAGTACATTATTACACGAGGGGTGAAAGTAACTTATTTAGCGCCGAGACGGGGCTAATAGTAAGATGCACTAAATAAGTCTTTAACCCGAGGTAAACACTGTGCTTTTCATTACGAATACAAGGAAAGTAAAAATAAAAATCTGAATCAGATGAACTCATTACTACATTGATTGATTACGTGGATTGTTGCTTTCCCGCCTATTTTATTTTTTTCTATGGCCGGGCCGGCCAGCTTTTGAGCCATTATTTTTCATTACTACTCGTATCATTGAAAAATTGTAAATATTTTGTCCAAATCTATTTCATTTTAAAGAAATGGTTGAAAGTCAATTATAATAAAGTCATTTAAAAAATATACATATTATATTCTTTAATTAATACGTCTTAACTTTATGTTATTTCAATTTAACATTGCGCTGTAATTGAGTGGCTGTATAGAAAGATGGAACATAGTTCAATAGAAATGTGCAATTAGAACTAGTTTTTTTTATAAGTAATTTGACAGCTGCTGTCAGTTGAAAACGATTCTCCCTCGGGCTGAAAAGTATTTTCTTCAACCCGCTCCTCAGGCAATTTCAGACCTACTTTCCGAGAATGAGTAATGAAAAGGTAGTTTTTTTAAAATCGGTAGAGACCTCATTGTAAATGCGTATACAAATTGCCTTTATAAGAATGTGTTATTCTACACAGTCGGCTAACATGACATGAGCAGCCAACTTATCCTTATTTCTAGTATTAAAATTGTGTAATCACCGTAATTTTTAAAATTATTGATATTTCTTTTTACATATACAAAATTTTCATAGGTATATTGAGACACAAATGTCAGAATATTGATTTCTTTAAACTTTTCCCTCAGTGACACTCTAAACGAACTTTAATTCGTTGCTAGGCCCTAATTTATAATTTAAAAATACTATTTGCATATTTTGTAGCGTGGCCCCACAATAAAATACCATAGCTGAAAGTTACGTCGTCGTCGGCAAGAGCTCTGAGTTCAGTCGGTTCCACAATTTATTTATATGAGGATCCCATTGTCTTTTCTTCTTTTTGGCATAATTTTGCTTTCGGTTCAGTTTTGTTTTCTTTTTGTTTTATTACTTATCATGGATAACAAAACGACTTACTCCAAAAGATATGGAAACATGGACCCGTTTAATTTAGTTTTTTTTATTTATATCGAGGAGTGGAAGTCCTAAAAACAACTTTATCCATTCTATTATACTGAATTTTTTTTAGTAACAATTTGTCTAGGGGGAGTCGGTACCGGCAGCGCAGGCAGTTCCTATTTAATTATAAAGTTAAAAAAATGTGCATGTTCTCCAAAGTAGTGATATTATCTAGGTGTGCGTGTAAAAAAAACGTAAACAGATCTGCAGGAACACCGTGCTAACATAATTTACGTAAGTATACCTATATCAATATTGAAACTTGAAAGTGACTCATTTAGTATTTAACGATAAATCACAATAAATGAGTAAAGTCCCTTCCCTATCACATTGAACTGTAACGAAGTACTTTTTTTTTTTTTTTTTATGACGGACCTAATCACTATTTATACCAGAGTGGTAATATAGTGGGCGCGGACTTGCGGGGGAGCAGAAGGCTCGTACCCCTTAGGAATTTTATGACAACGTATCTGGGGGCGCTCTCAGACGGGCTCGGACCGCGGCCCAGAACGTTGCCAGGGCGAGAAGCGCGTCGGAGAAGAATGACCCCTACCAGGTCTTACTGAATTAAGTAACGAAGTACTAATTTAAGTACGTTTACTCATTTGTTATATTTATGTTTTGATAAGAATCTTGCGTCATTTAACAACTAGCTGTGACCTTTTCCTTGAATTAAAACTTTGTTATTTGTTTAAAAAGTCTGAAATTGTTTTGCATGATTTTTTCAAAGATTCGTTTTAAGGAAATATATGTACGCATCTGTTAGGTACTTTCCTTGTATTCGTAATGAAAAGCACAGTGTACCACGGGTTAAAGACTTATTTAGTGCCTCGAACTATTAGGGCCCTCGCTACGCTCAGGCCCCAAACCCCGTCTCGGCGCTGAATAAGTTACTTTCATTCACCCCTCGTATAACAATGTACTATTTAGCATATAGGCCCAAGCCCAACTAGGCACAACGCAATCTATTTAAATTATTAATACCTGCCTGCAATTATGGTAAAACTAATATAATTTATGCCATGACAGCAGTCTTATCGTGATCTTTGATGTAAAAATGGGAAAAAAATCCTGTACTGAAAAGGAGCGCCGCCGCCGCCGCCGCCGCCGCCGCCGGTATGACCAGCAAAGCAGCTGTGCGATAGCGCACGGGCATGCGCGTTGAGTTGCGTCACTGTGAATGAAAATACTCGTAGTTGACGAAAGGCGACCGCCTTCGAGGTTACTCGCAATGTTTATAGAAGCACAACACGAGAACTCCTCGTGAAAGTAAGTAGGTCTACAAATCGATCTACAGGAACGCTGCTGCCGTTTGTTAAGATCAAAACACCCATTTTGACCCACAGTTTCATAATTGTTCTATTATAGAGTTAGGGTAATAATAACGTATTTAAAACAATAACAATAATTATTATTATTTTAATAATGTTTTATAAAATATTAAAATATTGATTTTTAATCTATAGTGTTGAGTACGAGTATTAAATTAAATATAGCATAGCACATTGGAAAAAATAATCATGAAATATAAGTAGGTATTGGGTAAAAAAATCACTTAGTAAATATTTTATTTGTAAGGTCGACCAAGAAAGTGGTTTACCATTTTTCATTCAATTTCCTAGTTATCGAAAATTTAAATAAGGTTCATACTCTGTATCTGACAGATCGTTCTGCAAACGAAAATAATCTTTGTTGTTCTATAATTTGCAACTGACATTCAACCTTAGGGTGGTAAACCAATTTATTGGTCGACCTTTTTTTTTTTTTTCACATATCATTTAGGGCCGGTGTTTCGTTCAGTTTCGTTCCTCAGATAAAATTGGTCTAATAACCTATCTAACGAACAAAATTATATGACTGTTTATCGGACGAATAATTATTGTTCTCCAATTTTCCAATCGTTATTTATTCCATTGATAACTATCTGACATAATATTCCAACTCTGGCAAATCAAGCTTCAGAGAGGTGAAACAAATAATATGTCAAAAAATTACAAAATTGTAGAATTGTCGCGTTTAGGCTGTTTAATAAAAGTGACAAATGTGTCAAATATCGACAGGTGAAATCTTGACATATTTGTCATATTATAAACGCGTTTAATGAAAAATGACGCGTTTCCCAACAAATAAGTTGAGCTTATAAAATAAAATCTGTAAGCTCTTAAATCTTATAGTTATAAGTGTGAAAATATATTTGGATGTTTAGATATTTGGATGTTTGTTCCGCCTTCACTACGGATTCGGATGACATTTGGAATGGAGATAGTTTGTAACCTGGATTAACACATAGGATACTTTTTACAGGAAAATGTCTTATTCCTACAGGAAAATCTTACACACGGCGGGCCACTAGTAATACATATTTTTTTCGAATGGCAAATAGTGTATAATAATTATTTAAACCACTCCAACCAAATAATTTCAAACACAAGAAATAACCTCAAAAGAAATTGTTTGTCATAAACGTCATGCGTCAAACTATCAATTGATTTAGTTATCTGGCAAATCAAGCGGCAGATAGATTTATTCTTCAGATATTGGAGTTATTCGTTAAATAAGTCTTATCCGACTGATGAAAAATTCAATATCTTGCTATCTGTTGAATAAACACTATCTGTTAGCGATTTGAAAACCGGCCCTTAATTGAATATTTACTTGTAGTATCAGTATTTATATAAACTTAAAATAGGTTTATTTAGAAGGTACCTAATAAATAACTTCCTTAACCAATGATTTATATAAATGAGTCTAAATAACTGTGCTGCCCTGGAGTATACGTGTTCGGTGTTAGGTATACTTACTTAAATATTCATTCAGCTAAGTATGCTTTATCACTCACGATTAATCATTGTTTTGTGAACCTTTCTTTCAAATCCGTTATTTATTACGACATACAATTTTAATTGGGCTCTGCGGTACATAAATGAAACATGCAGTAAAAATTAATTACTTAATGTGTTATGCTCCAAAATAAAATAACTTTCATAGGTAGATTCCAAATAACAATAAATGCTACGAGAAAGATAAACTTAATCTAGGCTAAATGGATATACTATACTTGGGTACAATAGCGGCAATCATAACATTGAATAATTTTCTAAAAAGCGCAATATTAACCATCGTTATTTATTTATATATTTACTTACTTCTAGGTCCAAATTAATTAATTAATTATGATTCTAAATTTATTAGGTTAACTAGCGGTCCACCCACGGCTACGCTCGCGTTCAAGTGTAAGATTTTCCCGTGGGAATAAGACTTTTTCCCGTAAAATGTATCCTATGTGTTATTCCAGGGTACAAACTATCTTTATTCTAAATTTCATCCCAATCCGTTCAGTAGTTTTTGCGTGTAAGAGTAACAAACATCCATCTCTACATCCACCATTACTTTCGCGTTTATAATTATTAGTAAGGATTCCTCGTTGATAGTTTGAAATATATAGGTAGGTTGATCTTGAGATGAAGCAGTTTTTGAAAAATAAAAATAATATGTATTTGCATTTAAAAATAATTGAATCCATCTTTTAGTTCTTCTTCTCAAGACTGGCTTACATTTCATGGATTTATTTCCTTATTTTTAAAACAAAAAAAACAAATTTGAAATGTTGCGCTCGCGCATCGATGGGTAAAGGTGAGTTAAAACGAAAAACGTGGGGTGCATGGAATAGATATTCTAAGAAGATGAGAATGAGGTGATGGTTGAAAAACACCATAGCTGACGCTGTAATAATTTCATTGTGTGTTTGTCTATGACCTATATCTACTTATTGATACATAACATATTGTTTGTTAATGTAATGAACTAATGAAGATAAATAAATGTCTTCTATTCTTATTAGTGCCAGGGGTTGTTATGTGTTATGTCTTGAAGACTTACAAAATTAAATAGTCTATATTATTTGCAGTGCAATACAATTGTTGTATTTTTTTATTAAGCTTGAAGTGCGAGGATAAAATTGATTAATTTCTCAAGAGGAGAACACTCTGATTTTTATCTCGATTGCGGGGTCAAGTTGTATTGAATAGGCCTCTAATAACGCTGAAACACATAGCTTAGCTATAGGTAGTTAGTTACAGAATGCAGAAAATATAATTTTAGTAACTTAAATTGTAGCATATTTGTAAGATACGACACGCTTTATAATTTTACTGCAAAGCGACTATAGTACGCATCGCCTTGTAGAGAATGCAAATTGTGCACCATTTATCAGAAGTTGAAGCGATGCTAAAGATGTGGGTATTATGCAAAAACAAACAATACCGGTAAACACCGGTATAAGCCAAAATTGTTGTATGAAAAATTATAAAATTTCCGTAAGATATTATAAATAGCTTGACGATAACGTTAGATAACAGGATTGGACGCTCAAACCTATTAGAACATAGTCTTGTTGTAAGTCATTGGTAAAAGTATAAATTCACAGTAGGTACCTATAAATTGTATGTAGTGTAGGGCCACCCTTCTATATATTTTTAATTACTTTGTTTTATTTAGGTGTGACCGTGTGAATATACGAGTTGCAATATTCAAATAAGCACTCTATTACCGACCTCGACCCGAATCATTCGCCTCCTCAAAACCTGAACGTCGTCGTCGCTAAGGTAGTATTATAGTCTTAGATCACTTTATTTGATCTAAGATTATAGTATTATAGCTTATAAATGAAGTAGATATCCCTTTTTTATAGGTACTGTAATTATTGATAATTTTAATGAAATTCGTACCTATCCTGAACTCGACGCCATTATTATGTACTGATTGCTCGACGCAAACGGAATAATTTTCTTTTACCATTGTTTCCTTTAATTACAAGGGTGGCTCGAGCTTACAAATTTAATCTCATTGTATCATTATAAGAATTACCTACTCCTAGTTAATAATATACAAAGGTTTTGGCTACATGTAGTCATTGTATACTTAGTGCGTACTAGCATTTTCTTATCTTATAAAAAAATAGTATTATTTATGCAAAATGCTGCTCAATTATTTTAATTTAGTTAAAACCAGTACAAGTATGGCACGTGGGTATCTTTTGATAGATGCGTAGTGCGTATCGACGCTCAATGACCCACTAAACTAACTCCGGGTTGTGTCGTAACACTTCAACTCACTATCGTTAGTTTGTGGAGATAGCCGCGTTATCGCACATCAACCGTATTTAGTATCCAGATCAGAACATTAAAAAGTCAATTCTGTCCGCAAATATATCACGACAGGCAACGATATCACTTGAATAGTAAGTAGGTACCTGTGCAGGTAGAGATATCTGGTTTTAATCTTAGATCCACGTTTATTATTACAGTCGCCCAACCCAATCTCAATAACCCCATTGTCATTTTAGATAACAAGGATATGGCAGATAGATAGAAAGAGTTACTTACCTACCTAACTACCTTTGCTCTTATTAACAGGTTGGACACCTAATTAAAACACGCAGACATCAGTCTGTATTATGAAACTAAAATGTTGGGGTTAATTTCGTCATCATCAACACAAGCCAGTCGACCGATGACCTCGTGATAAGAAGACAGTGCAAAAGCGTCACCGCGGACGACGTATCCAACATACGGGCGAGAATCATTAAACAATTCATAACGTCAGTTTACTTAACCTTTGCAAAATATCAGTTCAACTTTAACGATATCGCATGGTAGTGCGATGGAAATATATTGCTTTTACTTTCTCGTTCGATTTCTTAATTTTCATCCATCATACTCTCAGATGGTCTGAAAGTAGTCTTACAGTGACCCAAGTCCCAAAGTATGGTTGTACTCATAAGTTACTTTGAAATTAGAACTTTTTTTTTTTCTATTACAATATAGAACATTGGTTCCCTATCTATTTGCATAAAAAATAAGCCATAACATTGAATTGCATAGTGTAATTTAAACTAATAATACTTACGCATAATATAATATAAGCAGAACACATAAAGCATAACATATTAACGCATAACAACTATTACCATAATAAAAAAAAAAACATTATATACAAAACCATAAATAAAAAAAGCATAATAATATCAAGCCATAATCAAAATAAGCATAAACATCCAACGCATTTTATTTTATTTTAATATTGTAGGGAAGCTAACAGCACTAAAATTACGTAAATAATCTGAGGCTAAAATAATATATTTTATGTGTTATATGTACCAACAACATAAAGAGGCGGCTTAGCCGCCGCACCTTACCTTGTAGTGAATAGTTATATTAAAATAGTGAAAAAATAATAATATAATAATAATAACTGAAGAAGTTTCCCCATAATAATAATAATATTAAAAAAAAAAAATTATGGCAAAGAAATAATAGGGAAAATAAAATTAAGCAAAACATGATATGCCAAAATATAATATTTCTTTTTAATTGCAATAAAATTAATTCTAAGGCGTATAGTAGGTATGTATGTCTAATCCTTTGCTGGGTATTATACCTGGGATCCCTTTCGTTAACATATTGTTTTTTTATTAGTAAAAATATTATTTTGCTTGGGTATTCTTTATTATGCTAGAAAAATAATCGTAGACTATATTAGATGTAGCGTTGATATTAATTTCAATTTAATTACTCCTCCACGGGTTCCTGAGAAGTGAACAGGGACTTGGCCGACAGGTGGGCAATGAAGTGGAGTGATCCTATAAGGGTTAGTTTTTTCCTTGAGGTAATGAATTCAAAAAACGTGAACCTTGACTAAAAAAAAATTAACAATGTGTGTGTAGTGTCCCAGGAAAAAAATGTCAAGAAAAGGTACGGATACAACAAGAAGGTGCAACAAAAACAGCACAAAGAAATAAAATAATTGCAGGGAAATAGGTATCAGATGACGCTGCAATCTGCAGTGTGCGTTCATGTACTACGTCACGCTGATAGGACAAAGGCCTTTGTACTCATGACCGAAATAAACTTCAGACAGCCCGTCCTTCCCGTAGCTGGCGGAAATCTCCGTTGCGCGAGTTTCTCAAGCAAAGAAAACACCTACAAAAAACGACTTCTATTTTTATTAGTCAAATATAAAAAGTATTCCGGATACGAAATTATTAGTTACTTATCAGTTTTTATGATGGGTCAATTCAATAAACTAATTCCTGCCAATTAAAACGCTAACTTAGTACAGTATAAAAAGTACTTAGAACTAATTAGTTAACGTACATAATTAATACATGTATTATTTTACCATACCCAACAATTAGTTCATTGATTTTATGGATGTCAAATACCGGTAATTGTTTTTGCAGTGCTAATTACGTTCCAAGTGCGACAGTTATGTAATCCGAATTAGTCACTAGATCAAGAAAGTTGTATTAATTCGCTATTTATAAAACTACTACTTAATAAAAATAAATGGGGCCATGAGATGAGAGCCCCAGCGACCGAACTGCATTCTTCCAAAACTGCTATTATTCACAAAAATAGAAGGCCAACAGACCGACAGTAGCCTAAAAATAATTTTATTCTATATTAGCTGTCCGCCCGCTGGCTGCTACATTCGCGTTGTGGAAGATTTTACCGGTGGAAATAATACTTTTTCCCGTAAAAAGTATCCTATGTTTTATCCAGGGTACAACAGATTATTACTATCTCCATTCCATCTAAATCCGTTCAGTGGTTTAGTCGTGAAAGCAGAACAAACAAGTCCTGAATCGGCGGTGAATTATTCCATGAAGCCTAATGGTTAAGAGGTCCCTAAGGAAGACTGGTCCAATTGCTTTGTAATGAAAAAAAAATCGTTTATTCAGTTATTTTTAACAGTACTTAAATAAACATAAATTCAGCAGTTTGTTGGCAGAAGTATCTCCCCTATTATATAAACTGTTTTGCGTTACTTGATATCTAAATGCAATTTACATAAGCTCACATATTTTTAAAGACTTCCTTCTACAATACAATAAAATTTACCAACACAATACAATACAACTTTACCATATTCATGCATCTATCTATTGTTCAAGTTTTTGAAATATGTTTTATCAATTTGGATTTAAATACATTTTTGCTGGTGCTCTTTCGAATGCATAACGGTATACCGTTGTAAATTTTAGGAATGAGGTATGATCTGGCTCGTTTACCATAATAGTTAGAGGTTCTAGGTACAATTAATGCTTCATTACTTATTTTTCTAAGTAAGCGAGGATTTGTTAATGGCACTTTAAACTCATTACATTCAAATTCTTCTAACACTAACTGAAACGACACCCTCTTATCGACTGAACAGTGGTTGCAGCGAATGCAAAAATGCATTAATTGCGAGGGAATATGCTTTGCTAGGTAGGCTCGAGCCCCTCGGTGGGGACGTATATGAGCTGTTGATGGCATGCTTTGAAAAACAATAAATGTATCGCAAATCTTATATCTGGTCTTATATATCAGAATCCAGAAACTTTCAGTATGCCCTAAGTATCTACCTAAAAATTTACTCGGTTATACACTGAAAAAAACGTTTTGTTACTGTTAACATAATAAATAAGCATAATATAAAATCTTTGACGAGCCATCGACTCGAAACAAGAAGAAGTAGTAACATAACCATTTGACTATCCGTAACATGTTTTATTTATCCGTAAATATTGAGTTTGATGGTAAATTTTTGGTTTTAACGGTAACAAAACATTTTTTTTTCAAACTTATCAGTTTGAATCAATAAAAAAGTCAGTATTTTATTGAGATTTTAGATTTTTTTTAACAAAAGTGGTTATTTTAAAAACTGAACAACCACCCAAGAAGTTTTGCTTTAATAAGTTAACATAATATTGTAGTGGCGTATATGCAAGATCCTATTTTTGCATTCTGTTTGTAAGTGCAGTTAGGCTGCTGACTCTGATAGCCTCAAATAGAGTAGAAACGAATGCGTTCTAAGTAGATCACCGTAGTTAAAATGCAAAGCATCTTTCAACCTTGAATTATATTATTATATCATTTTATTTTTATAATAAATAAAACGTATCGGGTGTTGTAAAGTCAAAAGAAAAGTGATCAATGTACAGTCAGCAGTCGGTTTAACTCACGGAGACAAATTTGTCTCCGTGGTCGAACATCACCGCTAATGTCACGACATAAGGTCAGTTTACAATCGTAATAAAATTGTTATCACTCGCTCCGGATAACTATACATCGAACATGAACGTTTATCAAATACAAAGGCATCGAACCAAGTTGTAATTTATAATAGATAATAGAACTCAGACCAAACAATGCTGACCAGTGAGTACCATTAAGTAATCACACCGATGTCACGCGGCTGGCATCCATTATTTAATACCTACATGTACTGTCGTCAACTCATGAACATGAGGACGACACTCGAACACACTTCTGTTAACAGTAATAAAATATAAATTGTGGAAATACACAGTACCTACATATAAAACCAAACTATAAACCTTATATACACTCACCGGCACATCTAACCGCCCACCCTTCATTTCAGGGAATACTCGTGATTCTTTATATTTCTATTAGTTACAGCTGATGTTAGTTAAAAAATGTTAATTTAATGTTTATTTAAGTGTGTTTAATTTATCGTAAAATTATCAATAATTAAATTGTAATGTATAACAATAAGCGTAATTTAAAATTAACCCGAAATACAAGAGTGGGCGGTTAGATGTGCCGGTGAGTATATTACAGGTTGGTCCCTTAACCCACTTAGATAGCGTAGGTACACCTATTAACCTTCGGTGTCGATAAATCTTGAACAGATAAATCTTGAGCAGTTAAAATAAAGTCGTTTTCTAGACTGTATTATTAAAATGTAGCAAGTAAGTAGGGTTATAAATGAATCGTTTACTTTAGAATGTTACATCTATTTCGTGTTAGCTCTTAACTTATCTTCCGTAGGATGTTTATTATAAAAAGCAAGATTTCAAACTGTTTTTTTTTTATTATTATTGATGTTCATCTCAATTTTTTACATTTTTGATTGATAATTTTCAAGACGCTATCGAGAGGATATTTTGAGTCATTTGGCAATAATTTGTGCACGTTTGATCCGCTTCTGTGTACTCATTCTCGCTTCCCTGGAATCCCCCCAACAAACAAGTTAAGCTTATAAAATAAAATCTATAAGGTCTTAAATCTTATAGTTGTTTTAAAAGAACATTCATTACGTCAAAGTACCTTATAATAGCATTGTTTAAAATGTTTTAGCTATGTAGCTATGTAGATAAACCACATTTTCGCACAAAACAGCCTAAATTCAAGGGCGCGTTGATAATATACCGTGAAATTTACATCGTTTTGTTCCCGCCGTGTAGTGGTAGTATCCGTCAAACTGAACAACTTTTCATGAAAAAAAAAATTTTTGGTCTCTCCATACAAAGTGAGACTCCCGAGCGACCCATTTTGTATGGAGACACTAAAAATTTTTTTGTCACGGGAATTTTTTTTTTCGTGCAAAGTTGTTCTGTTTGACGGATACTACCACTACACGGCGGGAACAAAACGATGTAAATTTCATGCTGTATAACACACTGCGTATCACATTTTATCATGAGTTTGAATTCCCACACAGTTTTCTCTATAAACAAGCACAATTCAGATAAACTAAAAAAATAAAATAAATCACTTACCGTTTTCTTTGTATTAAAATGGTTGATGCCTTGTCTTATTTCGCCAAACTATTGCGAAATTAATTTCACTAAGCAAAAATACACAATTGAACACGGTTATAAGGGCCAACGGTTTTTTAAGAGCCTCTGTTATGCCATTATGAGCTTTTACTACCTTGTTACTGACCATAATAAAACACATACAAAGGTGATCGTCCTTATTAACGGTTTCTATATGTTTCTTATAAGTATATTGGCTTTTAAAGAGCTTTTTTCTTGCCATTAAAAGTTTAACTCCCTTGTTGCTTGCCATAGCAGAGCACGTATAAGAAAAAAAAAGCTAACAATAAAGCAACTATAAGGGAGGTATAAGGTTAGTGTCCTTATAATTTTATTTGCGCCCAAACGCACCCTTATTAGCGATAATTTTAGGCAATAAAAGCCACAATAAGAGTAATTTTTGTTTGTTGGCCAGGTCTGTTGTACGACATTTCTCGTATCGTTTCTGCGTGCAATAAATAAAAATAAAAAAATTGACAAAAAGTAGAAACCTCCTTTATCTCCACTAAAAAGTAACAAATAAAATAACATTTCAGATGGGACATGAAAAAAAATATTGCCAATATCCTCAATTAAGTAGATAGAAAGTGTATTAAGTAAATATTTAGAATTTTGTACTTCCTTTCGGAGTCGGTATTGGAATCCGAAGATTGCAGGTTCGTGTCCTGTCACGGTCGCCAAAAAATGTGATAAAATCGAATAATATAATTTTGGAACAACAGAAACGCAAACTGACAAAACAAATTTATTTCGTTGCCTAGCAACATTCCACCACAAACGGTATCGCGATGCATGTTGCTATCACTGGTTGAGGAGTTTCCGCTTTTATCTCTTATTCCAGCATCAGATTTAGACAAAATTTATACGGATTTATCCCTAAGGCACATTTTATCGAATGAAAAAAGAATAATTAAAATCGGTAAAAAACTGACTGAGATATGACTATAAGAATAGACGAATAACGAAGCGAATGTTACATTCCGTTGAGGAATTTTCAATTTTTATTATTACCTCATGTTCCACCATCTGATCTTGACGAAATTTGTATGGGACCAACTTGAAAGTAAATCATATCGATTGACAAAAGAGATTCTGATAACATACATAAAAATAAAATAAAAAAATACAACCGAATTGAGAACCTCCTTTTTTGTGTCGGTTAAAAATAATGTCTTCTGACAATTTAAATATACCTACCAGCATTTAAAACCAACTCTGAAACATGTGATTTATGATGTTTTCTCAAAATGATTTAGACCATACCAGCTAGTGTACTACGACCTTGCTTCGTATTGCTTGATTTCCTTCAGTCCGTAACTCTAGGTACTTGTTCTTTATTTTTGTGTGATATAAAATTTTATATATCACATTGCTACTATCCTTGTAAAAACACGATCGACGTCATATCACATCTCATGTATGAGATGTACGAGTATGTTAATGTTATGTATGCAGAGTGCGTTGATCGAGAGATCGATGATACCCGACACTATATTGAGAACATGTTAACATGCAGTCGGCCAGTTAATTTATACGAATGCAAGCAAAAAAAACTACTCATTCAAAGAGGGCAGGGATAGTTACATACAAGAGTCATTGGTTAGTTGTACGGTCTCTAATAGGTACACGTAATATACCCACCTAAATATTTTGCTGCAGACGCAACAGCCTACTTTCAGGGGTGCGTTACCTACCTTACCATCAACATAATCGTCACTGGAAAAGCAAAATTACTGATCCGCCAAATAGGCGATATTGAGTGTAATTATATAACAATTATATATACTCACCGGCACATCTAACCGCCCACCCTTGTATTTCGAGTTAATTTTAAACTACGCTTATTTTTAAACATTACAACAGATTTATTGATAATTTTACGATAAATTAAACACACTTAAATAAACGTTAAATTAACTACTTTTTAACTAACATCAGCTGTAACTAATAGAGTTATAAAGAATCACGAATATTCCCTGAAATGAAGGGTGGGCGGTTAGATGTGCCGGTGAGTGTATAACTCAATATCGCCTATTTGGCGGATCTTATATAACTCAATGTCGCCTTTTTGGGGAATCAGTAATTTTGCTTTTCCAGTGACGATATAGTTACATTTATTCAATATTCAACTTAAACTCGTCGCGTTGCGGCGGCGCTTCACAACAACTTCGAAATATGTTAACAATCGTGTACGATAGTTCATATCGGAACCGGGCCAATTAACAACCAATCAACTTTCCTTCAAAATGTTCCAGCCAACTACATACGTATACTTGTGTAGTGGCTTAAGGTAGTGATAGTGAACCATTAGCATTCCATCTTTGATAGTTCGGGAGCACGCACGCAATCATCACTCCAACCCAACACACAATTACCCTCCCGTGTTCTGATGGGAACACGAGCAGATGATGTGAGCCAAGCCAAGCTTCAATAGGGGATCGGACTGTTCCTAAATTTAACATATTTTATTAAGTTTTATGAACTATTTTTTAAATATAGATTAGTAGCAGACGATTCGCGAAGAAAAAAACAGAATCCGTTGAAAAATGAATTTACAGTGATTTTTTAAAGTTTCAATATGTCTGTCTCTTTCAAAAACAATTTTTGTATGGAGATTATTATGGCGTTACTAATAAATGACGCCACAAGTGGAACATACCCACTTATGATGCACAATGCACATGGCTCTATGTCTAATCTTGAATTTAAAACCTTTCTCGGTCAATTTTAAAGATAGAGCAAAAATTATTTTAGTGTTCGATAGCAGATACTAAGAAGTTTGGATTTAAAAAATAAAATAAAAAGTAGTCCGATCCTCTATTTGGCACAAAAACGGAAGAATAATTTTAACTTAACCGGGCCATAAATTACAAAAAAAGTTACAACAAACTAAAATCCAAGAGGGTGCTCAATTCATAAAACTGAACCACTTTTCCCAAAGAACATAGATTGTCAGGTGATAAAAAAATACATCTCCCTCAGCACAGAACGTATAAAAGTATGTCTATAGGCAGGCATCTTTTAGTAAATCAATACTTAAAAATATTTGTTTGTCCCGATCTAAGTACAACTTAAAATCCCGATTTGTTTTACTTTCTGCCCCGATTTAAAAAATCAGACCTGGCAACACACTGGCGTTATAGATGGGCAACATCAATCAAAATTGTGAAATGATTAATTCTTCTTCGTCGTATCCTCATGACTGATGGTCGTGACCACCAAAAGGCGCGTTGCGGGACAAGGCTCTCCAGGTGCATCTATCTTGGGCAAGGTGGATTGCGGCCCGGTTGTTGCAATTAATGAACTCGAGAATGGCATCTGTCCATCGAGAGGGCGTTCTTCCTCTGCTCCTTTTCCCTTCAACGTGGCCCTCTAGTAAAAGTCTCTCAAGATTGTCAGGCTCCCGGCGGGCAACGTGACCGAAGAAAGAGAGAGACCTTAGGGGAAGATATAGTTGCCGTTAATAAGAAGTGTTCCTACATAGGTCTATTAAAGATATCCCAGCATGGATAGATTGGCTTGACTGACTAAAACAAACGCAGTTTTTTTCTTGTCAAATTGTGATGTGACCGCTAGACGCAAAGAGTCTCTAAAAAATTTTTTTGCCAGTCTAAAGACTATCGTAAAATAAAAATCTGACGTACATTCCTAGCCGTAATATTATGAAATCAATATAGAAATGATTAAAATAGATAACTTTTCAAATATACATGGATTTTTCTAATATTCAACCTTATTTTTTAGCAAGTAACGTAGGTAGTTGTTGTTGCAAGAATAAACATCGATAAAAAATAGAAGTAGCGAGAAAACATCGCTGCTATAGTATGAAATGTTAACTAGAGATAATAACAACATATAATATCTAATAAGTAATAGGTAAAAATTACAACAAAATATCTGCAAGTCTGTTCAACAAATAGGCCCCTAAATAAAAGAATGGCCCAATAAACTTTGTTCCTTGAGGAAAGTTTTTCGTTTTCATGGACATTTGGAAGGAAAATCTGTAGAAAAATAACAAACGATTTAGATTACACTCATTGAGTAAAATATTAAATTCTATGAAAACTCGTTGCCAATACAATGCCAATAGAAATGTGTAACAACTGCTACTTACAAAACAAAAAAGGGCAAGTATAGTCCTATAGCAGGTAGGTAGATGCGTTTAGTGACAATAAGAGCGTGTAAAGTAGGGTTGAAAATTACATGTAAAAAATACATGTATTTTTCAATCGGACATTGTATTTGTCAATAAAATACAGAAACTTTCATTGAGTTCTTACGATGTATCTGTCACAAGTTTCCGTTTTTTACATGTATTTTACGCTGTTATTTTTCCAGTTCTAAAAAGTTCTGTTTTATGACAAAATCAGTATCCCAACTTGTTTTTTATAATAAAATTGTAACCAAATAATTATAAAGCAAAAAATGAAAGAAATTTTTTTTTTTTTTAATTATTTATTTAATAATCTAAAATGGTAAACACTTTTCACTTATTATACTTAATAATAAATAACGTAAATAATTATAATAAACATTGCCAATCATTATGTTTGGTTTTTTTCAATCGTTGCAATTTATGAAAATTACATTGTATAAAACACGTATTATACATGTAAATTTGTATTTTTCAAATAGCCCTAAATTTGTATTTTTCCAAAGTTTCATGTATTTTACTTGAAAGATTCAAAGTTGCGAAAAAAACAAACGTGTATCTTTCGCCATTTTCAGCCCTAGGTAAAGTAAGTTCATTTCATAAACTGTATGATGCGGGATGCCAGCAAAGGTGAGGGCCGCGTGGTCGTCATCACCGTTTGGGCAACACGCCAATCGATTTAGTGAAATTGCCGCTGTTTTGTGTCAAGGGCCCGAACTAAACAGCCACAGTGGATTACTACGTTGGTTCCGAATACATAAAGACTTAGCAGGAGGTTTCAAATAATAGTAGCCAGAAAATAAAATTTGTAAATGTTACAACTCGCCGAATGTGGCTCCTCACACGAACAATGTGAGTTTTCATCTTCACAATCACTGTCCGTAAATTTTCCGATAGAGTGTGGTCACCCCAATTCGAATATTTTATACAAAATAAATGGATTCGTTGTTTTCAAGAAAGGAAGTAATTTATTAACCACACAGATAACCACGAAAGGACTACAATTTTACTTAGTTATGCGTTTATTACACCGCCCACGTTTTCTATAAATACAATCTAATTTTTTGATGCGTGCGGATTGAGGGGCCACTAATTAAAAGCTATTAGTCTTATAGCTCTTCTCCAAAGATTCCGCCATTGTGCTAGTGAACTCATCCAAAAAAATGTAATGACGGATCTAAGTGATGTAATAACATCCTATGGAAATAAATAATTTTGACTTTGACTTTATTATTTTATAACGGTGGAACATATAGACCCCGTACCCACGCATTATGACGACTTGTGCTAAAATTAGAAGTAACCCTGGGAAATCTAACTTCAAGTATTATTTTGTAGCATAAAAAAAAATAACATCATCAACATATATTTTTTTTAATAGCATTAACTTAAATTATGAGACCGTGAGAACTGAGGGCCCACTAACTGATTGGATTTTCTTCATTACGGTTAATTAAGGAGAGCTGTTATTTATGTATGTAACCCTACAAATTACCTTCTAATTATTACCATTTACCATAATCTGTGAAATTGGCCAGATTCAGTACCATGACAACTCACATTGTTCGTGTGAGGGGCCATATTCGGCGAGTTGTAGCATTTGAATTATAGCATCTACAAATTTTATTTTCTGGCTACAATTATTTGAAACCTCCTGCTAAATCTTTATGTATTCGTAACCAACGTAATCCACTGTGGCCTTACTGTGGCCCCTCAAAGGGCACGCACATAACATCCCACCGCACAACCAGTGCGCGGAAGAGAATCTACAGAAAACATTCACCATAAACATATACCTATATATTTTTTACTGCTTGCTTCTAAAAAAATACTTGGTTGATAATTCGTACAAAAAATAAATTTACATGTTTCGTAGAATGAAAATACACCTACCAACTACCTAACCAAGCCACTTAATTATTTCGTATATAAATCAAGCGCGCATAATTTGTATTTTTACTACCAGACCGTTCGATGCTCAGAATTACTAAAATGTTATTTGTTTACCAAATTACTTACCTATTTAACCTAAGCATAAAATATTATTCCATAAAATAATTGTGTGTGTTTCTAGATAAAAGTACCAGACTAAACTTTATTTAGAAACACATTTACATTTATTCGATTTGAATAATTTAAATAAATTAATGTTTTTTTTCTCTTTGTAATGATGATATTGTGTGTGTATCTATAATAATAATAATTTACGACGCAATCTTGACATTAATTTTTTTTTTGTTGCAGATTACCCAAAACAGACATCAACATGTCAGACTCCAAGATAGAAGGTAAGATATCACTACATAAACACCCTAAAATATAGTACTAGAAGTCTAAGTAAGGTTCCATTATCTGTAGATCACCCCTCGGTTTACTGCCACCGCCGTCTAAGTAAGGTTCCATTATCTGTAGATCACCGCTCGGTTTACTGCCGCCGCCTACTACACCTACCCTACACCTACCCTACACCTACCCTACACCTACCCTACACCTACCCTACACCTACCCTACACCTACCCTACACCTACCCTACACCTACCCTACACCTACCCTACACCTACCCTACACCTACCCTACACCTACCCTACACCTACCCTACACCTACCCTACACCTACCCTACACCTACCCTACACCTACCCTACACCTACCCAACACCTACCCTACACCTACACTACCCATATTTTTTTACCATTTAAACCTTCCTTGGACTTCCACGAATATTTCAAGACTAAAATTAGCCAAATCGGTTCAGCTGTTCTCGAGTTTTAGCGAGACTAACGAACCGCAATTCATTTTTATTATATAAATAATCTAGAGAAGAAGATTATAATCTCTACTCTTTGTTTTGACAACTAAAAACGCGCACACGCCTCTCACCCGCACTGATTTGCTGTCAATATTGAAATTGACACAATTATTAATGTCAAAATATACTGTCTCTGTCATCTCAAAATTCGGAGTGCTTTGATAAGTTTATCAACTCAAAATTCATTGTTTTGAGTAAATTATGTGTAGGTACTACCTGTGCAGCAGATTTAGTTTTGTAAACAAAGAATCGGGTTAACCGTTCAACCAAAAAGTGAATCATGGCAGTGGTTATTGATAGACGAAAACAAACGGAAAGTAACACGAAATCAAAAGGTTGGCATTGATAAATAAAACTATTTAGTTATAACTTACATACATAACATACATATGTAGTATGAGTATGTAATACTCATACATACTCAATGAAGTTTATGTCAGTTACATGGAAATGCTATTACCGCTACGGAATGCTATACTTACAAGCGTCTTATAGAGGAATGGGTACAAAAGAGGTATTGAAAACTTACTACGTACGTAGGTATCTAATAGGGTAGTGGGTATGCCAACTTCTACGTATGAGCGTAGTGCATACTGCATACTGTGTACAAGTTCTCTAAGGTAACACGTTTTTTAGGGTTCCGTAGTAAAAAAGGAACCCTTATAGTTTCACCATGTCCGTCTGTCTGTCTGTCCGTCCGCGGCTTAGCTCAGAGACTTTTATTACTAGAAGGCTGTTTGGCATGGATATCTAGGTAAAGTCGACCAATAAATTAGTTTACCACCCTAAGGTTGAATGTCAGTTGCAAATTATAGAACAACAAAGATTATTTTCGTTTGCAGAACGATCTGTCAGATACCGAGTATGAACCTTATTGAAATTTTTGTTTAATAGGAAATTGAATGAAAAATGGTAAACCACTTTCTTGGTCGACCTTACATATTAATCATAAATAAAATCTTAAAAGATATATTTTTTAGGTTTCTTCTGGTACACGTGAAGTGGGGGTTATTTTTTTTATTCACGATTACAGTGAGATATTGTTGGATAGGTTTTTTTAAAAATAATGGGGGTATTTTGTTGAATATTAACTGTCAAACAGGTACCTAAGTAGTATTGGACAACTACGGAACCCTACACTTTGCGTGGTCTGACACGTGCTTGGCCGGTTATTCTGGATCTCGATAAGAATTAAATCTTATGTCCTTTATTACGGGTTCTATTTTATTGAAAGAGAAGAAAGGAAAGTAATTGAAAGCATTTGCCCAGCTGCAACAAACACTACACGTTAATAAAAAGCGTACGACTCGGTACCCCATTCGTGGCTTCTACAAATTTTAGACGTCTACAAGATTCACCCTATGATTATAGCCTTCCTACAAAATACAATGACAAGCTGGACAACATGACTTAGACTGACTACTTGTTCTAAAACAATAGAGACTGAATCCATAAAGATTAAACGTGGTATATTCCAAGGTGAAGTCCATTGTGGTTCTGTCTGGCTTTAAACCCACTATCCAGTTTACTAAATTCAGAACACACAGGATACTTTTTGAAATATAACGAACCCAATACTAACCAACCGACAGACACCCCGAAATATGTTTTAAGCCACCTACTGTATATGGACGATATAAAAATTTATTCAGAAACACAAAAAGACCTGGAAAATCTAGCGAATATCACTGAAATGTTCTCTAAAGATATTTGTATGGAGTTCGGCATCGATAAATGCAAAGTCAATTCGGTTAAGGGAGGGAAAATCTACAAACACACATACCAAATGCAAACAGGACAAGAGATCGACCCTTTAGATCCAAACGAAACCTACAAATATTTAGGCTATAATCAATCCAGACAGATACAGTACAAAGAAACCAAAACTACATTAAAGCAACAACTCAAACACAGATTAAATTCAATATTAAAAACAAACCTTTACGCAAAGAATACTGTCAAAGCCATTAATACTTTTGCAATTCCTGTGCTAACCTATTCGTTTGGTGTCATTTATTGGTCAAAAGCAGAATTACAAAATTTGCAACGCGTCATCAATACTACAATGACAAAGAACAGAAAATACCACCCGCGCTCGTGTTTTCAAAGACTTACACTTTCGAGGAATAACGGAGGTAGAGGAATCATAGACGTCACCAATCTCCACAACCAACAAATTTCTAATCTAAGATATTTTCACACCAAATCAGTCAATTCTTTGTTACATAATGCAATAGTACAAAATGACCAAAAGTACACGCCCTTAAGTTTACAGGAAATCTTAGCACAAAAAAAAAAACAAATACAAATAGACAGACTAAACTGAATGAATGGGCCCGAAAATCTCTTCACGGAAGGCATCACCACGATTTGAGCCTACCACACGTCGACAAAGCAGCGTCGAACGAGTGGCTCAGTCGCGGAGAACTGTTTCCCGAGACGGAGGGATTCATGCTTGCCATTCAGGACCAGGTTGTGGAGACCCGTAATTATAAGAAATTTATTATGAAAATTCCAAACACATTAGACACATGTAGGCGGTGCAATAAGGCAACTGAAACGATTCAACATATAACCGGAGCTTGTGCATCAATAGTTCAAACCGATTATAAATTCCGACATGACCAAGTTGCAAATATAATGCACTAAAAACTTGCTAAACAACATGGCCTTATATCTACACCAAAAACACCCTATTACAAATACAACCCGGAAAGCATACTGGAAAACTCTTCACACAAGATGTATTTTGATAGAGCCATACTTCAGATAAAACTGTTCACTACGATAGGCCTGACATTACCATACTAGACAAGAAAAATAAAACAGCACACCTTATTGATGTCGCCATACCTAACACTCACAACCTCCAAATTACAATAGCCAAAATACTTACAAAGTACACAGATCTAAAGGACGAAATAACCCGCATGTGGCAGCTTCGTAAAGTTATCATTGTACCAATCGTCTTATCCACTACCGGCGTCATTCCGAAACAATTACACCAATCACTCCGCACTCTTAACTTCCACCCCCTCACCTATATTAATTTACAAAAGGCTAAATACATGTCGCATTGTCCGGAGATTCCTAGAAACAGACCAATTAAATACCACTTCGCCCCACCAACAGATAAATTCAAATGTTATTCACTTGGCTTAGGCCCGTGAATTACATAAAATACCAGCTCTTTAGTTAGATGCTGAGATGTCAAGGACATAAAAACACAATAATAATAATAATAATATGTTCATCAGATAATCCAAAGATCATGTCGGGGCCAGTGCTGACCAACTCGCCCAACGCGATGCTGTCGAAGACCCTGTTAAGCCGCTACTACGACCTGAAGCTGCCGGCTGACAAGATCCTTGCCACCTACGTGTGGATCGACGGCACCGGCGAGCATATGCGCTGCAAGGACCGCACTCTCAACTTCATACCAAAAGTCCCTAAAGGTATGTCCCGTCGTAGATTACATTTCTTTAGAGTAGAATGGAAAAAACGAGTCTTTAGCTCCCATATTATAAGCCACTGAAACATGCTTGTCCAAGTCTAATGTTTATTTTTTATAATACGAGTACCTACCCGTGCCTTTTGAAAAGATGTGGATCATAAGTTGTTCAGTTTCATGGGCTGAGCAATAAACACGATAATTTTCGCGTGTCCTATGCTCAGTTGACACGAATTCATTATCATCAACAGCTCATATACGTCTCCACCGAGGGACTCTACCCTGAATTTGGGCCATCAGGCCTCTTTGGTTGGTCGACTTCACAAACAACCTTTGAATTTCTTCGCAGGAGTGTGCAGGTTTCCTCACGAAGTTTTCCTTCACCGTGTGACCGTCGAATAAACGTACATATGAATTCGAAATACGGAACGGAAGACAGCGGCCGTAGCCACTAGACCACCGACGCTCTTATTGAATGCTTGGTTAGGGGTACAGATGATAGCTTCTGTTTTTATTGTTTAGCATACTTACTAGATATACAAAATGAAAAACAATCTTGATACGCCTTTTTTATTATAGAAAAACACAGTTCTAAAGTAGGTTATAACTACTAGAAATTAAATTATAATTAAGTTTAGCTCTTCTCTTGTCAGTTATTTTAAAACAAAACAAAGAGTTGCAACTACAGACACGTAAACTAAGTAAAACTATATTGACAAACAGACTAATACAATGTTCTAGTCTAGAAAATTTCTTGTACTTAAATTACTTATAATTATATAATTATTGTTCGTGAAGTTGCATGCGACTGTTGCGTTTTTAACGTCATAATGCCATGAATAACTACCTATCTACACGCAGTTTTCATGAAACAGAAAATTTATGTATCATTTTATTTAATTTCCTCCTCTACGACCAAAGGAATTAATGTCATATCCATTTACGACAAACTGTTTTTATTACCTACATCCTCATTAACAATTTTAATTATTCTAATTAGCACATCTAGTGTAAATTGTTTGGCCTTCAACAACCGGTGAGATATTGATAAACAAGATAGGCGAGTTACCGACTTACTACCTACTATAAATAAATGTCTACCTACAAAATTTTCTCTACTTGTATAAAATAAGTACAGGTACGCACGCAGGTGTGTTCGAAATATTTAAAACTTCGCCTTCCATTGATAAACAAAAAGCATTCGTTTAATATAAAGACCGTCAATTAAATACAGTCATATTTTAATTCTAGATAAATTAGCCACGGTTTTGGAGAAGATAGCTCTGCAAGGAACGAAGAGAGCCTTCTCGGGAGTAAAAAGGGTTTATGCCAATCGATATCTGCCACCCTTTTTCTGGCCAAGCGATCTAGAAAACGTGTTCCAAGTGAGATGCAAGTTGAGAGAGGAAGAAAACAGGGAGAGCTTTGATGAGAATTTAAAAGGTTTCGCGCCAATATCGTCCTCCGCAGTCGTACAACTGTTGAATGTAGCATGCATAAGGAATAAAACTGTAAAAGTGTTCATCGTACGCCTAGTTTCGTTAACGCCATAGTATCTTAACTACTCATTATTACCCGTAGTATTAAAATACACGTAGTTTTCAAAACTAGATACAATACAGGTATTATTATATCTGAGTAGCTACATAAAATATTATATTATTATTTATGTAATGATAGTTATTAGGCATAGAAATGCATTGGAAAATTTTAAATCACTATCGCTACTTTGTAACGTTTCTAAATATCATCAGCATTCTATTATGTTATAGATCTGCCGATATGGAATTTCGACGGCAGCTCTACAGGGCAGGCTGTGGGGCACAACTCAGACACATACCTGGTTCCTAGAGCCATTTACAAGGACCCCTTCCGGAGAGAAAACCACGTCCTTATCATGTGTGACACGTACAAGTACAACATGGAACCCACAGGTTGGTAGAAA
Organism: Carpatolechia fugitivella; assembly: GCA_951230895.1. Classification (NCBI taxonomy): domain Eukaryota; kingdom Metazoa; phylum Arthropoda; class Insecta; order Lepidoptera; family Gelechiidae; genus Carpatolechia; species Carpatolechia fugitivella. The sequence goes on along the minus strand of OX579645.1, from coordinate 24,887,600 downwards.
CTCTTTTTGCTATACTGTACCGGTCTATGAACAACTCAATTGATTCTTACAAAAAGTTAAATTAAATTTACCTTAAAATTACCTACTTAAGTAAGTACATAACTCTTATGGCCTGCTTCGATATAAAACAGTAAAGAATAATTTAGGGGCACTTGAAGTGTGTATACCCTGCACCAAAATATTAACATCGCTGCCATCGATTTCTAAACGAGCAATATTATGGAAAATAATTTTCCGTAGACCACCTCAGGTTGAGCTCTTTTTGCCCCATTTTCATTTATGTAAATAAAATATATCATTGTATTGTCCAGAGACTAACCAGCGCATCAAGTGTCAAGAATCAGCGGACAAATGCAAGGACGAGGAGCCTTGGTTCGGTATCGAGCAGGAGTATATCCTGCTGGACTCAGACCTGCGGCCCTTCGGGTGGCCCCCGGGCGGCTTCCCCCCGCCACAGGGACCCTATTACTGCGGTGTAGGCGCCAACAAAGTGTTTGCCCGAGATCTCGTTGAGGCACACTACAGGTTAGTTGACAGACCAATGATACTTATCACTAATTCACCACGAAGTACCAATTTCCATTTTAGTCGTTTTGAACCACTAGTTTTCGTTATGTTCGTGATATAACTTGGAAAAATGTAATGAAAAATTACCAAAGTATTCAAACCGAAACCAAACGTTTCAGGTCTATGGCTAGGCTAGGGAGTGCCGTTCGTAACATTCATGAGGTCGCCGTCTCTTCAAACTGCCAATCAAATTCACTAAACTGCCATATTATGTTGCTGCAGATGTTGCCTGTTCGCTGGCATTCCCATCTCCGGCACCAACGCGGAGGTGATGCCGTCGCAGTGGGAGTTCCAAGTGGGCCCGAGCGTGGGCGTCTCTGCCGGTGACGACCTGTGGATGGCGCGTTACATCCTGCACCGGCTGGCTGAGGAGTACGGCGTCATCGTCTCCTTCGACCCCAAGCCCGTCCAAGAATGGAACGGCTCTGGCGCCCACACCAACTTCTCCACTAAGAAAATGAGGGACGAGAACGGCATCATGTGAGTTCTATTCTAATTTAATTAGCTTGATCCTTCTTTTCACCTCTCTCTATCAGATGTCAGTCTCGCCGAAATAACCGTCCAACTCCGTCGTCGCGGGGTTTTATTGAACTCGTGTACGGCTTTAATAATCCATAATTTATCATCTTCCTCGAATGTTTATCACATAGACCTTTTTTGTGTGTATAAAATTAAATTTCATAAGATAAAAAAGTGTCCACCTGGTTCTGGACCCAAAATTTTCATAGCCTAGTCCCGTTGGTATTTTCTAATATCTATAGTTACTACTCTTGCCTACGAATCCGCGGGTTCGAATCTTGCCCAGGCAGGGCAAACATTTTATGTTATTGATGAGCATTTGATTTAGTTATATGAGCACTATTTATATCAGGTTTCTGGTACCCTACAGGTTCTGCCTAGTTTGGGGTCAACTGCTCGTGTGAGAGATATTTGTTTTCAAATCAAATCAATCAATTAGCCTATTCGGGGATTCGGGATTTTGGCGTGCCTTTGGGGAGGCCTACGTCCAGCACTGGACTGCAATAGGCTGATATTTGTTTTACAATAATGCAATATATATATATATATAGTATATTTCTAGAACTTGACAATATGTATAAGCATGGTGTTACGGATCGTTTTTTGATTTTAGTGAGATCGAGAAGGCGATAGACAAGTTGTCGAAGGTGCACATGAAACACATTAAGGTTTACGACCCTCGCGGCGGCAAGGACAATGAGAGGAGGCTGACCGGTATCCACGAAACTTCCAGTATTAACGACTTCAGCGCAGGTAACCGTCAATTTTTTTAAGGTTCCGTAGTCAAAAAGGAACCCTTATAGTTTCGCCATGTCCGTCCGCGGCTTAGCTCAGAGACTTAGTACTAGAAGGCTGTAATTTGTCATGAATATACGATAAATATATGATAAAGATGAATAAAATCTTAAAAAAAAAATTTTTGCGTTCCTCTGGTACACGTTATTTTTAATTTCGGGGTTATTTTTTTTTATTCACGATTACCTTATGATGTGGTCGTTGGATAGGTTTTTTAAAAATAATGGGGTTTGCTAAAACCATTTTTCGATGCTAGTGTACGTTTCAGAAATATTTCGTTAAGTGCTTATTTTTGTCGAGTTAAGTGTCGCCCCCCCTCCCCCCCTACCAGCGAAAACTTTGTATTTGGAGATGTGAAAAAATTCACGGTAGTAGTGAAAAGCATCAACATCAAGTAGGCTTTACAGGTTATCGAATAATAGATCAACTTATAAAATGTATTTCTACAAGTAAGAAAGTGTGACTCAGGTTGGTCGCTTCAAATTGGACAACTATGGAACCCTACACTTTGCGTGGCCCGACACGTGCTTGGCCGGTTTTTTAGGCAGACAGCTTATCTCGGGCAAAGCGTGTAAAAAAGTATATTTTAACAGCTCAGAATGCACGTTTTTTTATTACACTTGAGCATAGTAATTAGTCAAAAGTTTCCCTAGGGTAGACGTGTGCGAGACCCTGGTTAAGTAGAGTGTTCTACTATATGGGAAGCGGCTACCATCGTCAATAAGATTACCGTGGCAGCGTTATCCTATTTTATATTAGTTTTGTCTTTGAAAGTAATCTGGGATAGTTTAGCCCACAGATAAATAAATATCTAGTATTTATTGTTCTATGGTTAAACCCGTCTGTATGCACCTACTTGTTCCACACCTTGATGTAAAATTATTTTTTAAAGGTGTCGCTAACCGTGGCAGCAGCATCAGAATACCTCGCAATGTCGCCGAGGAGAAGAAGGGCTACCTTGAGGACCGCCGACCGGCTTCCAATTGCGATCCATACGCAGTGTGTGACGCGCTCATGCGCACTTGCATACTCAACGAATAGACGCACGTGCGCGTGCGCAGAGTCACATTCCTCCCGTGTCAGTTACATGCACCGTCAATTTTAGAAGCACAACGCAAAAAAAAAACTTCTTGTGCACTTCCAACAATTTAGGTTCAATACTATATAAAATCGATTATGACGTAGAAGTATGTTTAGAAATAAATAGGCCTCAAGCAGCAGAAACGACACGCGATCGAGGATGATATATAAAGGACCACATAAGATATTACGATATATTATATAATATAGAAAATATTTTTATGAATATTGTGATATTTAAAAATTATCGTCGCTATTGATGTTGAATAGTTTACTTGTATGCTTAAAGTAACCAACCACATATCATTATTTCTAACAAAATCATGTAATTTTTTAGCCAAGTACTCGTAAATAATCAGACAACTTGAGCATTCTTAACCTTCATCGAATCGTTTGATTTTATATAAGCACATTTTTTGTTTAGTACCCTAATAATGGTCACAAATTATTACTTAGGTTAGGTAGGTAGTAGGTTTGTAAGTTATAGATTTATATTATGATTATTATAACAATAACCATTTATAAATTGTATGTTATCGTAAGATTAACTGATAATAGCCTTTTTTTCAACAAATGCAGTGAGGTGAAGATATCCTACAAAGGTAAATGCTACATCAGCACAGAGAGCCCTAGCAAGTAATGAAATGAAATACCTTTAATATTATTATTTTAACCATTGAAGTATAATGTACTAGCTCAATGATTTTAACCCAGATATTATTATTTTAACCCAGATTTTGTTATTGCATGCGTCAGGACAAGAATGAATTGACAAGTTTTAAGTTTTTTGCTAACATGTTTATTAATCTTATGAAAATGTTATAAAAAATAAAGTATACTTTGTTGTATTAACTATTGTTTAAATCTGTTCGGGAAAGTGAAACACTCCTTTTTATTACTTGTATATTTATTACAATATATCAATTCAAACGACAATAAAGTGTAAGTTAAATTCAAGTTTCGTAACAAAATCGGCTATTAGAATCTAAAAATAATAATATAGCTCACGCTACAAAAAGTCTGACTCCGGCGAGTTATATTTTAGACGTTTAACGTTGAATTCACTGACAGCTACCTACATTCAGGGATACTAATAATAACACGTACCTACTACAATACTTGCAATTATTTAACTTATTAGTTTCACAATATAAGCGATAAAGTTTTACAGGAGCTTGGTGGCAGAGCATCCATTTTATACATTATGAATAGGCAGGCAACATTGCTCTCGATTCGGGATGTCATGCTCTAATTCTAATTTTAAAATCCAGCTATCCTTTCCGATTTTATGACCTATGAAAGAGAGGTGATGAATGAATGATATTAATTTGAACGAATGATAACCTAAAATAAGGGCATAGCTGTCAGTTTAAGATATTGTCGCATGTTTTAAGTGCTCTCTAAAATTGTGCAATCGACACGGCCATAAGGTTCAAATTCGATGTTTGACAGCTCTAATATTAGGATGGCTATCTCCTGTCCCTTTTTAATACTTAAAAGGTAAAAAGGACGGCCTAACTTAAATTAAGGATTAGAGCGTGACAGTGAGAATTAGCCTCATTGTATGTGAAAAAGAGACAGATGGGTAGTGTATAGATAGAGCACTGTAGCACGTTTTCAGCGTTGCATTGTAAGTAAATGGCCGTCCTTTCTAGGAATAAATAAAGCAGACCAAGCGTACAATGCTGAATGCCATTAGCAGTGAGGTAAGTGTAGCGAAAAGTGAGCAGCTTAAAACAATACCTAACACGGATACGTTCTCTTACATACAAGTAATATTCTATTTACAAAATTGTAATAATAACTTTTGTCCAATAATATATGACTCTACAACTTAACATATTAATATAATTAAGTATATTATATAAATTTTAACTTGATCCAGCTGAAAACATTGTTCTAAGAACAGCTGTAGATTTATCAAAAAAGGGCGAATAACGTTCGAATTGGTATACGCGTTTTGTTGATATTGATAAATAAAGTAGGTACAGTCAACAGTCAATGATAATTGATAACAGTGTGGAGCGCTCTGGTGTGTAAGTATTTCCAGTCACCGCACAGGTATCACGTTCTATTCACAAGACAATCTCGCGTATAGTGCACGTGAGCGAGATTTGCCCCTTCTTGACATTCGTCTCGTGCGCATTTACGAACTAGCTAAAAATTGTGTAAAAACCATATTCCTCAAGTTAATTCTAAATCCACGTATTCTGAACATATTAATAATTAGGATCACTTACCGGGTCTCAAACTAATAATAATATTTTTTATTATCTTTCACAAAGGTACAGTTGGGTTACAATTGGTTCAGTTGGTTCGGTTCAGTATGCCTTTGTGAAAGACTGGTGTCCGAACTGGTGTCTAAACTAAATTTATCAATAACAAAAGGTCGGAGCACGATGCAAGATGGTGATTTGGTCATAATTTTTGTGTTGTGCTGCACTCCTAGTTACAATGCCACATTTTATTACAAATCTTACAAACTTAGCAATAAATCAGTGTACAATAAAACACTTTACTAATTTAAAGTTAACCTAAAACACACGAGTTGTAAATCAACGCGTAGTATTTTGCTGCTGCACCAGTAATAAACCAAGGTTGGTGCTACCTGCTAGACAATTTTAGAAAACATTTAAAAGTATTGCATATTAACTCACAACACTGATTAATAGAATTCCTTTTGCCTTATGTAGTGTCAGAATTATATCTACTATATAATAATTATAAAGTGTTCGTAATTACAATTACACAAATAATAAATTAATAATTAAAAATTACCTTACACTAGCAACGATTACACTAAAAAATAAATCGATCACAGAAAACAAGAACAGGTTTTCAGAAAATAGGTATCTACCTCTTATCTACCTTCGACGTATTTAGATAGATATGAATCTACCTAAATACGTCGAAGCAATGTCCTAGATCCTTTTTCCAAGTTTGTTTTATAGACCTTGTGTATTATTGTGATGATGTGTTGGAGAACATAATAGGACGCAACGTTTGGAAGCCTGACGCTATATACCGTTGAACAATACGGTTAGTGATGATTTGAATCATTCAATTTTTTATCATTAATTTGGAGGAAAGACGAAGATCAATCGTCGACAGAGATTAATTTTAACTGAACGTTGTTCTTCTCTCTTCATTACTTGGATAGTATACGCAATATATCCTGTGGTTCAAAACAGTGAAAAAAAAAGTTGATATTATCTGTCAGTATATTTTACTATATAGTAAACAAACAAAAATAACTTAATAGTTAATAGAAGATGGATCAGTAAGAAGTCTATAAGAAGGCGATCTTATTACCACTTTTGCTATCATTATAATGCATGCAGGAAAATTATTTAGTAAAACATAAATACGTGTTACAAAAAATACCAAAAAAAAACATTTTTTATTATTTATCAAAGGCATTTAATTAAATATTCCCATCTCTAGAGATCAGCTGTGTCAAAGAATATTCTGACCAGATATGTAATTTTAGGTCAATGTGGCTATTTTTACTACTTGTACCATAACATTCTCATTAGAATAATTAATTTCGAAATGAAAAAAAGAACAAAAAACTACAAATAAATAAATAAAGATTTGTTAAATAATATAAAATAATAAATTATTGAAATACGTAAACAAAATAATTAAGGAAGAAAATGTTTTCTAACATAGATTGATTTAAGTACATTTTAAAAAATGTAGGCACAACAAATACTATAGTCTGTCCTCCTAAGGCCCAGATAAAAATCGACTACCTTGTCATTATTAACCAAGGTACCTAATGTTTTGTAGTCATTCAGACCCAACACTTTAAAGCTGGTTTTATTATACACATTTTCACAGTAATTATTGTTTCAGAGCATGTTAGCTAGCATACTAAAATTCTAGTTTTCTAAAATTTTAATTTGTTTTTAATTATTTTAATAATAAAAATGAAAATTAATATTACTATAGGCAGAATTATGGATTAGTCTCTTTAAGCACTAATTATGCTTGTTTTTCTTAAATAAACGCAAAATTATTAGACTTCTAATCAGTTTTATGGATCGAGTTATTATTAATATAGAAACGTTTAAATTATTAAAGATGTTTACAATTAGTTAATGCACCACGACTTCAACATAATATATTATTTCAGCAGTAACTCAATACCATTGACACAGTATTTATAAAAAGTATAAATAAAATATTAGATTTTATAGCAGAAATATATAAAATTTGGAAGGAAATCCTGAAAAGATATAAATATTCGAAAATAGTTATATGAGAACTGCAGGTGCTTATAGTGAGGCATTTTATGTACTTGCTAATGTTCGTATTTAGTTAGTAATATTAACATTAAATAACAAGAACACAAACAATAATGTAAAATATTTTGTAGTAATTGTAGTCCGCGGTCCTATCTATAGCACTAATTTGTTTTGTTGCTCGTATTACGTTGTTCATACAAATTACGAAATAATCGCAAAATTTATTTGAAAAATTAATAATAATGTAGGTACAACAACAAAATGGCAGTAAACAATAGGTTTATTACAATAAAAAAACGATTTACTTAATTCTTATTCGCGATCCTGCCGCGCCAGCTAATATTGTAAATTTGATAGATATTTTCTTTTTTCTTTCAATATCAATGTTATCACATATTATTACCAAAAACATTCGATCAAAAATTCTCATACGTCAATTGTTACTAGCGCGAAATTTGAAATATATGTTTCACAGTATTTAATAAGACCTACTTGTAGGACCGCGGGCCGTTATTATTATTCGGTGCATGCCAGTGCTGGGTCTGAATGACTAGTAGAATAAGAGGCTATATTTTAGGTGTCAATCTAAGGTTGATTGACACTAGAGATGGGAGTATTTGATGTCTGTGATGAAAAATATTATTTTTTTGGTATTTTTTTTAACACGTTGTATATGATTGCATCAACTGCCTATTTTATAGAACCCTAAAATTATTTAAGAAAATTTTCTTCACACTGCGGTATTTAAATTTTAATTGTGATGTAATAACTTTAATAGGAGATCATGGAAGTTGTTTCTATATTTACGATACAATCAAAAATATATACAGATATGGAGACCAAAATCACTATTATAGTGTAACATCTAATGATTATTAACTATCAAATTTTATTCAACATTATTGCAAGAGAATCGTTCACGTATTTTTTTGTAAAATTATCCAATTTCATATATTATTTTACATCATCTTAAAACTAGATTAAAACAATGAGATATTATATAAACACAATTTTTAAAATATATTCTTTTTGATTAGTCAAATAGGGTTTTTGATGTCAGACAATGTCAATAATATAAATAAAATAGAGACCTGTTTCACGAGACTTCAGTTTACATACATTAATGCATAGCTAATGATACTTAAAAGATAAATGTTTACATTTGTGGCTAATTGGCTACGCAGCGTACATCTAATTATTGTACTTGTAACTTGAAATTTTGTGAGATGGGCCCCCGAAACAATAAAAATTGCCACATATAGAGTATAATACTTGTATAATAAATACTGTATTAAATACTACTTTTGAATTATTGATCAATTAAACGTTAACTCTACTTCATACACATCAAATAGTAAATTTTAAGCTCGTTAATATATCGTGTTGTGGCGAAATGGTGAGTTTCCTACACTGGAATATCAATTACGATTACAGGCACACACCACTCATATAATTTGCTTATTTTACTAACACGTACGACCCATATATGGTGGGACTAAAATAGAAACTTGAAACGTGATAAGTCCGTTGTTGCGCGATGTTGTGTCCGCTCGGGCGGGGCGGGATGGAAAGCAGCGCGGGGGCGGGGCGGGGGTGGTCCGCTCAGCGCATCAGGTGCAGCAAGCCGGCGGCGACGGCGGTCAGTGCTAGAGCCGCCACCAAGATGCCCAGCCTCCACCGCACCTGCTATTCGCGCACTTGAGGATCGATCTCCTCAAAGAACTCCATTAGTTAGTTGTCCGGAGAGTGCGGCTGCGGAGACGCGGGGCGGTTGCGCGCCGACCAGCGGGCGCAGTTCTCGATCACGACGTAGGCCAGGTTCTTGATCAGGTCGTACGGATCCGAATGCAGCAGCAGCTCGTTCAGCAGCTTCAGACCGCCCTCTTCTTCCACCAAGCCGCAATACTTGTCAGCTGAATAAATAAAGCGCAAGTTAATTGCAGTGTAATCCTCTCGTTAAATTTTTAAAAAGGTATTATTGTATCATCAATAATTGGTATTATTGTATCATCAAAAAACAAACAACTGTGATAGTTTTAAAATGTATCTAGCTCACTTGGCATGCTATTTAATTAATATGTTAATATAAATCAATCAAATTACGAAACAATCAGAATTAGTCCGTCTGCCAGCAGAGACTTAGAAAGAACCCGATCCCACCAAACAATAACCATTAGACAAGCCCTTAATGTGCATGGCGGTGCGCTTATTTCACAATTCGCCTTTGACTCAAAACAAGTGGCCAATTGCACAAATGCGTATTTGCAGTTGGTGCGCGCGAGTAGCCAGTACAGTAAGGGGCGATACGTACGGTAGACGGTGGTGAGGTTGGCGAGCGCCCAGACGGCCCAGTGCTGGCATTGCGGCGTGTGGTGCGCGCTCAGCAGGCTGAGGATCGGCTCGAAGGAGCGGTAGTTGATGTTGCGCTCGGCATGCAGGTCCCAGCGGTCCACGGCCGCCGCCACGCGGTCCAGCACCTGCGGACAACGCACGAGTTCAACACCGCACCATCATTTATTCAGATAACAAACCGAAACCTCCGATGAGATAGATGGTCTACCTACCTACATCCTATAAACACTGAAATAGCTTTGCAAGCGATATTTTAGTAATTTAGTATATTGGACGATGTGTAAAATTCTTTTTGTAATTTTAAACATTTTGTTACTTTTGTCATTTTAGCATCTCGGTTGTTAAAACCCGAAAGGGATACTACTTGCAAGTAGTGCGTCTTGTCTCTGGAAATACTACATTGTGACATTGTCAACTTGTTAAGTTCTTTATCAATGAACAAACAGAATATTAGAAGGCACAGGCTAACTGGATAAGCCCATAGTAAAGTGTGAAGTGCATTTAATAAATGATTGTGTGATGTTCACAATAAGAAAGTAAATAACTTAAACTTACCTCTTCGCGCGCCGGCTCTTCGACAGTCCAGGCCTCGGGTCCGTCAGAGGCCATGTGCGCCAGCACGCCCGCCGCGTTGTAGCTCACCTATGAGTATATATACAAACATTAGTAATATATTTGTCAAAGAAAGATCTGAACTGTTCATACCTGTAGTCCAAACTATCTCCTTACCAAGTTTCACCAACATCGGTTCTTTGCTTCTCTGTCTGACGTAAAAGCGTAACAAATAAACTCACTTTCGCATTTCTATTGCTAAGATTCTTTAATGTTGGATTTAGTTAATTCATTTGGACAATTGGTGTGAAAATTTTAATGTTTTGTTAATTTCTATTCAAGTTCTTGCACTGACGTGAATAGTTGTAGGAAACAACGATTCACAAAAAAATATCAGGCTTTAGAAATCCCGCTGCCGACCATAGACGCTCTAAATCAGCTTTTGTTGCGGGCTATTTAACAAGGAGGATATGAGTGAAAACAACTTCTTGTGCCTGATCAAGATCTGCCATGTCCTTGTGACTGGGGGTGGGCTAAAGTAAAAGGTATATGGGAGCCCGTATGAACCACATTAGCGCAGGCTTCGAGCGCTTGCATCGAACTTATAAGATGCAAGTGTAAAGCTAGCTACAATAATCGCTGCAGCTGCGTCAAAAGACGCGTGAAGTGAAGGCGTTGTAGTGAATCCATCTTGCTTTGGACGTCGAAAAATGATTTTGTTAAATCTTACTTCGAAGACACTTTCATCTTTATCTTTAAGTGTACGGAACTATGTGGATGTGCCAAATCAGTGTGTTTTTAAATGTATTTATTTTCTAGAAAATATACATAAACAGGTATATAAAAAAATTGTCATATAAATTCATAAATACATGTTTTAAATTTAAATATAATTATATAGTAAATGTACACAAAAAAATAATACTCTAAATAAATGAATTACTTACTTACCGTATAAATATGCCATTAATAATAAAGGTATAGTGTGGCGTCCTCATTATGCTACGTCTAGAGCGCGTGCAGAAGCGTTTCCTATGGCACCTATCGTACGCCTTTGGCACGGGGAGTAGACGTTATTCGTACAACAGCCGTCTCAAACACGTGAATATGACGTGAAGGGACGTTTTGTCCACTTTTACTGCAGGACTTTAAAGGTTCCGTCACGATACCCGCGCTACAGAACTACGTCTCTCGCTACTCCTCACCGTTCTACTGTGCTAGGCAGTAACTCACCTGTTCCCAGACTCTCCAAATTGTACAATGCACATTGTAGCGAATTAGTGGATGTATTTGGGGATATTCTAAGCAGTTTTAGGAAAGGTGTCCTCATCAAGTGCACAAATTTGCTCAATAGTTCGTAAAAATCTACCCTCACTTTACTTTACTTGACTTTATTTTGTGTCTTTCTAATTAAGCATTTGGCTATGTGTGTTATTTCACCTTAAATGGATATTCGTTGACTTTGCGTATTACTTAATAGTTATATAGGTACTACCTGTTAATCACCACTGCATGCGGTGACAACCTATAATTAAGGCACCACTTTAGCATGTTAACTTTTGATATTGTTTTTATATTTCTATGTATTGAGTGAGTGTCTTGTTGGTTGCCCTAAGTAAATAAAATAAAATATATTTACGAATAAATAAATATTCGTCGAGACCGTCTTATTTTACGTAGTACTGCGCCGTTAAAAAAGACAGACTCTAGTACATGGTTTCCTACTTTCTTAAACTAACTTTAGATGGTTACGAAATGGCTTCTCTATCAAGCAGTTCTTTGCGAACATCCTAGGAATTTTGTGGTTTATTCACTTATTCTACGATTCTAATATTTTAAGTGAGACTGACCTCGATGCCGTCGCTGGAAGAGTCGAGTAGGTCGTAGAAAACGGTGAGGAAGAGCTCGTCCATCAGCTTGGGCCGCAGCTCCGCCACCTCGGCCACGTTGCCCAACAGACCCATCATGTTGCGCAACAACTCGTCCTTGTCCGGGAATATCTAAACAATAAACCGGAGATTTTATTATTATTCTCAGCCGGACAACTGCTGGAATAAGGCCCCTACCAAGAAAACTAACAACATCTTCTTTTGCGCCACGAGTGGTATTAGCATGACTTATTATTTTCCTTTTTATTAACATTATCAAGCGGGGTGGAGGCAATACTGTATACCTCTTGAATAATACGCGATAATATTTTTAACTTTACTTTATATTTTTATCATTTCGTGATTCTACTTTGTTACAAGAGGGTCAACAATCAAATGGCTCAAACCACGTTCCAAACAGTTGTTTTTAAATAATTCAAATATACATCAAAGATTCTAAAATATTATCCGCCAGTACTTACAAATAAGGTTTAGGAGTATAGGTATGTACTCATACCTAACACATTAACACGCTTTTATTATCCTAATAAGGTTCATTTGTAACTATGTAAACAAATCTTGAAATTCAATTTTAACCTACTATTAATTATTAACTCTTTAATGGCTACTAGTGAACCCCTCAAGCTTGAGCTCTCGTTTGATTAGTTATGTATTAGTTGACCGAGCGAGCGAAGCGTCTCTGCTTCAGCTTGGCCAAAATTGCTTTTGTCTGTCTATCTGTTTGTTCCACTCTACAGGTCGCGTTTCTCAACCGATTCTCGTGAAATTTTGTGAGCAGGTTTGATAAATTAATCAATTTTTTTTTGTCGAGTCAGTTTTCCTCTACAGGTCACATTTCTCAACCAATAAAAATATAAAATATAAGAAAAATTAAATAATAATAATAAAAAAAAAAAAAAATACGGTGAAACAACTATTTGCTTATTTAATAATATCACATTAGACAAGTCACAATTTAAAAATCATATTTAAAAAATAAGATGATTATACCTATAATCATCTTATTTTGAATATACCTATATTAGGCATGCACTGCACAGTGTTTCATTACTTATTTAGTTCAAGAACACTTTTTTTGTCAAAACACTGTATCTGGTACAAAATACTTTAATTTTGACGAAATCGGCTGTTATAACTTAATTGAAAATCGAGTGCCTACACTCCACCACAATAAAAAATAAAAAACCACGATTTTAAAGCACATCAAACTAAAAAGTGAAAAATAATTCTTAATATAAGCTGAAAACAATAATTAACGAAAAATACTAGTAAAATTGTGAAAAAAAAAAGCGTGGGTTGCTCGATATAGGTACTAAATATGGCACAAAGCACTCCACGCTTTTTTTACAATAATACTAGTATTCTTCGTTCAGCTTATATTAAGAATTATTTATTACTTTTTAGTTTGATCTGTGAAAGCGTGTATTTTTTTCTTTTGTTTTTTTTTTTCAAATTATTGTATTGTCACCGGTTTTTGATAAGTGTACAAAGTTTTAATTAAATCTATTTAAAGTGGGTCAAAATCGAGTCCAAACAAAGGAGTCAGTTACATACAAACAGTCAGTTAAAAAATAACCCAAAAAAATCGTAACTGAGCCATTTCGAAAAAAAAAAATGTGAAATTCTTCTTCATCGTGTGGGTTGTAAGGTCGACAACCAGCCTCACAAACCCTAGGCTTGTCCAGGCCGAAATGACGCGCCCCACCGACGCATTTACACACACAATTTTGCTGTTTTAAGTTTTAGTTTTTTTGTTTGACCATGATGTAGGCATACAGATCGTAGTTCACACAGATGAAGTGTCCTTGTTAATATTGCACTCGCACATGGAATACATTAAATAGGGCGCGTCATTTCAAACTGGACAAGCTCTATCAGTGTTATAGAGCCGCCTAAGGCCACTGACTTGGCTCGTGTAACGACTAGATAGTAGCCGGGACCAACGGCTTAACGTGCCTTCCGAAGCACGGAATCATCTTTCTTTTCGTACAATCAGGTGATTCAGCCTGCAAAGTCCTAACCAAACTGGGGAAAGTCTCACAACGAGATTTTTGCTTGACAGTGTCGCCACCGGGAATCGAACCCGGAACCTCCGTAATGAGCGGCGAAATCTCGACCACTAGGGTACGGAGGCTGCTTTGTGAAATTAGGATGACAATACAATAATTTGGTACCATCGAGTTGATCTGATCATGGATCAAACTGAAAGGTGGAACTCTTTAATAGTTACTCGTAAACCTCTCAAGTTTGGGCTCATTTGTTTTGCAGTTGGTGACGAGGGTCAGGTGATGGAGTCAGGAGCTGGATAGTAGATACTGGCATATGTTATGCGTGTTTTTTAAACTATTTTTTTTTATTATGTCTCATCCAAAATTGTATAATATGGGAGCAATACAATTATTTTTACGGCGGCTAGAGCGCAGACCGGAGTAAATTAATTAGAATATAGAGTTCAGACAGCTACAGGTGCATATAAGAACTGTGAACGGACTGTACGCATGTGCTTAGTGATTTTGGTTGTTACGTGGGGCATCATACTGAAAGCACAAATTACGTAAAGCCGCGGCGCGCGCCGAGACAGATGGCACACTCGGAACTGAGCGCCATATTCTTACGCACACATTAATCATTCGCGTTTACAGGCCGTGGTCGGCCCATCTCGAACCGCGTGCAGTCGGGTCGTCGACTCTTCGCGAGTATTAACTAGGTACGTGTTTGTAAACGAAACCAACGTTCAAAATTTATCTTTTCCAATGCCGTGCACATGTTTCCCCATCGATTATTTAAAAAAAAAATATCTGAGAATGCGAATTTTTTACACATTAAAATACAATAGTCGTGCTTTTAAGCAATTATACAATCGAAGAAAATATTTTTCCGTCACTAATTTGTAAAAACTGGCATATTTTTTATTACGAATAATTTAATTATTATCATCACATTATACTTGTTTTCGTTTTTTCTAACTACTTATCGACTCGACCGTCCTTGGCAGGTAAAGCAGCCAGACGCAATAGTACACTGTAGCATCGGGCCTCGTTGGTCCGAGTGCTATGTAGTTTGATACTGGCGATAGTATTCTTTTTGCAATATATTCGTTCTCTTTTTAACTATTCAGTTTAGAAAGAAAACGATAGAAACTTCAGACGGGCAGGGGCCGTGGAAGTTTGACGTTCTCACCTGCCGTCCGCCGTCGAGTGCGGACGATTGATTGTTATCATAGTAGTGCAAGTATAGTTTAAAGTTTTAATAAAATAGTGTTCGTGTTATAAGTGCCTTTTGTATTTCAAGTGGCGGCTCTCACCCGGAGAATCGTCACAATACCTACAAAAAACGTGTTAAAAATAGGTTATTCTTTAGAATTATGTACCTCAAAAAGAAAAAAGGAACTCTTTTAGTATCACTTCGTTTATTTAACGAACAGCTATGGATCAAGTTTCTCTTGTAGATCTCAACTCTTTTTAACCGAACTTGGCGCCTTTTTTCATTTTTTATTTTGGCGGGATAACTAAATATAACACAATAGCACAATGCAGGTAAAATGGCGGCAAGCATAGTTGCCGTCGTCGTCGTGTGAGACGTCGAGATGTTTTGTATACCTACCTATGTACTCATGCTTTTAGATAAATGATGCTCTGTCTACCCATTTAGGAATGCACGTACGATAAGATGAATGTGTAAATGAATTGATGTATCGGTGTAAATGTAAAGCACCTAAACTGCTCTATTTCAGAATTAGTACAGTAGCAACCCTAGGGAGTCAACCAAGTTTAGGTAGTTATTTTCGAGAACGGCGGGAGTGGACTTTCTGGAAACGAAACTTATTTATTTTGTGGTAGCAACCAACCCTAGTGAGTCTGGCAAGATGACGTAATTATTTTTGAAGAAGGCGAGAGTGGTCCTTCTGTAACCTTTTTTATTTTGTGCTGAAAGTCTCCAGAGACTTGGCCACTTACAATAAAAGAAAGAAAAAACAATTATGGAATTCGAAAATGGAACTCTTTGGGAACACGTTACTTTAAAAATTTGCGAGTCTGTCATTTGTTTTTTCATTGTGACGTCCTTTCGAAAATTGTGTGTCGCTATCAAAATGAATTTAACTCGTGAATATTTTCGTTCAATGATTTTTTAAGGTACAATTCTGTAATGGGCTGCAGACTACAGGCCGGCTGCAGACTGCAGGCGACACTACTTGTTTCTATGAATCTTTATGAAATTGATTCCAAACACGGCTACACTGCGGCCTGCAGCCGCGGCGTGCAGTTTGCCGTCGGTCGTCTTTTGTTCCTTTGAGACAAATATTGAGTGCATGTTAGGGATAGAAGACAAAAGAATAAAACAAAGAAAAATACAAGTTTCTATATTTTTGTCTTTACTTGGCATGTTAGCTCACGTAGACTTGGCTCTCTATTCTTCCTCAGTATAGAAATGAGCGTAGAGAGACTTTTTGTCTTCGTGTGCATCTTAGGCCTGAAGACCACAGAGAGCGCGATATAGCGTGTCGCTTTTTCGGTTGGATTTCTTTACTAATTGAACTGAGTACAAAGTCAAATTGATTTTTATTTATACAACTTGAAACTTTTCCTCTGCACCAATTATATGTTTTTAATCAGATTACAATAAGTTCCTTCTTCGGTTCGACTTTTAAATAAAAGATCAGGTGCTTTCTTTTTTTGGCATATACTAGTAACAACAAGTCATTATTATCTTCATCTTCTAACAAAAGACACATTAGTATATATATGACATTTTCCGGCATGGCTAGGCATGCATGCATAGGCATAGTGCAGCCGCGGCATGCGATCGCGCTTGGAATAGAAGCAGCCGCGACCGCAGCCGCTAGCCGCAGTGTCGCCTGCGGCCTGCAGTCTGCAGTCCATTACGGAATTGTACCTTTAAGTCAACAAGAGAGTTGCCAAAGACTTCAATTGGCATTTGGTGATGAAGCACGATGTCGCAGCTCAGTGTATTCGTGGTTTGGAGAATTAAGGCGTTATCATCTCCATGACGAGGTACGTGAAGGTTACAGACTCTAAGATTGACACCGTACAACTTATTGAAACTGACAAAAAATACTAGCCAGCAAATTCGAGCAAAGTCAAAAGTCAAAATTTTTTATTCAAATTAAGTTTTTTACAAATCATTTTTCGACGTCAAAGCTATCATGGATGGCACGTTCACTACCAGTGTACGCCCTCTGTGGAGAAGAACGGCCAGAAGAAACTCCACAGGAATTGTATCTTTTGTACTTTTCTTTTAAATATATAAAGAATCATACATGAGTCATAATTACAATCTACTCCGCTGATTTGGAACAACAGTTGACCAGACGTTTTTATCATCTAAGTAATCATTTATCGTATAATAGGCCTTAGAACATAAAATAGTTTTAATTTTAGCTTTAAATTGGCTATCGGACAGATTTACAATATCATCTGGTATTTTATTATAGAAGCGAATGCAGTTCCCCATGAATGAATTATTAATTTTACACAGTCTAAACTTTGGGTGCGCTATTTTATTTTTATTTCTAGTATTTATATTATGTATATCAGAATTCTTAGGAAATAGCATTATGTTCTTCCGGACATACAAGATGTTTTCAAATGAGGATGAGGATACTGAGGATGAGGATGAGGATACTGTGAGGATATCGTGAGGATATCAATTTCTTTAAACAATTCCCTTAGGGAATCGCGACCACGCAATTCATATATAGAACGTATCGCCCTCTTCTGTAACACAAAGATGTTATTTATGTTAGCAGCTTGACACCACAATAAAATTCCGTAGGACATAATGCTGTGAAAATAGCTGAAATATACAAGTCTGGCAGTAGCAACGTCAGTCAGTTGACGAATCTTTCTGACTGCGTATGCCGCCGAGCTGAGCCTTGCGGATAACGCATTTAAATGAGGGTCCCATTGTAACCTTGCGTCGATAGTGATCCCCAAGAAAATTGTTTCATTTACATATTGCAAATTTTCGTTATTCAAGACAATAGCTAAGTTGTTGTTCCTTACATTAGGCAATGAAAATTTTATACATTTTGTTTTCTTGGGATTCAACATTAAATTATTTGTCGTAAACCAATCATGGATCTGGGAAAGAGCGTCATTTACTTCGTCAATATCTTGATTATGTCTACTAGCTTTGAAAATTAGAGAAGTATCATCAGCAAATAACACTATCCTAGATAGGTTTTGTACCATAAAAGGCAGGTCATTTATATATACTAAGAATAGGAACGGTCCAAGAATTGAGCCCTGTGGCACGCCGATTTTGACTTTAGATCCCAGTGACTGTGCTGTTTATTTGAACTCTTTGAATTCTATTTTCTAGATAGGAACTGATCAAATTTAGGGCTCCGTCTCTAACTCCATAATGTTCCAGCTTTATTAGCAGCGTCTCGTGATCGACGCAGTCGAAAGCTTTAGATAAGTCACAGAACACCCCAATAGCATCCTGCGATTCCTCCCAAGCCCGGTACACGTGATGTAGGAGAGCAACTGCAGCGTCGGTGGTCGAATGCCCCTTAGTAAAACCGAACTGTTGATTATGGAGTAGATGGTTCAGATTAAAATGAGACAGCATTTGATTAAGTATTATCCTTTCAAAAATTTTACTGAGTACCGGAAGTATAGACACTGGCCTAAAGTTACCGGGATCCTTTTTATCTCCTGACTTAAATAAAGGTATTATTTTACTATGTTTCATTAAATCTGGAAATACACCCTAATCAACACAAGAATTGAATAAAAATGCTAGGTAAGGTGCTAGTTTCGATTATAGAACTACACAACTTAACCGACATACCAAATAAGTCTTCAGTATCTTTTAGCTTTAATTCCTTAAAAGTTTTAATCACTACCTGCGGGTTTATATGCCTAAACTCAAACGCAGTTGGGCACCTTTGAACATTAGCATTCAGCAGATCGCGAGCAGAAAAAGGCGAGGAATTAAGCGGCTCTGTAGTTTTTAATGGAATGTTTGTGAAAAATGTTTCAAATTCTTGAGCAATATCTTCATCTGCAGTAATGATACCACTAACAGTATATTAATGAATGTCTGTTGTCGTATAGTTTAGCTTTTCCCGTTTCGCAGAGCTTTGTTAGGCATTGGAAAGAGCCAAGTGCAAAACACCATTGCATCTGAACCATTGATCTTTTACATGTGCATCTGAAGGTTCGAAAGCTTTGCACTCGATGGATACCGCATGACTTAACGGAGGACCAGAAACGACTGCGTGTCCAGTGGTGCCGTAAAATGATAAAAAAGTTTAACGGAGGATAGTCATTGGCTGTCTATAATATTGTGACAGGTGACGAAACCTGGGTATACTGCTTTGAACCCGAAAGAAAAAGCCAGTCGGGAGTGGGTCTTTCTTTTTGAAGATTTGACTACGAAAGTTAAGAAAAGTCGAAGTATTGGTAAAAAAATGATTACTTCTCTTTTCGGCAAATCAGGACATTACACTCCAGTATCGCTTGAAGATCAAAGGACAGTGACGCAGATAGGTACGTCAACACTTGCTTGCCCAGAGTCTTAGAAAAAGTTCGCGAAAAGCGTCCTCGAATAAATGTCCTCCTTCACCACGATAACGCATCCTCACATTCCGCTAAGGTAATAGAAGCCTATTTGAAGGCTTCAAAATATTTTTTACAAATAAATGATTTATCTATCTATCTATCCTAGAATAAATGTTCTCCTTCACCACGATAACGCATCCTCACATTCTGCTAAGGTAAAAGAAGCCTATTTGAAGGCTTCAAATTTGGAACTGATGACGCATCCGCCTTATAGCCCGGATCTCGCACCCTGCGACTTATTTTTGTTTCCAAAAATGCATTAATATACTTTGAAAAACAATAAATGTATCGTAAGTCTTATTTATCAGAATCCAAAAACTTTCAGTATGCCCTAAGTATTGAGGCTAGTTCAGGCGCTTTTGTCCCTAATTTAAGTTCATTCGCCTTTTTTGCCTTTTAAAGATTAAATTAAACCAGCCAATTACATGTCAGCCACGCAAAGTGTCCAATACAAAACCAGAATAGAATAGAATAGAATATACCAGCTACCTATTTTAGACAGTTAACGTTCATCTAAGTCATTTTCTACGATATTTGAAAGGTACTTATTTAGAGTTGTTACCCTAGCATCGATTTCTTTATTAGTAATCCTAATCATATTTGACAAAGAAACAGACGGACGACGACGTGGCGAACGACTGACGACGTGAAGTGAATGTTACCTTGAGGCAAGCGAGAAAATGCTCCATGCCCCGATTCTCCAGGAACCGCTGGCAGTTCTGCGGGGTCTCGTCGGTGACGTTCCACATGGTCGACCAGGCGACTTCCAGCACGTCGTCGCACATTCGCCGCTCCACACGGTCAGAGATCAAATTGAGCATTTTCTGAAATACATTTAAAAAAAATAAAGTAGGTATGTTAAATGTATGCAAAATATTTTATTTTAGACCATATTGGGATATAATAAATAAACCATAAAAATAAAAGTTCCAACACTAAAATGTTAGCTTTTAAAAAAATGTGGACAAGATAAGAGCGTCGATAGGCATTGCATCTAGGAGATGCGGGTTCAAACCCCACCACGTAACAGTGTTTTCGAATTTTGGATTCATATTATGTACGCCTATTAGAAGCTCTTACGATGAAGAAAACATCGTGAGGAAAGCTGCACACTCCTGTTAAGAAATTCTTGATGTTTTTAGAATTTTCGTCAATGTGTTGGAATGGGGAGTTTCGAAAGGTAGTTGACAGGCTTCTATTGTAAAACTTTGCGAAATGACCTAAATATTTTCATATAGGAATATGTAACTAATGTACATTGACGATATTTTAAATCTCTATGGATTTTATTAGCATATTATTATCACTTGCAAATCAGTATGTTATAATAATTATAATAGTGTATATGTAATAATTTCTAAACTCTTCATGATCATGTGGGTTGTAAAGTCGACAATCGACCTCACAAACATCGATGTCAGTACTATACAGCCGCCAGCAAATCAGGGCCGTAGCCAGGGCAGGCTCAGCCGGGAGCAAAAGCCACTGACAAGGCTCGTGTAACGACTACTTCTATAGCTACCGGGACCCACGGCTTAACATGCCTTTCGAAACACGGAATCATGTTTCTTTTCATAAAAAAGTAATTTAGTCTGCATGTCCTAACCAAACTGGAGAAACAAAATATTTTTATATGTTTGACAGCGGCTTCACTGGGTTTTGAAGTGGAACCTCCGTAATGAGAGTGAAACACTCGGACACGGAGCTTGTCGAGTAGGTTTGTTTTACAGTTTATACCAATCGACTTATGTCTATCGAAATTGGTTTAAACGCTAAGAGGTGGACACATGTGCAAAATGGTTCAAGAGCAACAGCAAAGTATACAACGTGTTAGCAAAATAATGCAAAACTTCAGATTCAACCCAGCAAGTTTTGCGTATTTAGCATTGTCACGCACGCTCCAGCCAGCCGCCAGCTATCTATGAAAAGAAATAACTGATCTTGTTTTTTAAATTGTGATCGAAGTTACCTAATTGGTGTGTGAAATAAGGACAAACCAACACACATATATTCGCATTTATTTATTCGCTGAAGGTAACATAATTTATAGGTTCATTCGCCACTTGGAATTACTATACACATCGATAACTTTGATAACCACGCAAACAATCGCAACGAATATACGCAAAACACCTTTACGTCTTATCGCCGCCAGCGCATAGCATGCCGAGTATACCTACCTAATATCAAAACCTAAAATAAATACTTTTTCACTAACAGCTTTTGTATTAGGCATTGAATGAAACAATTTAATAAATATACCTGCCTGCCGCGTTTTATTACTATGAACTAAATCATAGTTGTCGTCTCACTCGTTGCGTCAAGCTGATTTTAGTAATACCCTTGTAACTTTTTTGAGAAAACATCAAAATAATTAAATCTTCTTCTTTATCGTATGGGTTGTAAGGTCGACAAAAACATTTCTTGTTTGTTTTTCTAAATAAAAGACGGTAAATTTAAATTTCACAGGAGTCGCATCCTTTTTAGTCTGATGTACTGATAAAAGCGTGATTTTTTTCTAAATTATTTTATTGTTACCAGTTCTTGATAAGTGTACAACATTTCAATTAAATCTGTGCGTTTAAAGTAGGTCAAATACGAGTCCAAAGGAGTCGGTTACATACAAACATACAGGCGAAGCTAAAAAAAGCGTGTTAAAACAAAAGGATCCATAAAACCAATGTACAGTTCAAAACTTAGCAAGTATTTAAAGAAACTTGTGCTTCGTGTAGTATGTACGTCAAACCTTATCAATTTATCACCATGGCTTGAAAACTTTGAATATCATATTATAAACGTTGTAAGTCCTGTTGCCACAAATAAAAAACAAAAATAAAATTCTAAACCAATGCGCAACAACATAGACGTCAACACACGAATGTTTAAGTAATGGATTTGTAGGCAGAAGTAGGTACGTCATACGTAGATACGGATCCTAGCACTATTATTTCAATTCACATTGCAATGGAGAACACCGATAGGTTCTTATTTTACATTAAAACATGCCTTATATTAAAGTTTATATCATGTACATTACAAATACATGCAATATTACCAAAGTTATGACCGCAAGAAGTTTGAAAGAAATTTCTGCGCGCTTAGTCCTGCGTGTGACGTCATGCATGCAGTGTAGCAGTGTTTGCGGGTGGTGGTGTAATAGGTACGTTGCGTGCATATGACGTCACAGCTACTAATCTTTAATCGTTAATAACTCAGTCATTTTTAAATACATAGAAAAAATAAAAACAGTATTTTTGTAATTTTTTATAGAACATTTTGGCATTTTCAGCTAAAATCGTCGGTCAGACACATTATAATTCGCAATGTTGCATTCAAAATAAAGTAGATACAGGGCAAACACTCTCATACGTATAAATAATGCAATGGTACATGAATAATAGAGTCGCGCAGCAGCTTAGGAAATATATAAAATAACCGGCCAAGCACGTGTCGGACCACGCAAAGTGTAAGGTTCCATAGTTGTCCAATACCAATTAGGTATCTGTTTAAGACAATTAACATTCATCAAAATATTTTTCTATGATATTTGTAGTACTAAATTTCTTACTACAAGTACATTTTATGAGTTGGTCTATTATTCGATAACCTGTAAAGCCTACTTGATGTTGATACTTATCCTTTTAAATGCATCATAATACACTAGGTACTACTGTGTATTTTTCCACATTTCTAAATACAACGGGAGGGGGGGGGGGGGGGGAAACTTGACTCTAACAAAAATAAACACTTTAAAACGGATCCCAAGGGATGTAAGTAACTTTGTAATTAGAACCTTTCTTTTTATTATTTTCATATAAAGTTGCACACGATAAATGCCAAAGGAATAGACGTATACAGCCTACAATTAATTTAATTTCGGTATCATGGGGACGCTGTTGATAATGAAACATAAACATTTTCGCTTGAATGTACTTTCACATGCAAAATGAATACAAAATTCATGTATTTACCAAGAAATAACAATAAAAGGATTAAAAATAATAAAATAAACCATTATATTTTAGATTTTTGCCAAAAATCTTGCCTGGCTGGAAACGAACGCGCCCTATAAAAAAGGCGGGAGATTTTTAGCGAAAAAAAAAATGTTATCTGTGGTTGCTTTGATTTAGATTTGTTACATATTTTATTAATTTATAACAATTTTAACTATGAAATAGTGAAAATTAGGTAAATTTAGACTTGTCAAAAGGTTAATTACTCGTATGCAGTAGTGTCATTAAAACCAACTGAAAATTTCGCAGTTTGACTGTGAAATATTGATGTGTAGCACGTGTGATGTCAATACCTACCACAGCAATGTAGCCCATGTGTTATTTTTTTACAAACTGACTTGTTTTCTTTCTTCACAATCGAGATAAAAAGCAGTGTTCACCCCGTGGGAAACTGATCAATTCCCTCGCACTGCGCCCTCGTTACGCTCGTGCGCCAAAATACCTCGGGGTGTAATTGATCGGTTTCAACCCTTGGTTAACAATCTACTATTAGCAAACCCTTATATATTTCACACTATTAGGTAATCGTGAATATGAAAAAGTTTTTTAAAGATTTTATTTTTCAGCTTTGTCGGCATGATTAATAATAATATGTATATCCATGCCAAATTACCGCCTTCTAGTACTAAGAGTCTCTGAGCTAAGCCGCGGACGGACAGACAGACGGATATGGCGAAACTATAAGGGTTCCTTTTTGACTACGGAACCCTAAAAATCGATAAATGGTTAAAGCTGTATCAATCAACTTTGTTAACTAAAAGAATATCAACTCATGGGATTCTTTGTTAGCTATTCGATCATGCATAATATTGATTTTTGAATAAAATGTAGTATTTGTCTTGTTTATTGGAAATAGGTATATATACAAGTATTACCTATTGTTTTTTAATATATTCTCGGTCGGTTATCGATCTTACAACCCACACGACACGAAAAAAGGAATGCATGCTGTTATTTATAAGTTATTATTAGTTAATATCGGAGAGACGGCATATCGACTTTCTTAATCAAAAATCGGAATCTGTACAACCTTTGTCAAAGGAAAGTACATCTACGTGTACGCTAAATAGGGCGATAAAAATGCGTCTATTCAGCTATATATCAGATACATACTGTAAACTTAACTATAATTTAATTATTATTATATTAATAAGGAAATTATAAGTAAAGTAGTTACGCATCATGGGACAATTGTCATTTTCGCGATTTACATCATGTAATAAGACATAGACTCACCCCAATAGCTCCGTGGTTGCCCAAGAAGCGTTTCTGTTTGCCATCGACCTGGCAGGCCAGGGAGTTGAGCAGGTAGATGGCAATCCTCTGCACGAAGCCCTCTTGGTTCACGTCGGACACGCCATTCAGCAAGATTTGCACCACACGCTCATACTCGAACAACTTCGGAAACACATTTACAAATCACTTTATGAATTTAGATTTTTTACTTTTTACTAACAGATGTGTGATAATAATTGTTGATATCAGGTTTCACTTCAGTTCAGACTTCAGTAAAATAATTTATATCCATCTTTTCTGGAGTTGACCTTTTAACGTAGTTAATTATAGAGTCTCACTTTGTATGGAGAGACCAAAGATTTTTTTGTTGCAAGAATTTTTTTTTCGTGAAATTTTGTTCATTTCAACGGGTACTAATCACTTCACGGCGAGAACAAAACGATGTAAATTTCACGGTCTAAAGTATAATTTTAAAGTGGATTCTCTAATTTTGATTATTTTGATTGGTACTTGAAAGATCTAACGTAAGCGACATTCAGTTCACGTATTGTTTTACGATGGCACAGGTTTAATTTTTTGGAGCCTAGCTTCAAACGTCATCGGATTTTTTATCAAAGCTCAGTATCTCAGAAAATAAGTACAATATAGCGGCGGGACACTTTGATCTTGAGAGCGCCTTTATCCCAGGGACCGGACTACCCGTTGAAAAACCCCTTCAGTCGTTTAGGTGTTAAGTATTTACAGAATGATAATTAAGATAAATATATGTTTATCAGATTGCTTGATAGGGTTACCCTGTTGGATTTGCAAACGTTATAGCATAATAAGAGTACGAGATATCGTTGATCAAAATCGTAAGGGTTCCAGTCCCTGTAGTAGCAGGGGCGATATTCGTAATGCAAGTGTCCAGCTGCATGTGCTGGTTTCTGTACATAAATAAAATGTCTGAATTATTTAAATGGTAAATCAGGTAAAATTATTATTTTGAAATATCGACATTTCTCAAATAGTACGCTAGATACACGCGCTCCGTCTCTTTGTAGGGACATAAGAATTTACGAGTATAGGCATGTGGGGCGACATGAAACTCGCAATCACCGCATGGAACAAACAAACAGATGAGATTCTGGAAGTCTTCCAAGGGATCAGAGTCCACATACATGATGGGTGCATTCAGTGTTATGTTTTTAAAATTATCTTCTTATGTGCCAGAAGCAGTAGCTTGTCTATTAAATGTATCTAGAAGTAGAAATTTATTTACCACATCATTAGGTATTTTGAACTGACAAAGCGTGAGGCATCCGTTGCGCATCATGGTGTCGTCGCCGAGATGAGCTTCCATCCCATCCAGAAGAGCCGTGATTATGCGCCGCTTCAGCTTTATGCCGATACGGGCTTTCTCCCGCCCTTTTACTATGTAGAACAATGTCGCACTAGAAAAATCATAGGTATTAGCCCAAAGACTTGGAAACATTATGCAATGTTAAATGACAGATAATTCACCTTCCCGAAATCTGAATATGTTTCTCAGTCACATGTTGGTCCATGGCGTCAAGAACCACTGACAAGGCTCTTCCAACATAGGCATTGTTTTCATATCGAAAAAGATAATAGAGATCATTTAAGACGCGGGTTAACATGGCTGGCCTCTCCATGTAAGCCACTGCTGCAGTTAAGATCTGCTCCTCATTAGCGTCACCAGATATCTGAAATATAATGGCTTTATAGAAATAACAAAATTAATGTAAGGCATTACACAACAACCTACCTATTGGTTTATAAATTTTCCCTTCCTTTCAAAAATACTACACTTGCACACAGGAAAACGTAATAAAAAATGTATTTACCAAAATACTGGTCCCGATTCACACAATCAATCATCAATGAATCAGCCTATTGCAGTCCACTGGTGGATGTAGGCCGACGACGAGTTCAATTGAATAAATATTATTAATTTGAACAGATAATCAACTAAAATAAGGGTGTAGCTGTCAAATATATATCCTCTATAAAATATATATATCCTCTATAAAATATATATATCCTCTATAAAACTGTGCAATCAACAAGGTCATAAGGTCCCAATTCGATGTTTGACAGGTCTAATATTAGGATGTCTATCTCTTGTCCCTTTTTATTCTCTAAAAGGTGAAAAGAAGGGACAAACTTAAATTGAGTAAGGCTTTGCACGTTGGTTTTGATTTATATGTAGTTTATTTCTTAGATTTGACAAGTATTTATGTTTTTGAATTAAGTTACTCTTAGTGGATTGATAAGAACTAAATGTGAGTGCTATGTGATTAACTATATTTCACTTAAAAGCCACCCGCAGTGTAATCAATAAAAAATTTAATATTCCAATACATATAATTAAGACAATGTGTATACATATACAAATCTGTATGGAAAACATTTTTTTTAAATTATATGGTTCCAAAGCTATTAAATGATCTCCCTACTTAATTAAAAAACGATATTAATTATAAAAATCTTAAAAATAAACTAAAATCATACTTCTTAAATAGATTAATTGAATAGTAAAATTGTAACATGTCGCGCACCAACTGTAGACGTAGTACTTAATAAATAAAGCGTCCTGTATATGGATGGACGGATCCAAACCTGTTCCGCTGTGATGCGTGTGTTAGTGAAGCACCTTTTGTGTTTAGTTATAAGTTTAAATGTATTTTCATATAAATAAATAAATAAGTAAATATGAATAACAAATACGAAATTTCAATAAACTGTTTATATAATAACTGGGTAGCAACATATTTACACAATATTTCATAATGTATAATGTAATGTGCTAGTCATCCCAGTAATATATAAATTCTGTCAAGTATTAACCCTACATGGTTCGCTCACAAATACGCGTGTGTAAAGGAGTAGGTAGGCATTTAAATTGCGAAGGCTGTAAGAAGTGTCCAAAGTAAATTAAGGATAGAGCCAAAGAGGAAATTAACCCCAATATCTTGATCATCTGAATAACACTTCTCTTTCATTAAGTCAAAAACGAAAAGTATAGCTAGATTTTAAAATTAGGATTAGAGCATGACTTTGTGAATCAGGACCAATACCAAATCTAAAAAGGTAGTATTGAATAACATATAGGTACTTACAATTTTAGCAGGGATATCATGCCGCTTACAAGCTCCGTGATGAGTTCCATACAAGCCAAGGAACTCCAGTGGTCTATTAACACGACTCACTAGACCAGGTATGTCACAGCGCACATGTGCTTGTAAGTGGCTGGAGGTTCCAGACTTTACCAAAGAGGCTGCTGCTGCTCCAGAACCAGCTAAATTAGTTCCAGAAATATCCAATGACTCCAGCAGAGGTAAATTTGTGATTATTTTTAATAGAACCTCATTTGGTGTAAAGTATTTTCCATGCCTTTCATTCGATTGTGATATGTCCAAGTGCCTCAAGGATTTCAGACTGGCTATCCAATCAATTACATCTTTTGACCAATGCACACTGTGCAAAATAAGGGACCTGAGATCTTTTAGTTCATTCAAAGCCCAAATTGAACCAGCAGATGTACACTCAGACAGGTCTAGATGTGTAAGATGGATCAGAGGCTTCAAAAGAAGTAGAGGGAATATGGCGAGACCTCGTCGCTGTATTGTTAGCCTTCTTAAATTAGGAGCATCTATTATGTACCCCCTGGCTCTAAAGACATTCTCATCCTGTGTCAGAACATATGTTAGTGGGCCAAATTTTAGAGAGACTAGATTCTGGCTATTACTGTTTATGACATCTAATGACGCCTGTGACAGATATTCACATTGTACGAGCTCCACTTCGTAGGGCTTGTGCTCCATGAGGCAGCGGAGACCCTCGTCAGTGATGCGGGAGTTACGGAGCTTCACAGAGTACAGGCGAGTGCGAAGTCTATCGCGAAATAGATTTGCGATGTTGTCATTGATACGGTTGCTCTTTTGGTATGAATGAAGAAACTTCTCACATATTTCAGCAGGAAGTATTACATCGTCTTTGAGTTTACGCCAGCGACTTACAGAATCTAATTTGGTAATAGTGTTCAAATTGTTTACGATAAAGTCCATGCAGATGTCGAACAGGCTTTCCGGAGAGCTGTCGTACAAAGAAAACACTTCCCGATCAGACGACATGGTGATCGCACTTTCTGTTTCTAAAAGACGCAAATCAAACGTTCTATGGTCGCACTCCGCAATTATTTACGAGAACCAGTCTCTTATTTTGTAAATCCCACTCTTCGTAGCATCGAAAAATGTCATCTTAGCAACAATTTATATGAAATACGGAAGCTAATTTCGCATTTTCACAACCAGTGACCAGTTAATCACTTAGCGCAACGCAATCGCAGCAATCAACGAACGAACGAACGAACAAAACGAATGACGATGACACGGATGACATGACAGCCAGCACAGAACATATTATTTTAGTTAGAACGAATGACATCACAAACAACCGGCAAGCAGTCCATCCCTGCGTTCCGATACGCGCTGGGGCGCATTCCGAATCAGACTTTCAGCGCTGTCAGCGATCAGAAAAGCAAAAAAACGTATGAGTTTTGACAGCTGACGGCCTATTCTGTCTACGGCACGCGATTATGGGTGCTTCGATTTCAGCGCGTCTCGGAACGCAGGGCTGAAATCGATTAAAGCATCCGTAATCAGGAGCCGATAATGTACGACCATGATAATGACCGACCCGACCTTTCGAAGCCAAACTTGTACAGCCCAATAATTCGAGTACATTGTATTTTTGCTTTTCTGATCGCTGATGGCACTGAAAGTCTGATTCGGAATGCGCCCCATATAATGTACATCCAATAATGTATAGCCAATATTGCACAGCCCGATAATTCCCACCCATAAATGAATGCAAATATCGGGCTGTACATTCCTGGCCGGTCTTTATCAATGCGGTCCGACTTTGTCCGCCCAGGATTGTACAACCAGTAATGTACAGCCAATAATTCGAATCCATGTATACGAATTATCGGGTTGTACAATATTGGCTGTACATTATCGCCTATAACGAGAATGCCCATTTTTTTTAGTAAGGTCGACCAAGAAAGTGGTTTACCATTTTTCATTCCATTTCCTAGTTATCAAAAATTTCAATAAGGTTTATACTCGGTATCTATATAATCTTTGTTGTTCTATAATTTACAACTGACATTCAAAACCAATTTATTGGTCTACCTTACATTAGGTGACAAGCTCTTGGCATGCCTGCAAGCAGGCGTGTATTCTCCAACCTCGACACTGGCAGAATTGTCACCATTGACAGAGGCCATAAATATAAATATTGAATTGAATTGGGGATCACATATAGCGGAGGGAGCCGTTCCTCTTCTAACCTAATCTAACTGAGTCGGGGTGCCCCGAACTCCCGTGCTCGCCTCGCTCGCACCCGCCTATGGACATGACTGAATCAGACTTTCAGCGCCGTCACGTCAGCGATCAGAAAAGCAAAAAAAACGTATGAGTTTTGCCTGCTGACAGTAATTCGGTACGTGATTACGGGTGCTTTAATCGATTTCAGCGCGTCTCGGAACGCAGGGCTAGGCCCAACGCACACCGACCGAGCGCGGCGCGGCGAAGATACTGAGAAGTCAACAATTTAAATTAAACCCTAATTCTTATGTAATAAGATTAAAAACGCCAGGCAAAGATAAATAAGAGCGAGCGGCGCCCGGCGCAGTGAAGCGTCCACGAGAGCCGGCGCGCGCGGACCTTATAAGTTAGATAAATTGTTGACTTCTCAGTATCTTCGCCGCGCCGCGCTCGATGTGCGTTAGGCCTTAGTGTTGCCGAATAATCATGATCGTCATTTCGTGTGTGCCTAGCTCCTTCTGGCTTGTAAGCTATACAGGGTGTAAGGAAAGTCTCATACTTTAAACCACATAGCGCTATGGGACCAACTCTGTAACTCAACAGAAAAAAATCACCTGTTTCATACATTGTCAATACCTATAATATAGACAATTTGTAAGAAACAGCAGATTTTTTTTTATGAGTTACCGAGTTGGCCCCATAATGATAATGAGAGTTTTCCTTCATAATCAATCATTGAACGAAAATGTTCATTTCATTGAGTTAAATTCATTTTGATTACGACACACAATTTTCGAGGTCACAATGAATGAAATAAAAAATAAGTTTAAAAACTAAAATCCGACTACGGAAAAGACGAGCTCTAAAAGGCATGAAACAAGAAAATATCTTCAAATTCTTACCTATCTAATAATTAATTATTCAGTTATTTATTTAATATCTAATAATATCAGTCCGGGGCACTGGTCCAACTGCTCATGATTAAGGTCATATCTTGGAAACTCAATAGACCAATGTCCTGGACTACTGGTGTGTAGGAACAAATTATAGATCTCGACGTGATCTTCCATACCTTTTATATGTTCTGTGGGCAGAGCCAGCTGACGAAGCTGAACACCGAGGACGGCAGGACCGTCACGTCTAAGCCCGAGCTGTTGGGAGAGATTGAAAGGTTCTGGGCAGCTGTAGGCACGACAACACAAGAACCTGTCAGAGGTCAAGCTTCTGATCCCAGAGCTGGACTAACGCGACCGAAGATATCCCGGACGTCAGTCTACTGTACGAGATAAGAATGACTCTCAAACAACTTAAAAAAAAACAAGGCGCCGGGTGATGACAATCACGACCGAGCTCCGGAAGGCAGATGGCAAACCGGTCTTTACGCCATTCAGATATTATTAATTTCGTCATCCTCGAAGGCAAAATGCCACATTGTAACAGAAGGGTGGTGGTGCTCTTCTTCAACAAGGGTAATAATATATAATACTGATAAAACCCTGCTGAAGAAGAAACCCCCCCACAATAAAATATCATGCGAACGCTACTGATCTCAGTTGGTTCGACAATTTATTTATATGAAGATTCATCTAAAGTAATATGCCCAAAAATACAGTCGAATTCAGCCCGCCGGACCCACCATACCCATGGCCATACCCCTGGGGGTAGGGCCTATACGGGTGTCAGGAGGTTCAGTCTCTGTCCTTTAATTAATAACTGTAGGTTACCGGTTTAATATTTGGTTTTCTTTTTATTAAGTTATAATTATTATACTAGAGAATGCTATTGTTTCTATAACAAAGAAATTGGACGTTCTTTTGTTCCTCTGAGAGAACTATTCAAAGAAAATATTATGACTTGTGTTCAATATGATTTTATTTTACAGTCACATACTTATTAATTATAGGGGGGCCCGCGCCGCTTTACCTACTTTGTGTATAGGAATAATCATAATACAAACTTCACATTTGTTTTTGACTTTGTTTACAATACAATGTGAATGATTACTTAAAATTTCGAAGAATCTGAACTAACAATACAATACATAACACTTGCACAATGTTACATCACTTGACTAACTTACAAAATACACTGATATTACATAGAAGCATACGCACAATCTGATAATCTCTTACATTTCTTCGGGGTGAACCAATCAGTGATTTTACAGTCATCAAATCTGATTGTCGAACACCGGTACCTGCAGTACCAATCGTGGACTAGCATAAGTTTGTAGTTAAGTTCTTTAAGGGCCATGTGGACTTGCCTCATTTCATTTTCAGACAATACAGGCAGACCTAGGTTGTGGACAATTCCGCTTCCGTTCAGCTCCACGGAGTTCCCAATAAACCTGTAAAGGTAAAGAAAACGAGATGAAGAAAAAGAGACTTTAAAGAAAGAAATATAATACAATTGTACTTCAATCGCTTATTTTTTAACCTGTCGATTAAATTAATAAAAAGAAACCAGTCAAGTGCGAGTCTGACTCGCGCACTAAGGTTTACGTACCTTACGCAGTTTGTTTGTAAAAGATTAATTTTGTAGATTATTAATTTTATTTGAGACGACGACACGTTGTGTATTATACTCATTTTCCGCGTCGCTAGCAGTTAAGACTGGAGCAGCGCGCAAGCGACACGTCGTCCGTCGTTTGTTGTACAGTGGGAGCAGAAAAATGCGTGATGACACTAAATTTAACATAGTTCTGCGAGATAAACAACAGTCAATATCCAGCTCTTTATGACTATACTAAGCCGGAGTACAGTAATAAAAATGTTCAAGATAAAATATGGAGAGAAATTGGAATATCTTCGGTGTCTCTATCTCTGCACCTGCTGCACATTAATGAGCTGCAGCAAAGCAAGCGCATCTTCGTCATCTGAAGTGGAAGACATGCTGTCACGATAAAGTCGGCCTGTGTAATGACTTGTTTTGCCGTCTCTTCGCCTCTTTGATAAAATTTAAATCGTGTCCGTGCCTTGTCTGTTCCACGCCTGCTCTGCGCCTGCGCCGCGCCGCGCCTTCACCTTATGCCGTTTCTGTGTAATTCGCGCCTTAAACGAGGCCTAAAGGATCCAATATACCAAATTAGATACCTGGCTGGTGATATAACATCACTGGCGTCTGCTTCGACAAATCCTGTAATCCTTGGTATGTCCGTGCAAACCAGAGCGTGGGCTACCCTATTTACCAAGCGAGCCTGAGCATGGGCTTCGCTCAAATCAGCATTCTTTATGCAGCCTTTGGGACATCGGGCCAGTGACAAAGACGCCAATCGAACTGTGTCCGTCAGCATTTCTGCGTTGTGCTGTGGATATTCCACAAATAATTTAGATGTAGCTACATTTCTCATCTATATCTTCGGTGCTTATTTGTCATGAAACGGGGGGGAAAAGATTTCTTCAGGGGAAAAATGCTCGCGCAGTTTACTGGCTCCATTGAAAATAAGACCGTATTACCATATACGGCAACCTCGTCGGTCGCGGTGGGCGACACTTTTCGCGTCACGTTCACGTCACGCTCCTTTCTTACGTGGAGACCGAAATTGCGAACAAGCAAAGGCTATTTGACAAAATGCATACTTGGAGAATATATTTTTTGTTTATCAATTTAAGGGAGATAATTGAATACATCCTAAGTTGAACTCTGGTTAAAGTTAGGACCTTAACTTTTAGTTGTATAGTAATTTGGGAGTTGTATAATCATGGAATAATATTACCCTTGCAAAATCAAAGTAGCTGACTGCCTTCGAGAATAAAGGTACTAGTGCTTCGCCCTCGGTGCCGCCGACACATGGAACCCTGACATACCACGGTTCAAGGCCCAGCGCCCGCGCAGCGAGTGTGCTCGCGCGCATTTCAGGCACTGCCATTGACCCAATCAGCTTTCGTTGGTCGTACCAACCCGTCTCTTTAAATACCTGTGAAGGTTTCATAACCTCTTAGATAAGCTGGTAAAGATTTCTATGCACATTCCAAGTTCTTGTTGTCCCAAATTTGTAGAAATGAACTTGGCTAGTTTATGGTTCGGAGTTTATTAGCAGTATGTATGTACTGTAGTTATTCTAATTTATACATACTGGTTTTTATATCTACCTATACATACACTTATCAGAGGGACCAACTCGTGTCATGCTCTGTCGCGGCGCCACTAATGCCGAATTTGTTGGTAATAACATCGTTGAATGTTCATACTACGTACATAGTGTACGTGAAAAAAAATGTGTACGTTCAATAGTAAAGAAGAAAAAAAAAAAATTATGGCGCCGCTACAGAGCATCTTTCCAGCGACGCCACTCGGTATCCATACTTCCCGATACATTTTGATCAAAATCCAGCGACGCCAATTCAGCGACGCCACTCGGTATCCATACTTCCCGATACATTTTGATCAAAATTTTAAGTACATATTGACAGTGGAAAAGCAAAATCACTTAACCGCCACTTTTGTACATATTGATATACGAACGCTTGAGTGTACGTACGTATAAAAACAATAACAATAATGCAATAAATAACTATGAATTCGGAACGCGATTACGGGTGCTTTAATCGATTTCAGCGCGTCTCGGAACGCAGGGTTACTTGAACTTTAATTACATCGAACACTATTAATCTACAGTTTTTTTTTTGCACAAAATTTATAATACCTTGTGCCTTGAAACTAGCGCCGCTTCTAGTATTCTTAATTAATAAATCATTTGTGGACGGCAAGTTCCCAACCACCCTTGTTTAAAAAAACAGAGAAGAATCTTGTAGAATTATAGGCCAATCACTCTCATTCCAGTTCTGTCAAAAATCTTCGAAAAGGTATTTCATAAGCGACTATCCAGTTTTTGTACAAAATTTAATATCATCCGACCAGAGCAACATGGGTTTCAAAAATGAAGATCCACTACATCAGCATGTTTTAGAATCATACAACAGATCTTTTATGACGAGGCGTGTGTCGGTATTTATGATCCTATTCGACCTTGTAATATGTGCGTTTCAGGAGGATTTACTTTGATTTCAGATTTAAATAAGAACACCGTGGTATGACTTTCGACTCCATTTATTGAACGAACATCTAGTAATGTCAAAATCAGATGACAGCTCAGGGTTGCGTTCCGAATCACATGAGTATGCAACATGCCCTTTTTTTTAAAGTATTGAATAAATTAAATTATTACAATTTCATTAAATTATACCTATTAAAAATTTAAACAATACAATTTTTATTACTTATTATTAAAGTTAGTCTTAATTATATTTCTTACATTTTATCAGTCAATAAGTTACAATAATGGAATGTCAATGTGTTGAATTAAAAATTAATAATCCTAATTATAGATTCAGTCTTTTAGGTTTCTTTATTTGTCTACCAGATCGACTATACCTTGTTTGAGGTGTGTTACTACTGAAAGACATGTCTAACGTCTCTGGTAGATTCTGAGGAATTTCAAATACAAGATTATCGTCAAAGTTTTCGTTACTAACATTATCATTCATAATATGAGACTCAGACATACTTGAAGACTGTGACATTAATTGATTATAATTTTCGGACACAAATAATTCATCTAAATTTTCCTCTATTTCTACAAATTCAGGGGTTAATATATTATTCTCCCCATCTGTAATGCTGGACTGAGAATGATTTGGACTTGAATGTAATGACATGAAAGAGTCATGACTTAAGTTTTCTTGACTATTATCTGACAGATTGTTATTTGGAATTGAATAAGAAATTATTATATTATTATCATCATCCTCCTCCATAACATTATTTTTAGACAATTTTCTCTGATTGTTAGACTTAGAACTATGATTATATTGCTTAAGATTTTGCCTGCTAGACTGCCTGTCTGACAACATTGACTGTGACTGTTTATTACTTTGTGACTGTAATACATTATTTTGTGACTGTATATTATTTTGATACTGTATATTATTTTGGGACTGTATTTTATTTTGGGACTGTATTTTATTTTGGGACTGTATTTTATTTTGGGACTGTATTTTACCTTGTGACTGCGACTCTGACCATGCTTGTCTACCTGACTTAGTTAGATTTGACTTGAAAAGTTTTATGTGTTGAGAATTTCTTCTATATATTGAACCGTTTAGGTCTTTGACTAAATAAGATCTTGGAAAGTTTGTTTTTGACAAAATTATACCTTTTGACCAATTAACATCATTAGGTTTTTTCTTGAAAAAGATTTCATCATTTATTTTGAAATCTGATTGAAATTTAGCGTTTCTATTATAGTAAGACTTCGTTTTTTCTAAATTTCTGTCTTTGTTCGATTTATGTTCTGAAAAATGGACAACTTTAGGTTTTAAATTATTTATATTAGTTGGTAAATTAGTTCTTAATTTTCTTGACATTGAAAGTTCCGAAGGAGATTTAAGATTTCCTCTTGGAGTGGTTCTGTACTGTAGTAGACCAATGTAAGGGTCAGTACCTGACTGCTCACATTTTTTGAATATATTTTTTATTATTTTTACGGATACTTCCGCGAGACCGTTTGATCTAGGAACGTGAGGGCTAGACACAATGTGTTCTATATCCCATTCTTTTAGAAAAGATTTGAATTCTTGTGAATTATAGGGCGGACCTCCATCACTCATCAACTGCACAGGAATCCCATGACGGGCAAAAATTGACTTGAGTTGAATTATGACAGTATTACTTCTAGAATCGTTTTTAAGTAAAGCGATTTCTATGAAATTTGAATAGAAGTCTACGACTAATAAATATTTTTGGTTTTTATATTCAAATAAGTCTGTAGCTACCTTTTGCCATGGCAGAAAAGGCTGCTCGTGTGACAAAAGTGGTTCTTTTGTTTTATTTGCACTATAGGTAATACAAGATTCGCATTGTTTTATTTTCATTTCGATATCATGATTGATGTTAGGCCAAAAAACAATTCCTCTTGCTAGACTTTTAGTCTTTTCGATGCCTTGATGTCCTTCATGCAAAATAGAAATAATTTCTGGTCTTAAGGATTTTGGTATTATTATAGAATTATTTCGAAAAAGCAGGTTATTTAGGATGTGTATTTCATCTCGTATGTGCCAATATGGTAATACTAATGGATTGCAGTGTTTTTTACAACTTGGCCATCCATTTTTGTAATAATCTTTTAATTGTTGTAAAGAAGAATCTAAATTAGTATGAGTTAAAATTTTGTCTAATTTTTCCTGAGTTATAGCTAAATTACTTGTTAATAAATTGATTTGTGAGTTTATGTTGTTATCCAGCTCACAAAAATCAAAACCCTCTGTTGGTGTATTGCTGATTGGCGCTCTTGACAAAGTATCAGAAACATACATTTGAGAACCTTTTGTATATGTGACAATTAGATCATAACATTGAATTGCAATCATCATACGCTGTAAACGAATAGGAACATCAGCTAAAGGTTTTTTAAACAATGTGACAAGGGGCTGGTGGTCGGTCTCAACATATGTAGTTTTGCCATAGATATACTGATGGTACTTCTTACATCCAAATACAATAGCAAAGAGTTCTTTTTGTATTTGGGCGTAATTCTCTTGTGATGAAGTTAGAGATTTTGATGCAAAGGCAATGGGATTTTTGTCATGAAAAATCACAGCACCGACAGCATCCTTTGAAGCGTCGACTGACATTCTGATGGGCTTATTCACATCATAATGAACCAATGTTGGTGACTGACATATAAGGGATTTTAATTTATTTATTTGTTTTTCATGTTGGCTAGTCCACTGCCATTGGTTATTTTTCTTTAGCAAGTCTCTAAGTATACTAGTTTCACTAGAAAGATTTGGAATGTATGAACCTAGATAGTTTATCATTCCTAAAAAACGTTGGAGTTCCTTCACATTTGTTGGTAATGGCATGTCTAGAATTGCTTTTATTTTTTGTTTATCTGGTGATACACCTTGTTTATTAAAAACATGACCAACATATGAAACCTCTTCTAAACCAAATTGACATTTTGACATATTGAACTTGAGATTTGATTCTCTGGCTCTCTTAAAAACATTTTCTAAGTGTTGTTTGTGTTCTGTTTCATTGGAGCTGAATACTAATATATCATCTACAAAAACAATGACATTAGGTAAATCGTGAAATAAATCAGTCATTACTCTGTGAAAAATCTCACCACTGGAATTTATGCCATAAGGAAGTCTAAGAAATTTATATCGACCATGTGGGGTATTAAAAGTACACAAGTCACTGCTTTCTTCATCTAACTGTAACATCCAATATCCAGAATTGGCGTCTAATTTGGAAAAGATTGTTGAACCTTGGACTTGTGATCTTAATTCATCAAAAGTAGGAAAGGGATAGTGGGGTCTTTTTATAGCTTTATTTAATGGTCTTGGGTCTAGGCAGATTCTAAGAGATCCATTGGGTTTTTCTACTGGGACAATAGCATTTACCCAATCCGTTGGTTTAATAACTTTTTCTATGACACCTAAGCCTTCCATACGATTCAGTTCTTGTTTTAATTTATTTTGTAAGGCATAAGGAATTCTACGCACCGGACATACCTTTGGTTGCACAGATTTGTCAACATCTAAGTGAACTTTTGTTTGTAAACATCCTAATCCTTCAAAAGTATCAGAATATTTTTGTAGTAATGTTTGTACAAACCCGTTTGTATGAGTATTATTTTCTTGCTGTTTAGACAAAGTGAATATTCTTTTGACAATACCATATTTTTCTAGTGTTTTCCAACCTAAAATAGTCTTGCACTGGCAGGTCACAACCACAAAGTAAATACTTGCTTCAACATTGTTGTCAAACATGCACTTCAGCACACAACTCCCAATATTATCTATTTTCTGTCCTGAAAATGAAAAAATCCTATTATTAGTTTTGAACAAGGGGATTTTTTGTTTTGTTTTTACCTGAATTTGGTCTAACATTTGTTTAGAAATTACATTTATGTCAGCTCCCGTGTCTATTTGGCAATTCAAAGTATAACCATGACAATCAAGATTTATTACCCAATTTTCATTAATTTCGCTATTCTCATCATTATTTATTGATCCTATAATAAAATCATGATTACTATTAAAATTGTCTTGAATGTCTGAATGTAAATTTTGATCAGAAATGGTACTTACAGTTTTTTGTTTATTATTATTATACTTATCCTTAAAATAGCAATAATTAGCAAAATGATTTTGCTTTTTACATATTGAACAAGTCATTCCTTGTGCTGGGCATTTAAATCTGTGATACATTTGACCACATCTTCCGCATGGAGTCTTCATATTATTATTGTTCCGAGTTGGAGTCTTCTGTCGAGCATTATTTTGGCTATAGTGTTGCTTACGGCTTGAACTTCTTGAAATGGAACGAGAATTTTTTCTGGTGACACTT
Organism: Carpatolechia fugitivella; assembly: GCA_951230895.1. NCBI lineage: Eukaryota > Metazoa > Arthropoda > Insecta > Lepidoptera > Gelechiidae > Carpatolechia > Carpatolechia fugitivella. The sequence goes on along the minus strand of OX579645.1, from coordinate 24,848,068 downwards.
CTGTGTTGTCTATTATTCTTCGTGTTATCATTTTTTATAGCTTGGACCATGTCTTTTTCAGAATTTTGTATTTTTGCTGACCTCTCGTGTGATAATTCTATGCTTTTTGCTATTTTTAACGCTTCCTCTATGCTATTTATGTCTTGTTGTAATAATTTTTGTTTGATTTCCACATTCTTAATGCCAATTATGAACATATCCTTGACTAGTGATTCTTTCAATGACTCAAATTTGCATGTGTGCGACATATTGTTAAGAATAGTGACATAATCATCCAAACTTTCATCCTGTTGCTGATTTCTAGTAAAAAAGTTGTACCTTTCGACAGTCGTGTTCTTGCATGGATTAAATTTTTCGTCAAATTTCTTAATCACTGCTTCCAAAGTAGTCGCTTTTCTATCTATGTTAAATGAGTTAAATATTTGCAAACCATCGTCGCCGATACTGTTAAGAAAAATGGCTACCTGTTTCGGTTCAGGCTGCTTGTCGAGCTCGTTCGCTTCACACAGGATTTGAAATTTCATTTTCCATAATTTCCATTTTTCCGCTGAATTTTCTCCAGTAGTTATTGTCAGTGGCTTCAAATTGTTGGACACAACGATATTTGGTTTGTCGGACATGGTGGCTCTTCCTTTGTTCTTTGTTCGTGGCAATGTGGTGTTTCTCGTTTTCGAATGTAAAACCTGAAAAGCTGAAAAATAAACGTTTCTCCACTTTCTCTGTGTTCGTGGGGATCTTTTAAATAAACTGACACCATGTAATATGTGCGTTTCAGGAGGATTTACTTTGATTTCAGATTTAAATAAGAACACCGTGGTATGACTTTCGACTCCATTTATTGAACGAACATCTAGTAATGTCAAAATCAGATGACAGCTCAGGGTTGCGTTCCGAATCACATGAGTATGCAACAGACCTAAGCAATTGTAGTACACAACAAATCGGAACTCTGCTTAAATAAATTTGGTGTGCCACAAGGCAGCATCTACTTTTCGTTTTATATTTAAATGATCTACCATCTGTTAAACAGTATTCGTGTACCTTATTTGCAGATGACATATCAATAATAGTTAATAATACCCAAAATAATAATTATAATAATGAAATAAATGACACAATAAGTAGCGTAATAAAATGGTTGGAATGCAATAATTTACATATTAATATCCCCAAAACTAAATTTATTCTTTTCATAAATAAAAATGGTACACCCTCAAATTTGACAGTAGTCCATGATAATCAACCAATAACCGAGGTCACTACAATTAAGTTTTGAGGCATCACTCTCGACTCGCAATTGACCTGGAAGGATCACGATCACGAAAAAATTGTACAGCTAAAATTGCATACCATGGTCATGTAAGCTCTATACTGAGATATGGACTTGTGCTATGGGGGAACTCGACCGACATGGCACGCGCTTTTGTAATTCAAAAGTAGTGTGTAAGAGCTATGTGTGAAGTTGGCCCCCTGGACTCCTGTAAGCCATTGTTTAGAAAATTGCATCTTCTACCTTTACCGTCAATATACATATTAGACTTAGGTCTATTTGTAAAAAATAACTCTGAGCTGTTCACAAGAAAAAGGGAAATTTGCAGTTTTTAACAAGATATCCTGATAGTCTGGTAGCTTTACAGGGTAAGACAGTTTGTTTTCAAAGGAACTGTTATAATATGGCTGTAAAATTCCTGACCATATAAAAAACTTACCTCAAAGGAACTGTTATAATATGGCTGTAAAATTCCTGACCATATAAAAAACTTACCAATAAAGAAATTCAAGATCGCCTTCTACAATTATTTATCCGACAAATGTTTTTATATCGTTAAGGAGTATTTAGAATATAAGTAACTTGATGTAGTATTAGCCTGACTGACATTCTTTTTACAAATTTATATTGATGACATGCATGTACGGAACCATTAAATTGACATTTTAATTAAATATTATTTTAATGTTTGTAATTTATAAATTAATTGTAAAGATTTGCATACCAAGTGCTCTATTGGTTAAGTGTGTGAAACTATTGTATGATTGTTATACCTTTGAAAACCACATTTACAGCAAATAATAAATTTTCATTTCATTTTAGTTTCATTTTCGTTTCATTTCGTTTTCATTTCGTTTTCATTTCGTTTTCATTTCGTTTTCATTTCGTTTTCATTTCGTTTTCATTTCGTTTTCATTTCGTTTTCATTTCGTTTTCATTTCGTTTTCATTTCGTTTTCATTTCGTTTTCATTTCGTTTTCATTTCGTTTTCATTTCGTTTTCATTTCGTTTTCATTTCGTTTTCATTTCGTTTTCATTTCGTTTTCATTTCGTTTTCATTTCGTTTTCATTTCGTTTTCATTTCGTTTTCATTTCGTTTTCATTTCGTTTTCATTTCGTTTTCATTTCGTTTTCATTTCGTTTTCATTTCGTTTTCATTTCGTTTTCATTTCGTTTTCATTTCGTTTTCATTTCGTTTTCATTTCGTTTTCATTTCGTTTTCATTTCGTTTTCATTTCGTTTTCATTTCGTTTTCATTTCGTTTTCATTTCGTTTTCATTTCGTTTTCATTTCGTTTTCATTTCGTTTTCATTTCGTTTTCATTTCGTTTTCATTTCGTTTTCATTTCGTTTTCATTTCGTTTTCATTTCGTTTTCATTTCGTTTTCATTTCGTTTTCATTTCGTTTTCATTTCGTTTTCATTTCGTTTTCATTTCGTTTTCATTTCATTTTCATTTCATTTTCATTTCATTTTCATTTCATTTTCATTTCATTTTCATTTCATTTTAATTTCATTTTCATTTCATTTTCATTTCATTTTCATTTCATTTCATTTTCATTTCATTTCATTTTCATTTCATTTTCATTTCATTTTCATTTCATTTTCATTTCATTTTCATTTCATTTTCATTTCATTTTCATTTCATTTTCATTTCATTTTCATTTCATTTTCATTTCATTTTCATTACAGTGCGAAGTTACGGTGTATCTACGTAACTTTAGTACTATGTATTAGGTATGTGTGCATGAGAAAATAAATCTCTTCATATTTTTGCATCTAAATGTATCTTTTAATAATACCGCCTCCACCCTTATCACATGGTGGAGGCGCCGGGTTGGTTAGATCGTTTCTTTTGTGAAGGTGAAGGTGAAGGCTAGGTGTAGGGCAGGTGTAGGGGAGGTGTAGGGCAGGTGAAAAGGGGGTGTAGGGGAGGTGAAGGGTAGGTGTCAAAACTCGGTTTTAAACATTGCGTTGCTGTTTTCATACCAAAGTTGTATGTCAAACCAAGTATTATCAAAATTGGTCCACGAACAAAAGAGTTGGCCGCCATCTTGAATTTTTGTAAATTTTAACGTTGCGTTGCGTTGCGTTGCTTTTTTTTTGTAGGTGTAGGGTAGATTTATGCAGTGAGTGTCGATTCGTCGGACATCGAATCTCTCCAAGTCGAGTCCTTAGGGTAGGGTAGGTTTCGAAGTTTTGTCGCTAGATGCCTGCTAAAGAGTATTAGCAAATCCTTTTAGATGTTCTTAAAGAAATAGGCATTGTCATTGCCCTATGTATGTGGGCGGGGTTTGACACGCTCAATCATAGTTATTTATTGCATTATGTTATTGTTTTTATACGTACACTCAAAGCAGCGTTCGTACATCAATATGTAGTTAAAATTTTGAACAAAATGTATCGGGAAGTATGGATACCGAGTGGCGTCGCTGGAGAGATGCTCTTAAAAATATATTTTTTCTTTACTATTGAACGTATACATTTTTTTTTTCACGTACACTATGTACGTAATATGAACATTCAACGATGTTATTACCAACAAATTCGGCATTAGGGGCGCCGCGACAGAGCATGACACACCAACTCTAGGATGTGGATGATGGTATTGGTAGATGGAAGTGGTGAGATATAGTCATCCCATGTTACAGATGAAATACCACACTCTGACTAAATATAAGTGCGCGGAGTGTAATGCCTGGACTACACATCCACTAGTGACTATTTTGAACTCCAAAGTGTATGACTTCCACCTACACAAGTATATTTCAAGTTCTTGTCACCTCTGCAATAAGGGGTATCATGCAATCCACTGGCGTCACACATACGACGACCATGGCCTTTGGACAATGCTCGGAGATCAAATCCGCGTACCGCTTCACCATAGGCGCTTGGAACTCAAACCGCTTCTCGAACGGCATGTTCACACTGGAGTACCCGCATTCAAGCATCACGACTATGTCTGCATTCTTTAGAAAAATAATAAAACATTTGTTCATCATCTCAATATCGGTCTAACTAAAGTCGTCTTCTGCTGGAAACTCCGTAAGACGTCGTCGTCTTGCACTGCTCGCATCCACAGAGGTATGATAAGCAGTCCTTTTTATGTAGATTGTAACAAAAAAAATATGGTTTAAAAAAACTAAAGAATACGCTTTTAAAGCACACCAAACTAAAAAGTGAAAAATAATTCTTAGCTGAAAATAATAATGAACGAAAAATATTATTGTGAAAAAAGCGTGGGTTGCTCGATATATACGAGAGCACAAAGCGAAAATTATCACAAAGCACCCCACGCTTTTTTCACAATAATATTAGTATTTTTCGTTCGTTTTCAGCAGCTAAGAATTATTTTCCACTTTTTAGTTTGATTTGATTTGCTTTAAAAGCGTGTTTTTTAGTTTTTTAAACTATATTTATTTTTCACTATTTAGTTTATCAAATTATTGTATTGTCACCGGTTCTTGATAAGTGTACAACGTTTAAATTAAATACTTATGTCCGGTAAAGTGGGTCAAAATCGAGTTCAAAAAAGTCGGTTACAAACAAACATAATATAGGTGAAGCTAATAAAAGCGTGTTAAAAAAAGAAAACTATGATAAGAAAACTATTGAGTAAGAAAACTACATAATGAATGACACACGTCTTACGAGCCCCGAATCGGCGGTGAAGCCTTCCATGAAGCCATTGAGGAAGTCCCTAATGGCCGGTATACATTAGTGATTAGTGCGAGTGGCTTGTTTAGTGTTTAGTAAAAAACACATTTGGACAGTTTATTTTAGTGTTTAGTGCTTAGCGAAGTACAGTATTTAAAAACGCGATCTATTTTTTCTGCGAGTAGCCCCTCCGCGCGTCCCGCCTTCACCCCTCACTTGCTATTAAACACGCACTAAACACGTCTGGACAGGACTGTTTAGTTTTTAGTGAGTGTTTAGTACCTCATGTTGTGTTCATTTCTTCTATAAATGTGTCAGATTTTTGTATAGCAGGAGTAACAAGGTACAATAAATGATTAAACGAATCTTCGGTCATTCTAAGTGCACCGAAATACTCTGCTGGATCCTCAAGAGCTATTTCTCGTAGAAGGTGACAGCTTGCCCCGAGTTTTTTTTCTCTTATTTATCCACTTTCACACCCATAATCGAGGTGGACTCCTCAATTCCAACTCTATTTCTTCTCGAATATATAAAACGAGCACGTTCACTATTTCCAAAATGATATTTCGCATGCAATCATCCATATTAACTGTTTGTATCAAATAATTTTTATATGAACTGAACTAGACACCGCATATTACTAAACAGTATAGGACATGACTTCTAATCGCTAAACACTAAACAGTATTACTAAACAAGCAAAATTAAAATTAAAATCAAAGTTTATACCAGCCATAAGGAAGACTGGTCCAACAGTGGTTTCAGCGAATGCAAAAATGCATTAATTGCGAGGGAATAGGTATACTTTGAAAAATAATAAATGTATCGTAAGTCTTATATCTAGTCTTATTTATCAGAATCCAGAAACTTTCAGTATACCCTAAGTACTAGTCCTATAACTCCTTTTTGTACAGATGTTTTGTATCATCATAAAATCTTAACGCATGATCCTTTATTTTCCTGTTATGTGCATAATTCTCAATAGGATTGGTTTACATTGATTGTACGGCTGCAAGGCGCAACGTAACGGGCTCATGATTACCCTGGTACCTAATTCCTACTGAGCCAAACATCCAAACATCGGAATACTTGTTTATTATCTTACTGTAAGAAATGTCATTTAGTAAGAACACACCTGCAAACATAACTCTAGGTCGCCACAGCGGCAGCAACTGAAACCTTCCATCAAGCAGCTCGTATCAATATGCTGCAAGTCTTGTACGATGTTGTACAAGTCTCTGCAAGGATTTGTTATGTTACCAGGAGGAAAAGCGCAATCCTGTTCCCTTGCTTGAAACAGCCGTAATCTAAAATTAATGGTGCTCTTATGAACTCTACAAAAAGCAAAACATAGTGAAAAGGTTAAAATATAATATAAGAAATACAATTAAAATAAAAAAGTATGAGTTTATAATATTTGGCTAAGCTTTGTCTTGTTTGTGTAATAAAAACTTATAAGAAAATTGGTTGGTTGGAGAATTACAATATAAGAACTTAAGGTATTTTAGGAACTTCAATTCATCATCCTCATCAACAGCCCCATAATCCCGCGTCTCCTGGTGGGAGAGCAACGGTACTTAGGTTTATATTTTTTTTATTAAAGATTATTGTAGTATCAACAAAGACGGATAAACCCGGATAAGGAAAAATTAGCGCAAGGGAAAATCTCTGGGAAAAATCTAAAAGCCGGACAGACTGCTAATTCATAATATTAATTGCTAAAAAGTGGAACTGTGATAGGATATACATAATTTTTGTATTGAATTAGTGTAAGCATCGAAAAAAACAAACACTGATTTTTTTTAAATTCATTAATTTCAAAGTGGAATGCCTACACGGGTGGAATATGTTCAAAATCTTGAGGCGAATTTAAGCTATCCGTTTGTGGATATCCATAGTTTTAAGTAGACTAGATAGGTAGTTAGTTACTCATAGTGACCAGATCCACGAGCGTACCTCACGGTAGGGCATGATCAAGCGGCACCTGCCCCCCCTCCACACTGACGTGAAGTTAAAAACTAGTAGGTACCTAACAAAATATTTATTTAGTTTTCACCACATCTTTAATCATAATTTGCCAGAACTCTTGCAGATTTATAAATTGCAATTCATAATGAAAAAGAAGGCCAATTTATAAATATGCTTTTAATCTCTAGTCTACGAGTAAGATAAGGTTATTCGTAGTTTCTAGTACCTACATATTTCTCCAGTGTTTTCATACTTTTGCCCCACCGCCCATGGTCAGATTTATCAGACTGACACAGGAGGATGTCAGTAACTTACTTCTTAATATGCGGGGATTGCTTCAACATAAGGGAAATGTACTGGCCGACTGACGTGTCAGCCCCCAGGATGGCAACCTGCACTCTACGGCTTAGGTCTGGCATGGGTAACTGCTTCATCGAGAGCGGCTCCGGCAACTCTTTGGGCTTTTTCTTTGGCTCTTTCACACCATGGAATATATCTCGGAATTTAAGACGCTCGAATGGTGCTATAAGATAAGCCGAGAAACCAATTTATCCATCATTTGAATAAATTAAAATGAGGGTTAATCACCGCCTAATAAACTAATAAAGCAGAATCCTGAAGAATCCCTCTAAATATTTGATTTTATGAAGCCGCTTGGAAAAAATATTTGCACACATATTTATTTATTTTATATAATTATTTTAAGAAATGCATAGGTGCCCACAAGTGTCTGGTGGTGGTGATCAGGTGAATAGAATTAAACGAAAAATATACTCGCTTCCAAAGTTGCTGCCACCTTCCATGATCTTGAGTTTTATATTATGCAAGATCCCCTTCTTCTTTTTCCTCCGCCCTTCACAAGGTATAGGACACTCTGGATCTCCCGGTTCGGGGATATCCTTCAGAGCACGTCGACACCCTTCGCAAAGACCCTTGTTCTTCTTCACCGCATAATTTCTAACTAGATTGACTTTGTAATATGTTTTTCTCTTTGCTTTGCAGTTTAGTCCAAACTTACAAGTCGATTGTATCGAAGAACACACGAGATTTGTCAACAGACACCTAGCCAAACAATTTGAAATAGTAGCTGCCATTTTAGATTATTTTCCTATACAATTAAATTTATATTCGAACAAGAATCTAACAAAAAATTTACATTAAGCCGGTTAGATGAAATGAACCAAAGACGAAAACCAAGATTTGACTGTAGGTGACACTGAAAAAAAGAAAAATAAATATTTATAGTAGCTATCATATCTAGCCAGTTTTAATTTGTTAAAGTTTTCGTAACCTACTACTTTGCTATAGGCTACTTGGTATGGTTAGCCAAACGAAATAACTTTTTCAACACACTTGCTCATAAAATGGATCTTATTTCACCAGTTTTTGATACATAAAGCAGTTCATAAAACACGCGTGTGTTATAAACGTAACCATGAGTTATACAATATAACTCACGGTTTGCTATTTTTGTAATCGGCAAAGGTTTGTCATAGAAACAGTACCTATGTAAATATGTTTTTCAATACACCTTGCTCGAAAATTGAACTTACGAAGGCAGTAAACTGTGCGGTAAACGCGTTTTACCGCACTAGTGCGATTTTATTACAATTTATTTTTATTCCTACGGTCTTCAGAATTTATTACCTATTCAGCCAGGATAATTTTGACAATAAAAGATATTTAAATCTATTCATACAGGGAGAAAAGTATTTTATATTTTTTTATTTCAACAAATTGTAACAAAAATATTATCAGCCAGTAATATTTTAATTATAAAAATAAAATTATCTAAAAATACAAAAAAATAAAATACAAATATCTCGATTTAACAAATAATATTCGTAGAGACTGAATGTCCGCCAGAGCCTTTTCTCCGTAATTATGCTTATACGAGGGCTGCTATTTATGTATCCGGAATAACAAAAAATAACAAACATCTATAACCAAATATACTTTTATTGCTTTTCAAAATATTCCCCGTGATGATCGATGCATTTTTTCATACGTTGAAACCAACTTTCGTAGCATTTTTTCCATTCTGTATCGGGTATCTCCAAAACGTGCATTTTGAAAGCATCAACGGCTTCTTCCCGGGTCGAAAATCGGTGTCCACGTAATTTGTTCTTCACGCTTGGGAATAAATAAAAGTCGTTGGGTGCCAAGTCGGGACTGTACGGCGGATGACCCGTCAATTCGATCATTTGACTATTTAAATACTCCGTTGTTGCGGCCGAGGTGTGATAGCTGGCGTTATCGTGGTGAAGGATTATTCTTCGTTGTCGATTGTTCTTGCGTATTTCTCCAAAGACTTCTGGCAAGCAAATGGTGGTGCACCATTCAGAATTAACCGTTTTACGATTCTCTAGTGGTACTGTAGCCACATGTCCACTAATACCAAAAAAGCAGGCAACCATTTGCTTCAAAGTGCTTTTTGCACGAACAACTTTAGTTGGGTTTGGCTCATTTTGGAACACCCAAACCGTTGACTGCTGTTTAGTTTCGGAATCATACGCATATATCCAAGATTCGTCTCCTGTGTAGATATTATAAACAGCTTTTGATGTACCATATTTGTATTTTTCTATCATTTTTTTGCACCAATCAACACGAGCCTGTTTTTGTTCAACTGTTAAGTTGTGCGGGATCCAACGAGAACAATTTTTTTTTACAGCCAAATGTTCATGTAATATTTCATAAATACTCGTCATACTAATGCCCAAAAATGCCTCTATCTCGCGATATGTAACATGACGGTCTTGCATTATTAGTTCGCGCACAGCATCAATATTTTGTGGTACAACAGCCGATTTAGGGCGACCTTCTTTAAAATCGTCCGCAAGCATACGACGACCACGATTAAACTCACTGAACTAGTGATTCACAGTGGTTTTCGATGGGGCTTCCTCCCCAAAGGTCGACAAAAGTTGATCCATGCACTGTTTTTGAGTTGATCCACGCCGAAAGTCGTAATAAATCATAGCACGAAAATTTTCACGAGTCAAATCCATGGTGATGATAGACAGTGAATTTTAAAAATGGCGCCACAATGTAAAAACAATTGACAGATGAATGAAACAAACTTTATTTTACAGCGTAAGCACAAAATAAAAAAGGTTACAGAAGGACCACTCTCGCCTTCTTCAAAAATAATTACGTCATCTTGCCAGACTCACTAGGGTTGGTTGCTACCACAAAATAAATAAGTTTCGTTTCCAGAAAGTCCACTCCCGCCGTTCTTGAAAATAACTACCTAAACTTGGTTGACTCCCTAGGGTTGCTACTGTAATAATTCTGAAATAGAGCAGTTTACACCGATACATCAATTCATTTACACATTCATCTTATAGTTATATTTTCTTCGATTTCTACATTGCTTAAAAGCACGATTATCGTATTTTAATGTGTAAAAAATTCGGATTCTCAGATATAATTTTTTTAAATAATCGATGGGGAAACATGTGCACGGCATTGGAAAAGATAAATTTTGAACGTTCGTTTCGTTTACAAACACGTACCTAGTTAATACTCGCGAGCGACGACCCGACTGCACGCGGTCCGAGATGGTCCGACCACGGCCTGTAAACGCGAATGATCGATGTGTGCGTAAGAATATGGCGCTTAGTTCCGAGTGTGCCATCTGTCTCGGCGCGCGCCGCGGCTTTACGTAATTTGGGGCCAAAGAGTTCTATTTTTAAATGTTATAATTTCTTTTTAAATATTGTTTATGTAAGTGGCCAGTTCCGGATACATAAATAGCAGCCCTTGTAATAACTGGCCAAGCACGTGTCGGACCACGCAAAGTGTAGGGTTCCGTAGTTGCCTAATATGCAGAAGTTAGCACACGGAGCTAATAAGTAATGATAAAAATTTCCTTATTTATATTATAAACCCGAAATTTTGTAGGATTTCGAGGCACATCCGAACAGCATCTAGTCGCTCGCGCTAATGAGCGCGGCTGCCGCTCTATTTGTTACATCGACTCCCCGCGCGCATGCCCCGCAGGGCCATAAGCTCCGCGGCGCGGCGCGCTTTATTAGAAATTCAAAATAGTTTTATTCGAATGTTTCGAATGTTCCATTGGCAACTCGCGATTGTTACACATTTAAAACTGACTGGTAAATAAAGTAAATAGGTTATAAAATTATTTTAGTAAATGATGTTATGATTTTTTTTTAGCAATCTTTTTACTGTTCTTATACCTACTTAAATTTACTACCTACATAGACGGACTCCATCAAGTCATTTTCTATGATACTTGTACTGAATTTCTTACTTAGCACAAGTACATTTTAAAGTTGGTATTTTATTCGTTAACCTGTCAAGCCTACTAATTTCACATTTTTTTTACTTTTCTCGTACTTAAATTTACTACATAGACAGTTTAAACTTTATCAAAGTATTTTTTTATGATATTTGTACCGAATTTCTTACTAGTACAAGTACATTTCATAATTTGATATATTATTCGTTAACCTGTAAAGCCTACATGATGTTGATAGTTTTCCTTTTAAATTCATCATATACATTACTACCGTGAATTTTTTCACATTTCCAAATACAACGGTTTCGCTGGTAGGGGTGGGGGGGGCGAAACTTAACTCTTTTTTAAACCCTATCCAACGCTTCCTCACACCATAAGGTAATCGTGAATTTAAAAAATAACCCCCACTTCACGTGTACCAGAGGAACCCTAAAAATTTTATTTTCTTACATTTTATTCTTTAGCTTTGTCGGCATGATTCATATGTATGTCCATGCCAAATTACAGCCTTCTAACATTCATCAAAATATTTTTCTAGGATATTTGTAGTACCAAATTTCTTACTTGTACTAGTAGTTTTTATAAGTTGGTCTATTATTCGATAACCTGTAAAGCCTACTTGATGTTGATAGTTTTCCTTTTAAATTCATCATATACACTACTACCATGATTTTTTTCACGTTTCCATATACAACGGTTTCGCTGGTAGAGGGGGGGGAAACTTGACTCTAACAAAAATAAGCACTTTAAAACAGAATATTTCTAAAACTTACACTAGCATCGAAAAATAGTCTTAGCAAACTCCCATTGTTTTTAAAAGACCTATCCAACGATACCTCACACTATAAGGAAATCGTGAAAAAAAAATAACCCCCTCTTGACGTGTACCAGAAGAACGCTAAAATTTTTTTTTTAATTTTATTCTTCAACTTTGTTGGCATGATTCATATGTATATCCATGTCAAATTACAGCCTTCTGGTACTAAGAGTCTCTGAGCTAAGCCGCGGACAGACAGACAGACAGACAGATGGACAGACCGAAACTATAAGGGTTCCTTTTTTACTACGGAACCCTAAAAAAGAAACATACTATCGTTTTATAGTTGGCGCCAAGTTTGTAAAATTTTCATTTAATTGTTTTACATTGAATGTTGTTTTATGAGTGTTTTAGTGTTGATATTTAATGATAAATGTGAACAGTAAGAATACTCAAACTGGGCGCGATATAATAAAGGTTTAATGATCCATTTTACCTGTAGTATCATAGTTTTTGTAGGGTACTATGTATGTACCTTTCAATTTAATTATTTACTATCAGTTTTCTCACAAGTATATTGAAAAACGTCGTACAACACACGGATTTAAGGTTTTATAACAAACTCGTGACATTATAAACCCTCGCCTGCGGCTCGGGCTCACAAAAGTCACCTCGTTTGTAATATGCCACCTACGATCCTTGTATCGTAATGTACCTACTATTAATAAATAAACTCTATTACTTAAACTATAATAAATAAACGTTTATTTTCATAACATTATTTAGTTTTGTCTACAAATTAACAATGATTTGTTATTTAATAATAAAAATTCAGTTTATTTGGTACTTTAATAACTTGGCTGTATGTAGCTTTAGCGTCTTTGCCAACATTTTTACGCAGCTACAGCAAAAAACAATCCGCGCGCCATTTTTCTCAAATCTTTTCTTGTTTTCTTGTTCCAATTCCAATGCGCCGGCAACGTCCGCACCGCACTGACTGCTCAATCGATTTTTCATTTTACATTTTTTTTACGTTTTTCTGGAATTACTTTTGAATTAACTTTATCATTTAAAATCCTCGTTCATTATAATATATTAACGGATTCCGAAAGTTTCATTTTTGAAATCCTGACTTTTCGTCAGGTGTTTGCCATGGCTTAGCCCATCGGCAGACCTTCAGTGGTTCCAACTTTTTAATTCCGCTGAAATTGTTATACGAGGGGTAAAAGTAACTTATTTAGCGCTGAGACGGGGTTTGGGGCCTGAGTGTAGAGAGGGCCCTAAGGGCGTTTGCGCACTACACGTATCCGGTTCTTATTCGATTCTTATCCGTTTCTGATCCGGTTTGGCCGTCCTACCCATACGTATCCGGTTCGTGTTCAATCCGTTAATTCTCACTCCGGATCGTTTTTTTTTACGGATCAAAACCGAGTCGAAGTGGCCGCCATACAAATTAAACGTACGCTTGCGCACTACACGATTTTTTAACGGATGAAGGGTGAGGTACGGGGAAGGGAAAGCTCGCGCTGTTAGTGATGTGCCAAATTGGCTATTTTTTTATAAATGCGTCGGGGATAAATGCGTCTGATTCAGACATGGAAGTCGTAAATTGCTAAATAAAATTATAATAGTTTATGGAATATCTAACTGGAATTGAAAAAGAAATAGTATTGTAATTTCAAGTCTCTCATATGTTAGTATACTTAATTCTAACAAAAATAATCAAAAAACTTGAATATAACTGTATATAGTGCTAATAATTACAATCATGTAGGATTTCGAGGCACATCCGAACAGCATCCAGTCGCTCGCGCTAATGAGCGCGCGCGGCTGCTGCTCTATTTGTTACATCGACTCTCCGCGCGCATGCCCCGCAGGGCCATAAGGTACGCGGCACGGCGCGCTTTATTCGAAATTTAAAATAGTTTTATTCGAATGTTTCGACTGTTTTCCATTGGCAACTCGCGATTGTCACACATTTAAAACTGACTGGTAAATAAGGTAAATAGGTTATGAAATTATTTTAGTAAATGATGTTATGATTTTTTTTTTCGCAATCTTTTTACTGTTCTAATACCTACTTAAATTTACTACCTACATAGACGGACTCCATCAAGTCATTTTCTATGATACTTGTACTGAATTTCTTACTTAGCACAAGTACATTTTAAAGTTGGTATTTTATTCGTTAACCTGTCAAGCCTACTTATTTCACATTCTTTTTACTTTTCTTGTACTTAAATTTACTACATAGACAGTTTAAACTTTACCAAAGTATTTTTTTATGATATTTGTACCGAATTTCTTACTAGTACAAGTACATTTCATAAGTTGATATATTATTCGTTAACCTGTAAAGCCTACATGATGTTGATAGTTTTCCTTTTAAATTCATCATAAATACATTACTACCGTGAATTTTTTCACATTTCCAAATACAACGGTTTCGCTGGTGGGGGGGGAGGACCTTGACTAACAAAAATAAGCACTTAAAATATTTCTGGAACGTAAACTAGCATCGAAAAATGGTTTTAGCAAACCCCCATTATTTTTTTAAACCCTATCCAACGATGTCTACTGTACCACCACCTGCTGTCTACTGTACCTCATAGTTGGCAGTTATATACTTATATGTCTCCGCCAACAAACTGCCCTGCAGTTTGGCGGGCTCATTGTGTTTTTTTTGTAATGCTGCTTTTGAATAATAAATTGTTTTATTATTATTATTATTATAAGGTAATCGTGAATTTAAAAAATAACCCCCACTTCACGTGTACCAGAGGAACACTAAAAAAAATTTTTTTTTAAGATTTTATTCTTCAGCTTTGTCGGCATGATTCATATGTATGTCCATGCCAAATTAAAGCCTTCTAACATTCATCAAAATATTTTTCTAGGATATTTGTAGTACCAAATTTCTTACTTGTACTAGTACTTTTTATAAGTTGGTCTATTATTCGATAACCTGTAAAGCCAACTTGATGTTGATAAATTTCATTTTAAATTCATCATATACACTACTACCATGATTTTTTTCACATTTCCATATACAACGGTTTCGCTGGTAGAGGGGGGGGGGAAACTTGACTCTAACAAAAATAAGCACTTTAAAACTGAATATTTCTAAAACTTACACTAGCATCGAAAAATGGTCTTAGCAAACCCCCATTGTTTTTAAAAGACCTATCCAACGATACCTCACACTATAAGGTAATTGTGAAAAACATAAATAACCCCCTCTTGACGTGTACCAGAGGAACCCTAAAAATTTTTTTTTTAAAGATTTTATTCTTCAGCTTTGTCGGCATGATTCATATGTATACCCATGCCAAATTACAGCCTTCTGGTACTAAGAGTCTCTGAGCTAAGCCGCGGACAGACAGACAGACAGACGGACGGACAGACAGACGGACAGACCGAAACTATAAGGGTTCCTTTTTACTACGAAACCCAAAAACGGGTTTTTTTTTTTTTCGTGGCACTAGTTAACTTTGTGCCAGTGTCGAGTTAAAAAGGTAGGGAAACTAAAAACATTAAACAAATTTATTATAGTGACAATCTGACAAACTTGACAAAATATGTCAAAACTCTCGGATTGTCACTTTTATAGTACAGAGCCCGATCGCTTTTTTTGTATGTGCTGGTCTTAGATAAATGAAAGGCTCGCGCGGCTGATCTAAGGTGCTGGTCCAATTCAGCCTCTTCGATCACAGAAAGGGAAGCATCTGATGATGGTGAGATCGTTGATAGAATAATCGATACTTACCCGAAATTTCAATTGAATTTCTATTTCCATTTTCCCGGAAACTTATTTTTACTGAGGAAATATTATCCATAATACGGGCAATACGGCTTAAAAACTTGAGTTTAATTTAAAATATATTTATTTAAAACAACAACTACATTCATATTTTTATCTCCATACAGTGGCACCTAAAGCTAAAACACAACAATCTACAACAGTTGAATGGTTAAACATGAGAGTTACAAATTAGAGTAATAATTATAATCAACATCCGAACAGATATAAAATAAAGGAATATCCGAGTCCTTTACCTTGAATAGTAGGTGCTTTCTTTTTAAATATATAAATGTATTAAAATAGTATGTATGTAGTATGCTTGCAGTAAATGTTTGAGTAGCTGGCTAAATGGACTATTTTGAAGTGTTTATTAAGTATATCTTTTCTTGTCTATTTATATATATTTTTAAATGATACTTTACGTTATTCTAAATATAACTTTTCTTATTCGTCCTAAATTAGCACATAATTAATATTTTACTATTATAACAACTGTTATGTACGTACTGACATCGTAATAATAATCTTTATACACAATTTCATATTTTTTCATATTACCTATGTGAAAAGAAAATCTAGTTTCTATAACAGTTCTTCAAAAGTATTCTATCACATTTTAAGTTAAAACATCTACCACACGTACACACAAATTGATTACAATGATTTTATTGATTTAATACCTAGTATAGGATTATCAATGCTGTGTGGATAGGTACCAAATTTTAACCGAATGCGTTTTAGTGTACTTACAAAAACACTCCTATTTACATAGCAGACCTAAACAAATAGGATGGTATCTTAAATGACATATTCCCATGCACCCAACCGAATCATAAGACACTCTGCCCTAGTCTACAGAGGCAGTATTATTTCCTAAGGCGAAGCACTCAGTTCGATGGCATCCGCGACGTGCCGCAGCGGCGCCCGTGTCGCCGTCTCACTGCGGAGAGGTGTTCAGATCGCGCAAGCGCATGTGCTCGGCCAGGGGATGCGCGTGCTCCTCCTGCCTCCTCTCGTCCGGCCACTTCACCACCACGTTATTACTGGTAGACGGCAACGTGACGGGCGGCTCCACCACCACAGGCAGCCCGCCCTCGCGCTCCGGCAGCAGGTGGCCGATGAGCGCGCCCACGCGCCGGTACGCGAGCTGCGGCGCGGGCGCAGGCGCGAGCGGCGCCGCCGCGTCGCGTTCCGGTGTCTCCACCACCCGTGCGCCCGGCCCCAGGTGAGTGACCAGGATCACGGGCGGTTCCTCGGGCACGATGTCGTTGAGCGCGCGCATCATCGTCGAGGTCTCAGCAGCCACGCACGTCGACACTCCACTAACTCGTGCGTTTAGGCTCTCTAGTACTGTCATTAGCTCATACAGCCTCTCGTCACAGAGTACCGGATTATCTGCAAATTATAGGTCTTTACTTATAGGTAAGGATAAAATAAATACAACAAAATATTTGTAATATTTTTGATAAAAACTAACTTTTGTTTAAGATGTGGTGTGTTGGGTGTGGGATGTTTTATGAATTTAGTTTACTTTTCTTTGTTTATGGTGTCACACCATATAAGTGCAAGCCAATTTATCGGGATAAATATATCGGGGTTTTATCATAGCTTGAGTTCAAAAATTCCTCCTAAAATCCGCTCAAAGCTACATAAATATTATAATAATTATTATAAGTTAGGTGACCTAATAAACATTGTCCTGTTATGAGTTCATACAAAAATTGAATGGGAAAAAGATTTTCCATTTTTCTAGACATTTTTTTATCCTAAGCACCTTACAGGCAATTAAATACATTTTAAAAAAGAATAAGCCTAATCTGTTTAGCCGTTCGAAATTAGGACGCCGCCGCCGCCGCCCGCCGCCGCCGGCGAGTTTGGAATTCGGCGAAGAAGGAACCAATCATCATGCGATTACCAACACATTACGACGCATTTTTATTATTTTAAATACCTATATGAGATAGAATAAATATGACGCATGTGTAAGGCTTACGTAACTACTAAACATAATTGGTCTATAATTCCTATATCAGTTTACAAGAGTAACAAAACGCATACTTGCACAATAATTTATTTATGTTATGGTTCAATAAATAGGTACAAAAGTCGCATATAGCAAAACAGAATAATTCGCTTGCATCATGAAAATTCGCTACAGCACATAGATAGAAATGAACTGTAAAGACGTTTGCAATAATACACGTGTAACTTAGATGCTAAGTTTAGAAAAGTGAGTTCATCATAACTTACTATATTCACTAGTGTTACAACTTGGTGTGACGTGGAGTCGGGCATGTTTTTTACGTACCTTGAAGATAAATCTTGAGTATGCTTGGTATTCCATTAATAGTACACCGTGATTTGGACACGAGATCGTAGTTCATGGATTGTATCTGATTGTAAGACAGGTCAGCTAGACAGAGCGACGGCAACCCGTGGAAATCCTTATCTAATGCAGATATGTTATTGTGGTGAGCAATCAGCTCCTCGAGAGATGGCAAAAATGTCTGAAAACAACAACATTGCGCAGAGTTAACAAACGCGAAGTAGAATTGTCGTTCTTTTACTTCATCGTGTGGGTAGTGAGTTCGACAACCTATCCGACAAGCCCTGGTGTTAGTGTTATAGAGCCGCCAAGGGCCAATGACATGGCTCGTATAATGACTACTTCCCACTCAAAAAGGGGCTCACATAGAGTCTTTGACAGTATCCTCCGAATATGGAACCTCCGTAATGAGAATCAAGCACTCTACTGCTCGGCCACGGAAGCCATATGATATCATTTAAAATGACACGTTTATAGGTACCACATTGTAAGTAGATCGACTACAGCAAGGCGGCGGGGCGGCGGCGGGGCGGGTGCCGGGCGGTCAGCGAACTAATACTCGTAATTGCAAAATGAATGAATCCATTGATTCATCATCTCAACCACAAGACTCAATGATTGTAATGACTACAATGTATATATCTCTGACAATTTGTTATAGCGCGATACATCATGGGTTGTATGTTAGTACAGCCCATGAAACCTCCACAACTTTTCAAAAGTCTCAAATAGTCTTATTCATTGTATTTTTAATTTTAGTACAACTTGACTCGTTCAGCTGATATTTTGTAAAGTTTCGAAATAAAAATGGTTCATTTCTTGAAATGATCACTACTGAACTTAATAATAATAATTTAAGTACATGGAATTATAAATAAAAATACGAGTATAATTAATTTGGAATAAGAGCAAAAGGGTAAATAAATTATTTCACTCAAACCTTTGAGGTTTCCTCTAATGAAGTGATGTGATTGTGAGATATGTCTAACAGTCTCAAATCTTCAAGCCCGATGAGATCATCAGGTGATATCTGCTGTATTTGGTTATTACTAAGATTCAGTCTTAATAGACCGTGCAGGCTCATCAATGCTCCTCCGAGCGAGATCAGGCGGTTGTGGTCTAGCCTTAATTCTAACACTCTTGTTTCACCATCCACTAGATTCTGAAATAAGCAACAATTTAAACAATTTAGTTTCAATTTATAAGCAAAATTAATTTTAAGTGCGATTAATAAATATGCAAACCTTCATATTCCCAGTAATTACGTTGATTTTATTGTGAGAAAGGTCTATAACAGATAATCGTTTCAAACCTTTAATTTCTTGTAAAGAGAACTCTGTTAAAAGATTGTGCGTTAGATTTAAATATCGCAATGATTTCAAACTTTTCAGTGAGCCATTCAGTGACCTCACTTGGTTGTATGCTATGTCTAAGTCAGCCAGAACTTCAGCATCTGCAAATTCGTCTTCAGCAAGCTGAAAAACAAAATAATACAAAATTGATTATCGTTATTAAAAAATAAATTATAATATTAAAACCGGTCAACAACACTCACTGTTTCAATTTTGTTAAACGAAAGACCTATTCTCATTAATCGTCGGGACTTTTGCAAAGCTCCTTCCAAGGATTTGATCTGGTTATCGTAGAAGTAAAGAGACTCCAGAGACGGCATCTGTTTCAAGTCCTGCGGCAGTTTCTCCAGTTCGTTGCGAGCTGCATGAATAAGAACGATTTTCTTGGCTTTCTGAAAACATAAATTTAATAAAATATCGTTTACTTATGTTTTTTTAAATAACTTATTTTATTTTATTATAATACTGGATGCGTCGTCATCGAAAATGTTGCTAAAATATTCAAGAACTATACTAGTACTACTACTATAGGTGCGAATAACAAACAAAATAGCGCGTATTAAATATATATAGGTCAGTACTAGATTTGTCAATAAGTTTTTGGAAACTCTGGGCAATTAATCTCTCGAAAATGATTTTAATTCATCAACGGCCCGTTACAGTCCACTGCTGGACTATGAGCCTCCTCCAATTAAGTGGAGGGTTTTGCCATAATCTCTACGCTTGGCTGACGGGTTGGAGATCGCAGATTAAAAGGTTACTGTATCAGAGAGTGAATTTGTAGTCACTAAGTCGCCTCCTACGACACCCACGGGAAGAGTAGGGGTTGGTGACAAATGTATTCTACTCTGCCGTCACCACGCGGCTTACGGCACGGCCACACGGATTTTAATTAATTTGTATTTATTATTCTTACCGAACTTTAATTTGATTGTTGTTCACTGTGTAAGATTACTAATTGTAAGTTTTCTTCTTTGAAAGTTCATGTCTATAGGTAAATAAACTTTTTTATTATTATTTCTATAGGTATTTATATCAATATGATTCAGAGTCATGAACCATGTTGTGGAGAAAGGTCACTTACACCCTGTATATTTGTCGTGGCCTTATCGTAGAATTGCCCACGTCATCATGAAATACTCGAAAATTTAATGAAATGGTCGCATTTCATGATGTAGGCAACTAAATTTGACCAGACTATTAAATTGTGAACATTTCACGATTTTGTCATCCACGATTGACCATATCGTAAAAATAGGGCGTCCATGAAATATTTAATAAAAATCTTAAATAATATGTTTGGAGCTTACCGTTCTCTATGTCCAACAGACATTTTCAGAGTACCCTTTCATCATAGACTCTTTTTATTATCATTTTCATCCTCATTTTAATAACGAATTATTTACTTTTTCACAGCGAGAAATAACGCGGCCGCCATATTGATACATAAACAAAGCACTTCCAGTGCAGCTATCGGCAATTAATGTAATAATTTTATGATATGATCAAATAATCTTGACCATTTCATGAAGTAGCTGCATTTTCAGTTGAACATATCGACAAACGATTTCTTATCAGTGATCTGGCCAAGGCACATCATGATGTGGCCAATGGACAGTGAAAAATTTCATGAAATGCGATTATTTCATGAAATTCTCGAGTATTTCACGATGTTCTCGAGTATTCCACGATGTGGGCAATTCTACGAAAAGGCCACGACATATCTACACACCCAATTTATTTCTCGAACTTCAAATACCCTCAAAATACCAAATCAAATATGTTTGATTTGGTATTTCGTATCCAAAATCGAGAAAATTATGAGTTTTCTTCAAGTGGTTGGTTATAAATATAATTATTAATAAATTAATTATACTTTAATATAATTTTGGATACGAAATACCAAATCACATACGGAGGGTATTTGAAGTTCGAGAAATAAATTGGGTGTGTAGATATACAGGGTGTAAGTGACCGTTCTCCACGACATGGTTCATGACTCTGAATCATATCGCACTAGAATTCATTCACGGTTTTTTTTATACTTGCTTGATCCGGTTTTACTACATCTTTTTTACATTAAATTTAGTTTGTTTAAGTGACTGGTCATTTTCACAAACTGATAATTGCATATCATGCTAAGGAAATCGACACGAAAAGTTCCGAAATATTAAAACATCTGAAGTAGTATCGTTTCGTAGAGCGACAAAAAAAATCTGGAATGAAATTATACTGTATGTTACGAGAACTACTGTATGTAACATTTTGTGGCGACCTGTCACTAAGTTTGTTGTATCCTAATAAAAAAATATTTATAAAATATACGTAGAGCTTATTAGTAGATAAAACGTGTCCTGTTCCAAAATTATTGAACAACATACGCATCAACCTGCTACGACGCGACGTAGCGCGTAGCATGCGTAGCTTCATCAGCTACGACCGAGCGCGCACGCACACACCAGGCGCATTTTTGAATGAACGATAAATTATTGTAAACATTTGTAGCGTTCAAACAGTTTAGATTTAACTTTTTTGCAAATAATAATTTATCCTCGGACATTTATAGCGAATAAGACTCAGATGCACCGGACCGGATGATGTGTCGCGACCTAGACCCATTTCTAGTAATTCGATTGCAAAGGATATCTTATTGATAGTGGGGACCGTTTTGCCTATTAATAGATGTACTGACTTTGTGGCACATTTTGTGTGTCTAATGTAATATCTCAGCCGAAAGACGTAAGTACTAGACGTAATGTTGAATAAAAAAATAACCCACACTTCACGAGTATGTTTTTTTTATTCTTCAGCTTTGTCGGCATGATTAATATGTAAGTATCCGTGAAATTTACATCGTTTTGTTCCCGCCGTATAGTGATAGTACCCGACAAACTGAAAAACGTTTCACGAAAAAAAAAAACCTGCGGCAAAAAAATTTTTGGCCTCTCCATACAAAGTGAAACTCCCGACCGACCCATTTTGTATGGAGAGACCAAAAATTTTTTTGTCACAGGAAATTTTTTTTTTCGTGAAAAGTTGTTCAGTTTGACGGGTACTATCACTACACGGCGGGAACAAAACGATGTAAATTTCATGCTGTATCCATGCCCAATTACAATCTTCTAGTACTAAGCGTCTCTGAACTAAGTCGCGGACGGACAGACAGACAGACAGGCAGACAGACATGGCAAAACTATAAGGGTTCCTTTTTGAATACGGAACCCTAATAAGCTGGTAGGTTTAACCTACTTTAAACAGTTTATGATTATCGAAAGATAATTCATGTTCTCTGTCTCAAATTGAATTAGACTCAATATTTGTAATAAAGAGAAATGTAACTTACAACTGGCAGTTCGTCGTCGATAGATTTAAGATTGTTCGCGTTGATGAATATCCACTCTAAGTCGTCTAGGTCCCTCAAAGCACCATTCAGCGAAGTTAGTTTATTGATTCCGAGATGCACGTGCTTGAGAGCTTTGGGTAAAGCACTCTTCTCGATACTGGAGATCTGGTT
This sequence comes from Carpatolechia fugitivella, assembly GCA_951230895.1. NCBI lineage: Eukaryota > Metazoa > Arthropoda > Insecta > Lepidoptera > Gelechiidae > Carpatolechia > Carpatolechia fugitivella. Next base: position 24,825,160 of record OX579645.1, on the reverse strand, counting down.
ATCCGCCACGACTAAGTGCTCCACTTCTTGAATCTCCTGAAAAATGTTTGAGTATTCATTTACATTTTCATATAATATAGACAATAAAATTGTAGTCAACTGTTCGTTATCATTACACGCATACATAGTCACGCCCTATTCCCGGAGGGGTAGGCAGAGACCACGTCATCCGTTATCATTACATGCATACATAGTCACGTCCTATTCCCGGAGGGGTAGGCAGAGACCTCGTCATCCGTTATCATTACATGCATACATAGTCACGTCCTATTCCCGGAGGGGTAGGCAGAGACCTCGTCATCCGTTATCATTACATGCATACATAGTCACGTCCTATTCCCGGAGGGGTAGGCAGAGACCTCGTCATCCGTTATCATTACATGCATACATAGTCACGTCCTATTCCCGGAGGGGTAGGCAGAGACTTCGTCATCCGTTATCATTACATGCATACATAGTCACGCCCTATTCCCGGAGGGGTAGGCAGAGACCTCGTCATCCGTTATCATTACATGCATACATAGTCACGTCCTATTCCCGGAGGGGTAGGCAGAGACCTCGTCATCCGTTATCATTACATGCATACATAGTCACGTCCTATTCCCGGAGGGGTAGGCAGAGACCTCGTCATCCGTTATCATTACATGCATACATAGTCACGCCCTATTCCCGGAGGGGTAGGCAGAGACCTCGTCATCCGTTATCATTACATGCATACATAGTCACGTCCTATTCCCGGAGGGGTAGGCAGAGACCTCGTCATCCGTTATCATTACATGCATACATAGTCACGTCCTATTCCCGGAGGGGTAGGCAGAGACCTCGTCATCCGTTATCATTACATGCATACATAGTCACGCCCTATTCCCGGAGGGGTAGGCAGAGACCTCGTCATCCGTTATCATTACATGCATACATAGTCACGCCCTATTCCCGGAGGGGTAGGCAGAGACCTCGTCATCCGTTATCATTACATGCATACATAGTCACGCCCTATTCCCGGAGGGGTAGGCAGAGACCTCGTCATCCGTTATCATTACATGCATACATAGTCACGTCCTATTCCCGGAGGGGTAGGCAGAGACCTCGTCATCCGTTATCATTACATGCATACATAGTCACGTCCTATTCCCGGAGGGGTAGGCAGAGACCTCGTCATCCGTTATCATTACATGCATACATAGTCACGCCCTATTCCCGGAGGGGTAGGCAGAGACCTCGTCATCCGTTATCATTACATGCATACATAGTCACGCCCTATTCCCGGAGGGGTAGGCAGAGACCTCGTCATCCGTTATCATTACATGCATACATAGTCACGCCCTATTCCCGGAGGGGTAGGCAGAGACCTCGTCATCCGTTATCATTACATGCATACATAGTCACGCCCTATTCCCGGAGGGGTAGGCAGAGACCTCGTCATCCGTTATCATTACATGCATACATAGTCACGTCCTATTCCCGGAGGGGTAGGCAGAGACCTCGTCATCCGTTATCATTACATGCATACATAGTCACGCCCTATTCCCGGAGGGGTAGGCAGAGACCTCGTCATCCGTTATCATTACATGCAGACATAGTCACGCACTATTCCCGGAGGGGTAGGCAGAGACCTCGTCATCCGTTATCATTACATGCATACATAGTCACGCACTATTCCCGGAGGGGTAGGCAGAGACCTCGTCATCCGTTATCATTACATGCAGACATAGTCACGCACTATTCCCGGAGGGGTAGGCAGAGACCTCGTCATCCGTTATCATTACATGCATACATAGTCACGCACTATTCCCGGAGGGGTAGGCAGAGACCTCGTCATCCGTTATCATTACATGCATACATAGTCACGCCCTATTCCCGGAGGGGTAGGCAGAGACCTCGTCATCCGTTATCATTATGTATTGTTTTTTTAATTCTGGGTTTTTTCGTAATTCGTAATTAATTATTTGAGACATTTCATCAACATGTCATTATTCAATAAGATACTTATTTTTGGCAGAATAAAGAGCTCTTCCAAGGAAGAGTGCAAGAAGTAGGTTTTAAATGTGTGTCAGGATCGCGGGTGTATTTCTCAGATTGAGCAGAATTTATTGCAGATATTTGGTACCTTCTGTGTACTTTTACGTACCTCTCCTGAAAATCTGTGTACCTATATACGCCCGTACGAAGATATTTAGAAAGTTAGGTACACCCACGGCCCGCCATCCTGATGTCAGGACCGCGGGTGTACTGTTAACCAATGTGATTTGGTACTTCTTGTGAACCTGCAGAAAAAAATAAAATACAGTAAGCTTTCTGAGAAAATAAAAAAATAAACTTTTTTTTTCGGTTATGTCGTTCCTATTTAAAAAAAAACAATTATGTGCGAGTCCATCTCGCGCATTAGGAGTTACGTAACTTACGCAGTTTGTTTGAAAGAAGTTTAATTTCGCTAATCTCTAAATTTTATTTTACTCTTGGCGCCATTTCTAGCAATATTTTGTACTATGGGACTAAATTTGAGCAAAAAAATCATAATAGACACGGATTCCCGAGTTTTAGATTTATTCCTTTACTTGTGCTTGAGCTTGCTTCTTGGCACCCTATAATTTTTTGCGTATTGAAATTTGTATAAAGGTTACTTGATTTTCTAATTTGTTTTTTCGCAAGTATTTAAGTTGTGTGGTACACACACTTATCTTGACTCAAAATTGTTTTTTTTTTAATATAATAGTACGACATCAAAAAAACGAAAATATATTTTAATTTTTTTTCAGAAAGCTTATGTACCGAATTTGATTTTATTAAAACATATTTCTGCAAGTACACAGGAGGTGCCAAATCTACTTAAGCAGTGTACTAAGCAAAATACTTTGGATAACAAGTTATCAGGATGGCGAACCGTTAGTGCACCAAACTTTCTAAATATCTTTGTACGGGCGTACTTTGTTTGTATGTACGCAGATTTTTAGGAAAGGTATGTAAAAGTACACAGAAGGTACCAAATATCTGCAATAAATTTAGCTCAATCAGAGAAATACACCCGCGATCCTGACGCACATAGTCTTAAAGCGTGGTGTTACCTTGAAATCTTCTTCAGTGAGTTTGACTATCTTGTTTCTGCAGAGGTCCAGGGTCTTGACGTGGGGCAGATGCCGCAGCACGTGGTTCGGCATCTCGGCCAGCGAGTTGTCTGCCAGGCTGAAGTAGTCGACCAGGTCCAACTTCGTAAACACGCTTTCCTGTAGTTCGCTGGATATAATATAATCGCTATTAATGTTAATAGGGTCAGGGTTTCACACTAGTTACGTCTCTATTTGGCGATTATTCTTATATGTATCATTCCAAATAACAAGATTGAGAAAAAACTGTCAGTCAAGAGAATAAACAATCATAAAAGCCGTCTCATGGAATGAAAGGGCTGTGCAAATACTTTAATAATTTTTAATACGTATCTATTTAAATGACCTAATAAAGTATACTTAAGTTATTCTTGTGGATAGCATGTACTCGTACATACCTATATAAAGAGTAAAAATAATTCCTGTGACAAATATAAACTTTATCATTGTCCACGTAACATGGGTTGACTAGATAGCGGCTAATTACCAACACAGGCAACAACAATTCTGTTTGTTCGATAACGTATAATCACTTTACTACAGTCACGACGCGGACGATGCATAATGTGATGACGAATGTTTTAAATGCTAATGCTAAAACAAAGTAAAAAGAAGGGAAAAATATATTTGCTTAACTAAGGGGCATACAATGGAAAAATTAGCTACTCAACGCGCTTTAGTAGAAAGTTCAACCGACGAACTACAGAAATAACGTTTTATATTAGCGTGCGATGCTTCACGGTAGTTACGTCCGACACTGCGAAGCAGTAGCGAATTTAACAATAGGAACAGCTCGACTTCAGTGGCGTTTTTGGTATAGTATTTAATGTTTTTAATAAAAATCAGTCTGCGCGAAATAAAGGTTATACTCGTACATCCAAGTTTGTTTTCTGGAATTTTCTACTTGCTCGTTTACGAGCCTTAGGCCTTCAAAAACTGCGTGTTGGCATGGGTAGGACCCATAATGAAATATAATATCTATCTTATTGCTTAATGAAATATAAAGCCCTCCGGACGACTTCGGCACTTTCTTAAACTTGACCTTCTTCTAACTTGACACTTTCCTAACTCGTCTCATTTTCAACTTGGCATTTTATTGGTTTGGGGGTTAGAACATCCCTGTATGGCAGTCTGGCATAGTGATAACCACTATTTTGTAGGATTTTTATTGAAATAATTATAAAGTAAAAAATATTTTTTAGCATAACGTTTTAACGCACTAAAAAGTATAAAAGAATTTTATTGGGATTTTTAATGGTGTAGTACTCTTTTAGGAAATAAAACGAAAAATGGAGTAGATTTTGAAGCATTAATACGTCCCGTGTTTCTCAAAAAACTATAGATTAGAATTTAGCCCTTTTATAAAAAATTCATAGACATGGCCCATCTCACAATGCAGTAAAGTACTAAAGGTAGGAACTTGAAAATTTGGATTTAGGCTGAGATTAATAAATTATTTGACACGTATTTTAGCAATTTTTTCGGAATCCCTATTGTAAAGGGGACTTCCCTTCTACCCCTACTTAGGGATAGAAGGTTGTTATGGAAAGTCTGTCATTACAAAAGGTAGGAACTTGAAAATTTGGATTTAGGCTGAGATTAATAAATCATTTGAAACGTATTTTAGCCTTTTTCGAAATCCCTAAAGGGGAGTAGGGATTACATTTTTGTGTCAGTACTTAAAAAAATGTATACATACTAAATAATTTGGTTCGAATTCCAAAATTTTTATGAAATCGCGACTTAAGGGGCTACGCCATGTGAACACTAGCGCCACATTGACAAAAAATCTTAACTTGGTGAAAACACAAAATATAAAAAAACTGGACGATCAAATTGTTTTATAAGTCTTGTTGTATTTTTAGAACTGTTTTAATTAGTAAACTATGGTTAATTGTACTTACAGATAGCGAAAGAGCTAAAAGCGGCCGTTTTTAGCACATATGCTATCTCTTACTACAACATATAGGGTAATATAGGGTATTTTTTTTTTTTTTTTTTTTTTATATAAAATTTATTATTTCTAAAAATACTAAAATACCGACGCTTCCAACTGATCGTACAGATTTTATATATTTTGTGTTTTCATTAAGTTATGATTTTTTATCGATGTGGCGCTAGTGTTCGCATAGGGTAGCCCCTTAAAGGGAGGAAGTAGGGATTAGAAGTTTGTATGCAAAGTTTTGAAGTAAGGAAATTTTGTATTTAGACTGAAAATGAGAAATTATAATATAGGCATACCAGCATTTTTGAAATCCCTACTCTAAAGGAGAAAGTAGGGAATAGAACTCATCGATGCAGAACTGATACTACTGAAGCTAGAAATACCAAATTTTATCTATAAGTTGCGTTTATGACGTAGACAAGCAAAAAGATCCCTTCTTTTGGAAAACTTCCCTCCAAAAAGAGGAAATGGGGGAATAAAAGTTTGTATGAAAGTCTGTATGTTTTATAATTAGAAACTCGAAAATTTGGGTGTATATTAAAAAAAAAATAACACAAACATGTTAAAACGTTTTTTTTAATGCCTACTTTAAGGGGGAAGTAAGGATAAGAAGTTTGTATAAATGTTAAGTCTGCCTTTTTCAAGTTGGTTATTTGTTTCGTGTTCCAAGTTTTTTAAATTTCTTTCTCTAAGGGGGAAGTAGAAATTAGAAGTTTGTACGCAAAGTGTGTCAATTTTGAAGTTAGGAACTTGAAGATTGAATACGAGTTTCAGTATTTTTTAAAACACTACTCGAAAGGGGAAAAAGGAATTAGCTGTTTGTATGCGAAACATGAAGCCTCTTCCATTTTGGAGTTGTTTAAAAGTGTGTTAAAGTATAAATTAATCTATCTGTGCGAAGCCGGAGCGGGCCGCTAGTAGGTATATAATCGCAGAGGGAATAAATTAGTATTTTTATCCATACAGGGTCCTTAACATAGATTATCTCGAAAATAATAATCTGATCTGATCTTTATTGATTAAGCCTAATTACATTTATCAATAGTGTCATAAGGGAAAAGAACAATAAGGCTAATAGTAGCATATAAGTGTAACGAATAGCTTCCAAGCTAGAATAATCTGTAAACAACGTTGCGCGGTAGGACAATAAGGTGCCAAATACGGTAAAAAGTCGCTAAAGGATTTCCATATATCTCGTTCTACTTATGGGTTGTAATATCGATTTTTAGGTATGACATTTTTTATCGTATTTTCAGTCGTAAACACGATTGTAGATAATGTTTTCGATAAAAAAAAAGCTCGCAAACATTGCTCTAAACATTTACCTTTTTTCATTTTATCTCCGGACTGTTAAGAATTATTCACGTAAAATTGAGTGCACAATATAGGCAATTACGACAGTAATCACTTATAAAAAATATACAAAAAATAGTAAGTAGTTTTCCAAAATGAGCAAAACGTGTGATGTCGTTAACGTCATTTTATTTTGAGCGCGTGCTCATCATCTATCCGATTCTGTTGTTTATCACTCACCCCTTTCATTTTTTAGCCACGCCTCCTAAAGATGAGTAATTACTTTGAATGTTTCGCCTTAAGTCTGACCTTTTTCTTCGTCTATAGATCCTGTATCGATATATATACGTCTTAACGTGCGCCGTTTTTTCAATAAAATCCTAAATTATCGCGAAATTGTGGTTATCACAATGCCAAAATGTTCAAACACCCTAACTGTCTCTTTCATAAATATGATCACATAAAAATAATCTTAAAAGTAGGATTTTTGGCCGTTTCTTACTCGTTTTCAACAACGACTAGTATTGTAAGTATAGTTTTTCATACGTAGGTAAAAGTAGACAAAGTCCAAAGTCCAAAATTAGGTAGAGTCGTGTTCGTGTCTCCACACACTTGTCATCGTCTACGAAGTCCTTTAAGTATGTGTGCGAAAAAGTATTTTTGTTTAATAATAGTACATACGAGGGGTGAAATAGTGTATACGAGGTGTGAAAGTAACTAATTTAGCGCCGAGACGGGGTTTGGGACCTGAGCGTAGCGAGGGCCCTAATAGTTCGAGGCACTAAATAAGTCTTTAACCAGAGGTAAACACTGTGCTTTTCATTACGAATACAAGGAAAGTAATAAAAACACGAATCAGCTAAAGAAAAAATTTGTGACTTCCATATTATTATCTGAATCAGATGAATTCATTGTAAACATAACCCTACTCGAGAAACAAATGATAAATCACTGCTTTCTCGCCTATTTTTATTTTTTCTGTGGCCAGGCCGGCCAGCTTTTGAGCCATTATTTTTCATTTTTCATCATTGAAAAATGGTAAATATTTTGCCCAAATCTATTTTATTTTAAAGAAATAGTTGAAAGTCAATTATAATAAAGTCATTTAAATATCTTTAATTAATACTCAACAGTCAGTTGGAAACGATTCTCCCTCCGGGCTGAATAGTACATATTACCTTCAATCTGCTCCTAAGGCAACTTCAGACTAGTAATGAATTATTATTAATGAAGGAATTATTAGTAAAAGTTATAATAGGTACATGGCATGCGTTAAGACGGATGGAAATCGTGCGGCAGAGTTTAGTAAACACTAATGTGACGGACGGGTCAACGTTCCGGGGTTATCGGCGTAGGGGCGGCGCCAAACGGTCGCATGGATGCCCGCGCCGTCGCGGGGCGCCTGCGCAGCGAGCACTAGCTTCTCATTTCCAACACTCGGCTCTATTCCTCTTTCTCTGTTCATTTTGTTTATTGATATTACTCAATAAAGGATTAAGTACGAATGATTTATTCCTCTTCACTTAGAACAATGTCTGCAGCTTTTTCTACGTCTCTTGTTTATTATCTGATTTTTTTAGGAATCGCCCAATTGCGAGTCTGACTCGCGCACTACCTTACGCACATTGTTTGTAAAAAGATCATAATTGCGGATTTCTAATTTTATTTGACAAGTGGCGCTGTCTAGCAGTGGCGAAGGGTGAAATTTTGACAAAGGTAAGCCGGAAGAGCGCGACCTGCCTATTCTTTTTGTTTTCAAAACTATGAGTTCGGAAAATAGAATTCATCGCTACACAAGTAGGTAGCCAGTTGGACAGCAATCCATATGAATTAATGCCATAATAGCATACGGAACTCACAACACTCACTCAACAACTTACCGTATTGAACAGATCATGCAAATTAGAGGCTGTTGGGGCGGATTTTCGAAAGGGTAAGCCGATTGGAATCGGGTTGTATGGACTCTTCGCCACTGCTGTCTAGTAATATTTCATATTATAGGGTTGAATTGGTAAAAAAAACATATTTGTTAATAAGCATAAATTCCAGACTTTCTAATTTATTGCTCCTTGCCAAATTCCTAGGTCAACGGGAAGTATAAGGTTTGTGAGTTTTAAAATTTGTATGAAAACGAATGGCTATTAAGTACCTATATTAATTTTATTTAGATGCCTCTACGTATTCCTGAGAAATAGGACAACTAAGTGATCCTATAAGGGTTCCTTTTTACCTTTTGAGGTACGGAACCCTAAAAATGCTACGAAGTAGTTTTAGATAATTTAGATGTTAAAACAGAATTAAATCCGGAATGAGGACTAAGCGTAATGTATCCCCAACTTATGTATTTTTCTCTGGAGAATAATTATTTTATTAAAACTACTTTTTAATTTTGTTTCCATTGTAAAAACAATGATAGTAAATAAAAATTTAAAACTAGAAATGACTGGAGTACCCTGTAGTGATGCGCATTAGGAGTCGAGTTAAATTAGCAAACGCAGCAAGAAGAGGGTAGACAAACATATATGTTTGCCATTAACCGTACCCTTAACCACCGCAAGTAGTCCCGTGATCATGTAAGATGCATGTGATAAATAAATAATAATTTATAAATACTTGTCTTTGTAAACTAATGTTATTCAATGTTGCTTTAGGATTAATCATACCTGTCTTTGTAAATTCAATAAATTAATCATAGCTGTCTTTGTAAATTTAACTTAATGTAATTAATTAGTTTCGTATCTAAATAATGTATTTACTCAAAATATGTACTTTAAAATATCTTTATAAATACTACAATTACCTTGTAACGTTTTAAATTGTATACCATTTGATAAATTGTATAACTTCCATCTAGGTAATAAGCTTTTGATCATAAAGAAAATCTTGCTCTGGATTGGTCCAATATGGCCCAATGTTATCACAATAGACATAGTAGGGGAAAAGGGTATTTAAAGCGATGTAATCGGGCTGACAGGGATCTTTCAAGTTCTGGAGGTTGGGCCGATAACACGTAAGTTAAGTACCTTTTACTGTTATATTATTTGCTATTGTTTTGTTAATTTTATTTTATGTGTAATGAGTAATAATAAGTAATATACTGTAATGTAGACTTGAATTAATATTTCTGGATAGATTTAGGTATTTGCACAATTAAGTTCTTATATTATACAATTAAGTTCTTATATGAATATTTATTACCATTATACTATAATATGTTATTTAAAATTATATTTAATGGTTATGATATAATTAACCCTGTAAAATTTTGTCAAAGCTGATTTTGTATGTTTCCTTATTTTTTTTTTCCTTATTTTTGTTTGTTGATTTTCCTATACCCACAACTTTTAAATACATAGTTTTGCTGATTTATAGGAAGGTACTCATAACAAACCTTAGTATTAAATAAACATTCGATAATTTCTATTTTTACAAAACAAAATTCTAACATCAGAAGTGGGATAAAATTCTGCCACATTTAATTTACTTTATTTTTAATGCCGATACTTTTTTTTTTACACGATGGATGCTCAACGGTCTTCTTACGACGAGATGACGACGTGGCGCTCCCGCTGTTTGATCCTGATAAGACCGACAACGGAGCTACGAGTTGGTGCGACAGCATCGAAACACTCGCCAAGGACCTGGACTGGAACGACATTGAAACTGCAGCCAAGGCCGGTAAGGCCCTTAGGGGCTCTGCTTTATTGCTTTATTATGGTTCGAATACTGGGAACCATCGGAAGGAAGATCTTGGGACCTGGATCTTGCTTCAACTTCTTAGTAGTTTGCGGTGGTATTGGCGACGTCGATATCAAGATGTCTTCAACTTCTTGCTGCTATCTCTTATCAACTTATGCTAAAGTTAATAAGCGACAGTTAAGTAATTCTAGGGATGCTGGTTCAGGGCCCAGTGCAGCTAAACGACCCAGATTTGGAAATGAAAAGAAATGTTTTTCTTGTTCTCAAGTTGGACATTTACAATCTCAATGCCCAAAAAAATTAATTTTCTTCGTCACCTTTAAATGACAAGTGGCACAGGTCCCTAAATCAACAGGTAGTCGTCAAAAATTTGTTCTTTTAGTAAAAAGGTTGGACATACACGAGTCCATTTGTTATCATCAGCAGCGAGTTAACCCTGCTTCTATAACTGTGGTGCCATCTCCAAATGTTAATTTTTTTAAACTGAATATTACTCCAGTTTTTTTTTTTAAATCTTATTGACACAGGAGCTAATTGTAGTTTGATTAGGTGTCGTTTTTCTCCTACCTCTTTATACCTTGATGGCCTGGGACAAAACAAAATTCATGTTTTTTTTTTTTTTTGCCACTGTCACTGAGATTGTTCAGTTTGAAGGAATTTATTTAGAACTTGATATTTATGTTGTGCGAGGCTATGACTTTCGTTACGATCTTCTTATTGGCAGAAATGCCGTCAAATATCCAGAAGTTAAAATAATAACCGATTCATTAGGTTTTCGTATAGGCAGAAGTAAATTTAGTAACATCTGTGTCAAAACTGTGTGAATTAATTTCTAAACTAGAACATTTAGACTCTGACTTGCAAGAAAAAAAAAATAATATATTAACTAAAGAAATTACTATTACTATTGCAAACTTATTCAAAAAAATATCCTTCTGTCTTGGATGAATCTGGCGTTGTTAAGACTGATGAACTTAGTGTACATTTGAAAGATGATGATAATAAAATAATTATATTGTCGATTATAGACCATATCGTTTGGCTCCCAGTGAGAAAGAGAGGGTAGACGAGATAATTAAAGATCATTATGCTAAAGAAATTATTCATGAAAGCCATTCTTCTTTCGCAAGCCCTATTTCGGTTATTCTGGTTACTCAAGCAGAGAATGTGGTTTCATTGGCTGCAAGTCAATACTTCTCAATGTGATAGAAATTGCTCAGCATAATTACCCCAAAACACAAAAATTAACTAGTCTTCTTTTATCTGGTGATCTTGATGAAAATCGGTATCTAATACGAAATAACTTGCTATTTTACAAGGTTCAACCTAATGAACTTAAATTGTTCGTTCCAAAAATATCTAGGTTTGATCTGTTACGACTTTTTCACGGTGAAAATTGTCACGTAGGGTTTAAAAAGACCTTACAAAAATTTCGAGAACATTTTTGGTTTCATAGCATGGCTGCTTACTTCAACAAATACTTAAGGCATTGTTTAGTTTGCCGAAAAGGCCGTGCTGGTCCAAAGCAAGGTTATTTACACAAGACACCTATCCCTTTTCACACAATACCTACATTACATTTGGATTGTACGGGCCCGTTTCCACAAACTACTGAAGGATACAAGTTTATTTTGCTTTAAGTAGATAGATTTACTAAATTTAGTTTGTTGAAAACTTTCAAAACCCTTGGCTCTCAGGAACTCGTTCCACCTATTAGTGATACTACTATAATATTTGGTAGCCTAGTAGTCATTACCGACAGAGGTACTAATTTCAGTTCCCAACAAATTAAGAATTTATTCAGAGAACTGCATATCGAACATCATATGGTTGCCACAAGAACACCAAGCGGAAACGGTTGGTTAAAGGTTACGTGTCCACAGTGGTCGATATGTAAAATACAACCTGCAATGTTTTGTCAGATTGGCCAAGCGGGTTGTGGGAAGTTCAACAGTCTATTAATACAATACAACTGTTCAAAAATCCACAGGTTTCGCCCCTATTCGATTACTCATTGGCTATGAAGCTAATATCCCATATATTTAGTCTCGTCTGAATGATGTAGTCCTACTATTACCTCCTAATATTAATGTAAGCGAGGATCGTGCTATAGCTCAACTGCGTTTACAATCAGAAGCAGATAAGTTTAAAAGTCGTTTTGATTCAGTAAGGCGGGATACCAAGCATTTTGAGATTGGCAATACTGTATGTCAGCCAAGATCACAAGCGTCTCGATAAACTTAGTCCTTAGTTTAAAGGACCATTTCATATTGTTTCTGTTCTCCCTCATGATAGGTACGTTCTAAGAGGCTTAGATAACGGTAGGAATACTATTGTAGCTAAAGATAAATTGAGATTATGGCCAGGTGAATGGATTGATAATGATGAACACGTAAATATTTAGAACCTTATGAGAAATCTATGTTAGTTTTAAGGAAAGATCTAAGGTACCTAATTGATAAAAGAAAAATGTGATGCTGACAGTACCTTAATGTGAAAAGTGTGACTGTAGCATATGCTGACTGATCCCTTAATGTGAAAAGTGTGACAGTAGCATTTAGTTAAGGTGGTGATGCTGACAGTACCTTAATGTGAAAAGTGTGACTGTAGCATATGCTGACTGATCCCTTAATGTGAAAAGTGTGACAGTAGCATTTAGTTAAGGTGGTGATGCTGACAGTACCTTAATGTGAAAAGTGTGACTGTAGCATATGCTGACTGATCCCTTAATGTGAAAAGTGTGACAGTAGCATTTAGTTAAGGTGGTGATGCTGACAGTACCTTAATGTGAAAAGTGTGACTGTAGCATATGCTGACTGATCCCTTAATGTGAAAAGTGTGACAGTAGCATTTAGTTAAGGTGGTTATGATGACGGTACCTTAGAGAAGTAGCATGTGCTGAATGAGTCCTTAATGTGAAATGTGACGGTAGCATTTAGGTTACTTACACTAATAATTTATTTATTTAGCTAACTTGGTACTTCGGGAACGAAGTACATGTCAGTATGGCCGTGATAAATAAATAATAATTTATAAATACTTGTCTTTGTAAACTAATGTTATTCAATGTTGCTTTAGGATTAATCATACCTGTCTTTGTAAATTCAATAAATTAATCATAGCTGTCTTTGTAAATTTAACTTAATGTAATTAATTAGTTTCGTATCTAAATAATGTATTTACTCAAAATATGTACTTTAAAATATCTTTATAAATACTACAATTACCTTGTAACGTTTTAAATTGTATACCATTTGATAAATTGTATAACTTCCATCTAGGTAATAAGCTTTTGATCATAAAGTAAATCTTGCTCTGGATTGGTCCAATATGGCCCAATGTTATCACAATAGACATAGTAGGGGAAAAGGGTATTTAAAGCGATGTAATCGGGCTGACAGGGATCTTTCAAGTTCTGGAGGTTGGGCCGATAACACGTAAGTTAAGTACCTTTTACTGTTATATTATTTGCTATTGTTTTGTTAATTTTATTTTATGTGTAATGAGTAATAATAAGTAATATACTGTAATGTAGACTTGAATTAATATTTCTGGATAGATTTAGGTATTTGCACAATTAAGTTCTTATATTATACAATTAAGTTCTTATATGAATATTTATTACCATTATACTATAATATGTTATTTAAAATTATATTTAATGGTTATGATATAATTAACCCTGTAAAATTTTGTCAAAGCTGATTTTGTATGTTTCCTTATTTTTTTTTTCCTTATTTTTGTTTGTTGATTTTCCTATACCCACAACTTTTAAATACATAGTTTTGCTGATTTATAGGAAGGTACTCATAACAAACCTTAGTATTAAATAAACATTCGATAATTTCTATTTTTACAAAACAAAATTCTAACACATGCAACTGCATCGAAATCGGTAGTACTATATTAATTTGTCGAAATATTGAACACTCAAAACAAATAAAAACCACGGTATAGTTATATCCCCAACTTTTATGTCCTTCTTTGACCTCCCAAACTTTTATGTCCTTCTTTGACCTCCCAGACTTTTATGTCCTTTTTTGACCTTCCAGACTTTTATATACTTCTTTGACCTCCCAGACTTTTATGTACTTCTTTGACCTCCCAGACTTTCATGTCCTTCTTTGACCTCCCAGATTTTTATGTACTTCTTTGACCTCCCAGACTTTTATGTACTTCTTTGACCTCCCAGACTTTTATGTACTTCTTTGACCTCCCAGACTTTTATGTACTTCTTTGACCTCCCAGACTTTTATGTACTTCTTTGACCTCCCAGACTTTTATGTACTTCTTTGACCTCCCAGACTTTTATGTACTTCTTTGACCTCCCAGACTTTTATGTACTTCTTTGACCTCCCAGACTTTTATGTACTTCTTTGACCTCCCAGACTTTTATGTACTTCTTTGACCTCCCAGACTTTAATATACTTCTTTGACCTCCCAGACTTTAATATACTTCTTTGACCTCCTAGACTTTTATATCCTTCTTTGACCTCCCAGACTTTTACGTACTTCTTTGACCAGATTGACCCACCATCAACCTGGTGGAAGACGGATAATAATATACGTGTTAAATGACGGTCCAGAATATTCGAAATAGAAAATACACTGCATTCAAAAGGTATCATTTCAGAGCAGCTTCTTAGACATATTTTATGGCGGTAAACCACCAGGAGGCACTGCAGCAGCGAAAATGAGTGGCGCTCCAAACCCTCCCAATCATCTCAGTGTGAAGAAGTAACAAACGTACATAAATAGATACATCCTACCTTTAGAAATGACAACATTTTATCCCTACTTTCCCCAAGTTATGAAACATAATTATGTCAAACGATTAATTTTTCTCAGTCCAAATCAAAATTTTCAAGTTCCTGCCTTTAGAAATGTCAGACTTTCCAAACAATAATTTAATCCCTACTTCTCCTTTGAAATAGGGATTTCGAGAAAATGCTTATTACGTGTCAAATGATTTATTAATCTCAGCCTAAATCCAAATTGTCAAGTTCCTATCTTTAGAAATGAAAGACTTTCCATACAAACATAATAATCCCTACTTCCTCAAAAAAAAGGGTTTTGATAAAATGCGAAAATACGTGTCAATCGCAGTCTAAATACAAATTTTCATGATCCCAACTTTCAAAATGACGGACTTTCATACATTTTTCCTTCTTAGTCAAAATCCTTTGTTATTGCTTGCCTACGTCATAAGTGTAACCTACTGTGCAAATTTCATATTTCTAACTTCAATAGTTTCGGCTGTGCGTTGTTGATGAGTCAGTCAGTCAATCAGTCAGTCAGTCAACAATCAATACAGACTTCTCTCTCTTTATAAGAATAGTATAGATAGTATAGATGACGAGTGGCGTGTGCTCTTTAACATAATGTACATGTTTAAATTAGAACAAATTCCCGTCCATCAGATTTTTTCCTTTACTTGCGCTGTAAAAGCTTGCTTCTTGCAAAATTTCATGATTCTAGGTTAACCGAAATACCTTCTAAGTTTTGTAAGTTCCTACGTATTGATATTTGTATAAAAATATCTTTTAATTGGGTTGACTAGAAGATTGAAAATTTTAGAGTTCTAAGTAGGTAGGTATTTCATTTAATTTCTTGATAACTCTACGCGATCCTGAGAAAAATGTTCATTACAGGCAGACGGATAACGAAGTGATCCTACTCGTATAAGGGTTCCTTTTTCCTTCCTTTTTATAGAACCCTAATTTTATTTTGAGTTCGGCATTTGTAAAATGTAAAGTTTATTCACTATTTTAAATGTGATGTGATGATAAGTTGTAGAATGTTGTTGGCACATTGCTAGGTGTATTCATGGGTGGTTTAAAAACGTATGAAGATTTTTTTTTCTTATTTGTGTCCTAGTATTTTTTTGGTTTGAAATTTTCACTCTTGTTAAAAAAAGAAACAGTCAATTAAGTCAGTCAGTCTGTAATGGTCATAAAAATGTAGATAGAAACTATTTTTTAGATAAACTAACGCAAGAAGTCTTAGCTTTTCTTAAAATACCAAAAAATATATCAATTATAAAAATGATACATATCAGTAAATTTTCGACAGTAATATTTGATGGTGAAAAACTGAAAAAGTCAAGGGTTCTGGTAACTGATTTTCTATGTTGGTGTAAAGACGACTATTTGTACCATTCCAAGAGCGCAACCCCTCTTCCATTGAGTATGGTTCATAACTTTTATGGAGTCAGCAAAAAATTTACGTTAACAGTTGATAACCATTGTCTTTCAAGAAAAGACAATATTGACTAACTGTTTAACGGTTTTTTCAGTAACACTTTTCTGATGATCCTCAAATGTAAGTGAACACGTCGCATTAAATATCGTCTAGTAAGATGTGAAGTAGAACCTTTCAAGCACATTTAAAATATTTTGTATAGAATTCAAAGGAAACGTTTAATCGAAAAATGCAAGAGCAACAAGTTCTTCAGACAGACTGCATGGCCAGATGTCTGATATGATGATGTTTTTATTTATATTTGCATAACAATTGAGATTTTTAAGGCGAGGCCCTATTTGAAAAATCGTTCTTGGGCCCCTTTTTTAATTAACTCGCGTATTTCACGTCTCGGAATATGTACCAAATCAAGAAAGTTACAACCAACAGAAGAGTTTATCATTTAGTGACGTAACCAAGTAGATTTTACATATAATCAAGGAATAAACAAAAATAAATAATTAAAGTCACCGAAAATCACCCCACATTCAAAATTTGCAAATCTGTTTTCTCAATATTTTCAGCGACAACAACATTTTTTTGTATTTTTTGGGTTGCTATCTTAATAAATAAACGGCGAAACCAGCTAGTTTTTTAATTCATTCTATATTTTTCACAAAAAAAAGAAAAGAGTTCAAGAAAAACGAGTTTTTCGCACGATTCCTGCGCAGTGTCGGACGTAAACTCCGTGAAGTATCGCACGCTAATATGAACGTTATTTCAGTAGTGCGTCGGTTGAACTTTCAACTAAAGCGCGTTGAGTTGCTAATTTAGGATAGGGCTTGTGTAAATTGTTACAGTAAAAATATTATTATTATTATGTTTTTTTTTATGATTTTCTTATCTACTCGTATTTTAATACTTCTCTATTACGAGTAAGTAAAAAAATCACAAATACCTTTAACTTGGAGGTTTAAAGGATGCATCGAGTGTTTCTTCGAAAAATAAAATGATTCTATTGTGTAATTCTTCATAATTTTTAAAAGTTGTAATAGTGTGAACTAACGTGCAACAAATGAAATCACTACTATTTACTAATGAAGTTGTATCTTTTTGCTAGTTTTAAAAGCGGATTTTATCAGTTAAGACCAACGTATTTATAATTTTTTGAACAAAAACCACCAAGGTAATTAACACAGCATGCCAAAAAGTTTGTAAGATCCATGATTGTGGGTTAAGGGGCGTGCACTTGTGCTTATTTTGTGTGAAAGCAGCCTAATGTTCGTTTTTAACCGTTGAAACAATTTGGCAAAAAATATAAAAAAATCGATACTTTGATCGACGATAGCAACATTTAAAATTATGTTAAATGGAAAATATAAAATACATTTTTGTCAAATGGAAGCATATTAGACCGTGCCCCGACAAGAAATAGAAACTTTGTATTTTTGAACCACCCTTGTATTGGTTAAAAACTTATATCGAGATGTAAAAAGGAAAATAAGTACACCTATGTTAAATAACTGTCAACTTTTCATATTTTCAGGAAAATGGCTTTTGGTTACCAATAACTTTGTTTACGTGAACATCTGAAAGTAAGGCAAACTTGCTATTAAGCTAAAGCTTAATGTAAACATCAATGTCGGTTTAATGGTTTAGTTGTGAAAACGTAATAAGTTTATACTTACGTAATAAGTTTATAATATGCACAATATTTTCACGTTTATTTTTGTATTACAATGGATTATTTGACAAGCTTAACACAATAATAGTTTAGCTAGTCCCTATTATATGTATTATCCATAAGACTGTAGTTTAATCTTATGAGTTATTTAATTAACCACGAGATCAACTTATAATATATTTTTCATTACTCATACTCTGAAAGTAGTTCGGAAGTTGCCTGAGGAGCGGATTGAAGGTAATACTTATCAGCCCGGAGGGAGAATCACTTTCAACTGACAGCTGTCATTCATTCATTCTGTGAAATTATTTAAAAATAAACTGGTTCTAATTTCACATTTCTATTGAACTATGTACCATCTTTCTATACAGCCACTCAATTACAGCTTGAAATAACATAAAGTTAAGTATTAATTAAAGAATAAAATATATATTATATATTTTTTAATTATATCTTTTCAACTATTTCTTTAAAATAAAATAGATTTGGGTAAAATATTTAACATTTTTCAATGATGGAAATTAAAAATAATAGCTTTGAAGCTGGCCGGCACGACCACAGCAAAAAATAAAAATAGGCGGGAAAGCAATAATTCGATTATCATTTGTTTCTCGAGTTGTAGGGTTTTGTTTACAATGAGTTCATCTGATTCAGATATGGAAGTCACTCATTTTTTCTTTAGCTAATTCGTGTTTTTATTTTTACTTTCCTTGTATTCGTAATGAAAAGCACAGTGTTTACCACGGGTTAAAGACTTATTTAGTGCCTCAAACTATTAGGGCCCTCGCTACGCTCAGGCCCCAAACCCCGTCTCGGCGCTAAATAAGTTACTTTCACCCCTAGTATAACAATGTACTATTACGTCATCGCTTTGCTGAAAATGTCGTCTTCTATATAAATGTACTTATTGATAATTTTGAAGTCAATAAATAAAACATTATTATTATGATTTGAATATTTATAGCGGAATTTCGCGAGGGCGACATTATGGCGAGCAGCTAGATGCTGTGCTCGCTTGAGGTTCGCGACTCGGTGGGTCGAACGATTCATAATTGACGCTCTCGCTTAGGCCAAAGGGTAATTAAATTACAAAATGGGACCAGCAAATACAATTGAACGAAGCGCGCTAGGCTCGGCCCGGGCGCGGGGCGCGGGCCGCGGGCGGTACAGTTCAGCGTGATTGCATTTACATACGATTGCTCTGTGATTGATCAAATGTGATTTTCCTCTGTAATAAGTGGAGCTCTACAAATTAATTACAGTTGAAGTGAGACAATACCTGCCAAATGCTACAACTTATATAATAGTATTCGGGCTCATCAATTCTTTGTTTCGTAAAAATTTACTAATATTCTCCCATGAGCCATGAGATAACGTTATTATTTTGCGTCTTATCTTACTTGTACACTTTATTAATCGAGAGATAGGGATCACCTTTAACCTAGTAATCAAGAAATTCCAGGAAAGTTGGGAATTCAAACGAAGAACATGTTTTTGTGTTCAGCTAAGTAGATAGACATTTTGAGAGATATCGGGCTCTGTAGCAAATGGCCTAAGCCTGTAGCAAGTAATACCTAAGTTATCACACGTACGAGTAACTAAATTCAAAGTTCTGAGAAACACAATAATAATACAAGAATGCTGAATTGTAAAAGGATTTAGCAATGAAATAAGTAATTAGAGACTATTGAACTGCAATTACCTAATTAATAAGGTAATTACAAGTTCTAAACACTACAAAGACGGGCTACTGTAATTTATTAGTACACCATTAATGAGTAAAGATAGTGAATACGACACGTGACGACCGACATGATATGTATCATTCAATTTTACTGCTTTAGAGCGACCTCCGATAACCCCCTGGCAAACTATCGAGCAACGTTTCCTATGCTATCCTCACACGATCCGGAGTTCACTAACGAAAGGTTACCTTCCAATAGCCGGAAATAAAATACCTAATCCTTTATGTGTCAAGGTCTCTAAAACATCCTAAACAACGCGGCTCACTAACACTCGAATCCACAAGCCACTGATACCCACAAGTTTTTGCCGCTCTTATCCGATTCTGCCGAAACAACATAGGATTGCAATAAATAACAAGACCATAATTATTGTCACAAACAAATGTGTCGACAACATGCTGATCACCCCGAGACGTCTTTGAAATCTTAAGCGACTTTTACTCGGTCTGAAATCCAGACCACGCGCTTTCATAATGCAATTTATATTGACAAAAAATCTTAGGAGATCAATTGGCTGGTCAATAAGGGTCGATCGCCCAGGTCACGGGCGATTAAATTACTACTTCAGAGAAACAACTACCAAAAATAATTCTCATTATTCTACATGACGTATTAAAGTGACCGTTGTTCCCTGTATTTGTCTTATTTTAAATAACAATTTGTAATTATGAAGCTGATAAGCGTTTAAAGTCTCAATAATGAACTCATTCCGAATAGGGAAATTTACCGGATCGGTTGAAACTAGTGCTTATTCCGCGATAATAAGAAATAAGAAAATAATGGGACTTCATTAGTAGTGAAGTGAAACACGAGTCGAGAGGTTTGGTTGCAATGGGAGCTGGTGGGGCTCGGACGACTCTAGCAGCAGCCGAGGCCGTGTGCTCGCACTGTGCTCGGCCGCCAACCCTGGCGAGGGCGCCGCCCACTCTCCCGATAACAACCCGATCCTCATCGCTGTTGCGCTCCCCTTATCGCAGAACTGTTGTTTTCTCATTCAACTTACACATTGTTTTGATGTAACTTCATCACAATTTTAACAACTTATAACTAGCTGTTTAACACGACTTAAACTTATACATTTTAAATCACCACGTCTGTAACTTTTCTGAAGCAGGAAAAAACGGAACAGCAATGGAGATCCAACGACGAATATTTAAAGACACTTGCCTTAAGTTGTCGAAGTTCAGTTTAAGTCTCGTGATTGAGAGTCCAAGTTCTCTGAAGCTATGGTCAGCAAAGTCCGGCAGTTGAGAATAGGAGATATCCAGGCCGATTTTTGTTTCAGGGCTGAACTTGTTTGACAGGGCTCTCGCGATGTCTTCATAAGCAGTTATTCGTTGACAGACGACTAAAATGGCACCGGTGCCTTTATCCTCGCGGCGGCAGGTGCAGGGTGAAATTTCTCTTCGCATGGCGCAATGTAAACTGGCTCCGGCTCCAAGGTGGCCGGCCAACGCGCAAAGCAGCGCGGCTGCTAGCGCGTGCGTGTGCGCGATCATCGTGTGCGCCGTTCGGGGCTGATCGCGCTACTGCCGCGGGCGCGCATCTCCGCCAGGGGCTTTGGGCGGGACCGCGCCACTTTACCCATCGGCGCACCATTGAGGTTGCCAGACTGCAACACGCAAAATCACGTATCGCAATTAAAAGTTTTTGCTCATAGGTACAATTATACGGCACTTGGAGTACATGCATCCTCTGGTACGCCTTACTTGTTTTTTATACTTTCTTTACATCTCATCCAATAAAATTGAAGTCTTATTTGGGAGTTGCAGCTTCTTTTAAAAGTTATTTATGATCAAAATGTAAATGGTAGCATTGCAACCATATTGCAACCAATAACTGAATTACATTCAAAACTTCAGGCACGAAGTAATAGTAGAAGCGCGTCTTCAGGGCAGATGTTGATGAATGGCCAGGTCAGGGGATTGAAATGGGTAAAATTATGAGAATTATATGTTTTTTTATGTGGCTTGGCAAAATTTTAAATAGTAACGATGTTCTGACCAGCCAGAATACAGATATTATAAATCGAATATTGTGTTAGCCAATCAGCTTTCAGTTTCCCAACCGTCTCGTGTCGCGTCGTAAACAAACTTAGGATATTTAAACTTAGGATACTTAGGACTATTGTTTTCTCCATCAAGTAGTTGTACGGTCTCGACACCGTACATATTTTTATGCAGACGCGGCAGCCTACTTTCGGCCACGTGCTGCAGTGTTCTTTAAATAGAACCGTTTTCCCCCCAAAAAAGGGTATAAAACGTATAGGTTTCAGCCGAAGCTCGACCCACTTGTGAGATTACCCCCTCGAATTTTGCGCGATTGCAGTGTGTTCTACCCTCAAATACTCAATGTTATGGCCACGTGACTCAGGCACGCCGAGTCGCCGCCATCGCTGGTTGAAGTTTGTTTGTCAGTACTCTCACAAAATGAAGTGTTAGTGGGTCAAGCTTCGGCTGAAACCTGAACATACGTTTTCTACCCTTTGGGGGAAAACGGTTCTATTTAGATGTTCGAGCCTTCGCTTGACCCACTTGTGAGAAATGTGTATAATCTGCCGGCGATGGCAAGGCGTACTGTGTAAAAGAGCATGGGTACCTAATGTAAATAAAAACAAAATTAAATTAAACCAAGTGCAATTTCAATTAATTTTTATAAAGGTTTTGCTGTTAATCAGTTTCACAAGTTACAAAAATTATTGATATGAACTAAAACATAATCGTATTCTAATTAATAGTAGGTCTTGGCTTGTCCTTACGTTCATGGATGTTAGGCCCTTTGAATTGGTTTCTTGATTTGGAGGCACCAGATGAGAATTGCTTGCGGGTGGGAAAAAATTTGGTAACTCCACCTTGTTCCTTAACGAGTTCTGCCAGAACAGGTGGGTGTTGGATGGAGGTATGAAGTGAAGGAGTTCATTCAATGTCTTGTTATCAGGTTTGTAGACCGAACGGCGTTGTTGAATAATTTCTGCTCTCTTGCCGCAGGTGTATTGCAAAAGAGAGTCTGAAATGTGGCGGAAAGGCGAGTCCGTGGCAAGTAAATTTTTGCTTATAGGTATATATCCAATAATGGCCGGAGATGCATTATTATAAATGTTCTGAAAATGTTTTCTTTGCTGTAGGAGGCCATGTGTGATGGCCCCTAGACACACGTCCATCTTCTCGAGCAAGGCTATTTGTCAATTAGGGGTAACAGTGAGTGGCCAGGTTACTGTTGACTTTAAAACTTGTAACACGGGTGATGCTTGAAATTGCTCCTGCACTTCGGCATAACGTATATTCTGCCATGAAGATTCTCCGAGCCTTTGACAATGCGTGCCTTGTCTTACTAACTCCTCTTAGTAAGACAAGGCACTTATAATAGGTTAATATATGAAAATGTTCACATGGAAGGGACTGGTTTCCGAGACACAGGCTCGGCCTAGTTCAGTTACCAGTGGCTTCGAAAATTTTTGTGTCAAAATACCTTATTTCGGAATAAAAATCTTATCTTATCTCTTCTGCCTTACCTATTTTTGCCTCTGGCTCTTTAGAGTCGGGAGAAAAATCAAAGAATTCTTCCTCCCCATGTAAAGACACGACGTCTTCTTGATCTTGTGATGACTCAGGAGCGATTTCAGGTGCTCTCCAGTCATCCGAGTTGTTGTCTACATTGTCCATCGTCTTGGAATTATTTGAGAAACCAGTGTGTACATTTTGTGTTAAAAGATTGGCTTGTTGTTTTGAGACGCTGAGTAATTGTTCCAAGATTTTATGCTGCTCCATGAAACTTTCGAATTTTGAAATAGGTTCCGGATCAGACCTATGAGGCCTCTTCCTTGACGTTGGAATTGTATGACTTGAAGAAGCAATGGAAGGAGACGCAGGTGAATCAGTGGGAACAGCAATGTTCTTGAGAATTGCGGCGGCCTCATGTCTTGCAATTAAATGCGGCTTCAAAGTCAAAATGTGACTGGCAAAACCGTTGTATGTGTCTGTTGGGTGAACTTTCTTCATCGTACTGAGAGGCACGAAAATGAGGGCTCTTCCAAGAGGCCATCCAACTAAGGTCCGCTTGACAACTTTTGACGGGGTGTTAAAGGCGTGAGCCAGAGTAATTGTAGGTATCGCAAATCTCAAGCGGTTTTCGTCATTAGACGAGATATTATGGCCAAATTAGTCCTCATAGATAACATAGTTTTTCATTTGCCGTGTGGTGACGGTAGAGTAAAATATATTTGTCACCAACCCCTACTCTTCCAATGGGTGTCGTGAGAGGCGACTTAGGGACTACACATTGAACAGGGAACGGGCAGCAGCGCTCTCTGATACAGTAACCTTTTAATCTGCGATCTCCAACCCGCCTGCCAAGCGTGGAGATTATGGCAAAACCCTCCACTTAAATGGAGGAGGCTCATAGTCCAGCAGTGGACTGTAACGGGCCGTTGATGATGATGATGAGATAACATCGTTTATCTCCCCATTCCGCCAATTTTCTGGGTAATATTCATCCAGAACTTCAATTATATTTTTCACTGTAAGCATAACCTCAGCATTCCCAGAGTCCACGCTGCACGAATACGATATAAACTACACTGTTTTGAACACTCAATAAATTAAAATTCTTACCTTAGCTTTATCACGATCAACAAAATTGAATTAGCACTACCTATATATGCATGAAATTTACATCGTTTTGTTCCCGCCGTGTAGTGATAGTACCCGTCAAACTGAACAACTTTTCACGAAAATAAAATTTCCTGTGACAAAAAAATTTTTGGTCTCTCCATACAAAATGGGTCGGTCGGGAGTCTCACTTTGTATGGAGAGACCAAAAATTTTTTTGTCGCAGGAAATTTTTTTTTCGTGAAAAGTGGTTCAGTTTGACGGGTACTATCACTACACGGCGGGAACAAAACGATATAAATTTCACGGGGTATAGAAGATAAACTTTTTAGAATAAAGTAGTGTTATACTTTAATATTTAATTTTTATTGATATATATTTCAATTATAATAATAATTATAATTATAGAATACAATGTCAAATTTAAAACAAAAATACAATGTCAGAAAATAAAATAAAATTAAAACAATAACAAAAACAATAAAAAACCTTAGTCAAATAAGCCACCCCGAACAGCCCCTCGACCAAACGTTGGGTACGCAGCATTGCCGCGCTGAACAGCTAGGGAGATCTGCTGCATCAGGAAGAAGCCGGAACGAGGATCCTTACCCCTCTCCCTTAACCGACGGCCAATCTCCCCCACGAGACATCTAGCCTCCGAGCACCACGGACCCGCGGTCTCGACAGCAAATGGCACAAAATCATACACTGATTCCAGGTTCGAATACTTCGCTCGCTTTCTCTGGGACGCGGCTCCAGCCGCACCACCAGCCGAACGCTGAGTATTTGGCAGGTGGCAGGTCGCATAGGTGCAAACACATGTCGCGTCCCAGATCAGGGAGCGACCTCTCCGCCATGGAACCAACGTGAGACCATCTGGCCGCTTACCGTCCGACCGAGATAGCCCCGGAGGCTCAAGCACACAAGGTACCTCAGCTGACACAAGGGCCCGCCTGATCAGATCATTAATGGCGTTATGGCGTGGACGTCGGCCCGCACACTTAGAACAGCTTAACCCGTGGTAGCCATTGGATTCGACAGCGGTTCCACAGACACATGTGTGAGGCTCACAGACAGCACAACCAAGACGTAGCGCAGCAGCCACTCTGAGGGAGTCATCATCCAGAAGCGTGCCCATATACGGAGATGGTAAGGCATGCAACCAGACTCCTGACTCAGTCTTACTAGCAGCATGGAGACGAGCCAGCTCAGAACCCGTAATTTCATCGTAACCCCTTTGCTTCTCCGGTTTGTCTGGAGTATTGGCGCCCGGGCATAAAACCGACCAAGCCTCCCAGGCATCCGCCGCAAAAGGGATCCGGACCTCGCCACCATCAAGAGATAAAATACTAGTGACAAGCTCCGCAACCCCATGCGACGAAGTCAAAAAAGCTATAGGGCCGGTCTCTAGCAAACGTATTATAAATATTTCACAATGCGCAAGCGGCAAAACTGACGAACAAACTTCAACCGGCGACGGCGCCGACTCGGCGTGCCTGAGTAACGTGACCATAACATTGAGTATTTGAGAGTAGAACACACTGCAATCGCGCAAAATTCAAGGGGGTAATCTCACAAGGGGGTCAAGCGAAGGCTCGAACACCTAAGTAAATTATAACACATACTTTTGAGTGCGTACCATCTCGCAAACTAGCGACATCTCAAGGAAAGAATCACCAAATTATAACAGTTTTGTATATTAACTATACATTATACAACTTTTACTACGTTGTGTGTGATCTTTCTCTTCGCGGCGCTCCACAACAACACTAGCAGTCTTACAACCTGCTGGATCCACACACAACTCAAATGTACTTCTCGTACATAGTAGTCGACCAAATGAACTCGCACTGGGCCTGATCACCCTAATTCAGGGTAAGCTCAAGCCCCTCTGAGGGAACGTATATAGGGTGGAAATGTTTAGTATACTCACTCGATGTACCCTAAACTATAAAAAATACCGAGAAACTGATTACTGATACTAAAAGTGCCCCACGAGCTCTATCAAATTTAATGGTATTAATAACTGCTATCTGTAAATACATGGGATATATCGAAAAAAAATTTTTTACTGCTTCCATAAATTTACTATAGAGTTAAAATGTTAGATTAGAAACGTTGAGGAAAAGTATTATAAAAATAATGATGAATATACAGTAAGTAAATAAATAAAAAAATATTGTTTACAAAATAAACTTGTAAGTATGAAGTTATCATAAGTGCAGTTTAGTTCAGCGAGCAAAGTTTAGACTGCGTAAAGTTAATAATTCATTCATGGGGAACTGTATTCGCTTCTATAATAAAATACCAGATGATATTGTAAATCTGTCCGATAGCCAATTTAAAACTAAAATTAAAACTATTTTATGTTCTAAGGCCTATTATACGATAAATGATTACTTAGATGATAAAAACGTCTGGTCAACTGTTGTTCCAAATCAGCGGAGTAGATTGTAATTATGACTCATGTATGATTCTTTATATATTTAAAAGAAAAGTACAAAAGATACAATTCCTGTGGAGTTTCTTCTGGCCGTTCTTCTCCACAGAAGGCGAACACTGGTAGTGAACGTGCCATCCATGATAGCTTTGACATCGAAAAATGATTTGTAAAAATCTTAATTCGAATCAAAAATTTTGACTTTGACTTTGACAGGAAGTGCAATTTTATAGTAAATGTATGGTTACAGCAAAAAAAGTTTTTCGATATATCCCATTATTTTTTCTTAAAGTTATTTATTTATTTATTTATAATAGGAAGACCAACAGCTAAAGTTAACTTTGTAACTCCCCGACCCTAATGTAAATTAAAACTATGTAGAACAACGTGTGTCTGTTGTAAGACATAGAGGAAGTTATAATAAAAGTTTCGAGACGAATTAAGAGAATTTTTGTTTTTTTAATACGTTCTTGTAATGAATTTTTAGAATTTTAATACGTTCGTGTAATGAATGTTTTTAATTTTAATACGTTCTTGTATTGGACATTTTTGATATTTCTAAAATTAATAACTCAGAAACTAAAAGAGATAATGCAAAACTAAATGCATACTTGGGGTGCATAGACTGAGATACGTTTGCATTGTGAGTTTCAGAAATATCGAACAAGTTTAGGAAAAGGGCTTGTTGACCTAGCGCGTACCGTCGATGCGTGTCGCCAAAATACATGGTGGGAGGCAGTCGGCCGTCTAGGAATAGATGGCTGGCGGAACGTTAAGTTCAAGAAAATTGACATTATTGTAAAAGTGCAAAAATAGACTAATATAAGTCTATACTTGGAAAACCAAGTGAAATAATTGCCGAACCTAAAGTCGCAGTGGCTTGACGCACCTAGATGACCTAATGAAAGCGGACACGGCCGCTGGATCAAACTGATCATATAATGCACTATATTTGACCATCTCATAGAGAACCCTTATCTGACGCATGAAGACGAGGTATAACTATCGCTGCTATGATATTGTTGGCATTGCATGTCTAGCTCTGAACCGCTGGTGTATGGGTCGCATCCTAGGCGTGATAAGTACACTAAGTTTACCCCTGATAGTGGAGTTAACAATATCTTAGTGGCTACCTTCAAGACGCAAGTCTGTGGAGAGATTTCCGTATCTGACCTATGAAGATGTGGAGTAACCATCGGGCTGCTATGAATGCCGCTACCACTGTATGTCTAGCTCTGAACCGCTGATTGACCGAAGACGCATACAGCGACTTGAATACATAGCCGCGGATGGGGCTTGTCCACATCCGTGCGCGGTGGACCTCAGACTGATTAGTGTCGATGATAGTCTTTCAAGTCTTAACCCCGATAGTGGAGGTAGCGGAGGACATAGTGGTTTCCTTCAAGACATAAGTCTGTGAAGAGGCATACTGGAACGAGTTTATTAATTGAGAACGAGAAACTGGACGTGGACTGCTCTGGCTAATATCATCATGTATGATTTATTACTGAATCAACTGTGCGATGTAATATCGACACATATGGTTGCAAGGAGAGGAGGCTCATAGTCCAGCAGTGGACTGGACGAGCGATGATGAAGGCTGTAAAGCTATATTCAGAGCGATAGCTGAAATGAGTCTTTAGATTCATATGCGGTCTCAGGCACGGAGACGCGCGGAGGAGATATATATACCTGGGCTGATTGATAACTGGCCGAAACGACGAACTTAAAAAAATGATACGCAAAAACAAAATATTACATTATATTTTGGCATCTTTTTGAAAATAGAACGCCAAATTTGAATTTAATCGAACTGGTGGAATTTGTTTGATAGGACGTAGAACTTTCTCTGACGTAAATTTTCTTAACAATGGAAAGAAACGAAATTCGTGCGGTGATAAAGTTTTACGTTTTAAAACAGAAAACAGCAACCCAGATTAAAACCAAGCTAGACAGTGTTTTAGGTAATTCTGCTCCTGCATTGAGTACAATTCACACCTGGGTAACTGATTTTAAACGTGGAAGACAGAGCTGCGAAGACGCCCACAGGTCTGGCCGTCCAAATGAAGTCACGAATCCGGACATGATCAAAAAAATTCACAAAATTGTATTGAATGATCGGCGCTTGAAGTTGCGAGAGATAGCAGAGATGGTGAGCATTTCATCTGAACGCGTTTTTAATATTTTGCACCAACATTTGGGATTGAAAAAGCTTTGCGCGCGATGGGTGCCGCGTTTGCTCACTGTTGACCAAAAGCAACGTCGAGTGGACGATTCATCGGAGTGTTTGGCGCTGTTTAACCGAGATCCTAACGAGTTTTCGCGGCGTTATGTAACAGTTGATGAAACCTGGATACATCATTATACTCCCGAGACAAAAGAACAATCTAAGCAGTGGACTGAGAGCGGAAGACCTGCGCCGAAGAAAGCAAAAACGGTTTTGTCGGCCGGCAAAGTGATGGCGACTGTTTTTTGGGATGCTCGAGGGATTATTTTAGTGGATTATCTGCAAAAAGAAAAAACAATAAATGGAGAGTACTACGCAAGCTTGCTGCAAAAATTAAGTGAAGAAATCCAGAAAAAACGACCACATTTGGCCAAGAAAAAAGTTTTGTTCCACCATGACAACGCACCTGCACACACGTCAATGGTTGCAGTCGCCAAACTCCATGAATTGCGGTTCGAATTGCTACCGCATCCACCCTATTCCCCGGATCTGGCCCCGTGTGACTTCCACTTATTCCCAAACCTGAAGAAATGGTTAGGTGGCCAGAGATTTTCATCAAATGAAGAAGTCATTGTTGCCGTGGACGAGTATTTTGAGGGGTTGGAGAAAACATTTTATCAAACTGGTGTAACGGCATTGGAGAAGCGCTGGACTAAATGCATCAAGGTAGAAGGAAACTACGTTAAGAAATAAATTTACTACCTACATAGACGGACTCCATCAAGTCATTTTCTATGATCATAAGTACATTTTAAAGTTGGTATTCGTTAACCTGTCAATCCTACTTATTTCACATTTTTTTTACTTTTCTCGTAGGTACTTAAATTTACTACATAGACAGTTTAAACATTATCAAAGTATTTTATATTGATATTTGTACCGAATTTCTTACTACAACAAGTACATTTCATAAATTGATATACTATTCGTTAACCTGTAAAGCCTACATGATGTTGATAGTTTTCCTTTTAAATTCATAATATACATTACTACCGTGATTTTTTTCACATTTCCAAATACAACGGTTTCGCTAGTAGGGGGGGGGAAACTTGACTCTAACAAAAATAAGCACTTAAAATCGAAATATGGTTTTAGCAAACCCCCATTATTTTTTAAACCCTATCCAAAGATACCTCACACCATAAGGTAATCGTGAATTTAAAAAATAATCCCCACTTCTCGTGTACCAGAGGAACCCTACAAGAATTTTTTTTTAAGTTTTTATTCTTTAGTTTTGACGGCATAATTAATATGTATGTCCATGCCAAATTACAGCTTTCTAACATCCATCAAAATATTTTTCTATGATATTTGTAGTACCAAATTTCTTACTTGTACTAGTACTTTTTATAAGTTGGTCTATTATTCGATAACCTGTAAAGCCAACTTGATGTTGATAGTTTTTCTTTTAAATTCATCATATGCACTACTACCATGATTTTTTCACATTTCCATATACAACGGTTTCGCTGGTAGAGGGGGAGGGGGGGGGAAACTTGACTCTAACAAAAATAAAATTTGCGCTGATTAACCGAGATCCTAACGAGTTTTCGCGGCGTTATGTAACAGTCGATGAAACCTGGATACATCATTATACTCCCGAGACAAAAGAACAATCTAAGCAGTGGACTGAGAGCGGAAGACCTGCGCCGAAGAAAGCAAAAACGGTTTTGTCGGCCGGCAAAGTGATGGCGACTGTTTTTTGGGATGCTCGAGGGATTATTTTAGTGGATTATCTGCAAAAAGGAAAAACAATAAATGGAGAGTACTACGCAAGCTTGCTGCAAAAATTAAGTGAAGAAATCCAGAAAAAACTACCTCATTTGACCAAGAAAAAAGTTTTGTTCCACCATGACAACGCACCCTGCACACACGTCAATGGTTGCAGTCTTGCAATCGCCAAACTCCATGAATTGCAGTTCGAATTGCTACCGCATCCACCCTATTCCCCGGATCTGGCCCCGTGTGACTTCCACTTATTCCCAAACCTGAAGAAATGGTTAGGTGGCCAGAGATTTTCATCAAATGAAGAAGTCATTGTTGCCGTGGACGAGTATTTTGAGGGGTTGGAGAAAACATTTTATCAAACTGGTGTAACGGCATTGGAGAAGCGCTGGACTAAATGCATCGAGGTAGAAGGAAACTACGTTGAGAAATAAATTTATTTTAAATAGATTTTTAAGTTTTTCTTTGTCGTTTCGGAAACTTATCAATCAGCCCTCGTATATGGAGATATGAAGTTGGAGCAGATCCGCCCTGGCAGTACCGTTCAGATAGACGGAGATCCAGTATGCAGGAGCAATCCAGATATGAGACCCACAGTCAGTAGCAGCTGTGAGGTCATCCCTTCGAGCTTGCTCGTTGGAAGATGGGTTACCATCATGGGCGCTGGTTCACGTGTGGACTATCCTATAAACACACCCTTGAACGCAATACGTTGGACACTTCGGTGGAAGACGGGATTAGCCTCCCAAAAGGTTACTATAACGGCTCAGCCGTATCGGGAACGCTTCGGCTAGTATTGATTGGACGTCGTCCACTAGCTTCGGCTACAACATGAAGCTTAGGCTTCCTACGATGGGACTTCGGTCTCCTTCCATCGCTAAGGCGCACCGGTCGGACCAGAGTCCGCTGTAGACAATCCTTCGGGGTTGTCTATTATTTTAACCTTTTTCCTACACCTCTGTGGTGAGGGGAGGACAGGAGCATTCTGAAGGGCAGAGTGGGAAGTGACTCACAGAGAGCGCGTTGGTGGAGCGTTTATTCTCACTCGTCACGTAGATACTTTGATGGCTGGATTGCTGTATTGTGTGTGCGTCTCGGGTCTTTGCTTCTAGTCTGCTGCCTTGCTTGGGTTCCAAGGTCCTAGTAATCGTCCAGCTGCGGGAGCAAGAACTAGTCCCCTCGTCAATGCTGGATATTACTGGATCCCTTGTCGGACTGTATATTGGAAGACACAGAGGGGTTATGCAACCGTATTTATCAATACAGTTGGCATAGCTTAAGGAAAAGGGTATCCCGGTGCGTAGAGCTAGGATGGTCGTCTAAGGAAGTATCATTAGAGAAACTTGGTTATTGATCATTCTGTTGAGGAAATGCCACTCAACGAAAGTTCCTCTAAGAACTAGAAGTTCTATTCAGAACTACAGACGACACACCCGTCACCGGCTCTAAGGACTCGCTGAGGCAGTCCTGGAGCCACCTTTTTATACCTTTTAAATTACATATATCATGTAATAATCCCTGTGATCCATTTCAGGAATCTGGGCTCTTATTGCAGAAGCAATAAACTTCGAAGTTCTTTTCAGAATACGAAGTTAGTATTGCTTAATAAAGTCGCTGGGATTTCCTGGTGACTTTATTCTTTCAGTCAACGAGCATGGGTAATCAGGAGTAGGCTGCTTGCCGGCTGGCAACTGATACTCCTGTGTTCGGACGAGAGATAGGGACGAATCAGTATATAGGAATAACATAGAAGTTGAGTAGGCGACTCTATGTTTAATTCCGCAGTTAGAAAACATAATATAAAGACGATCACATTGTAAATTTCTAAAAGAGTTTGGGTTACTCTCACAACGTAGTAAGGATCTGCTACTAGATGATCAACGGCCAATTTTGATTATTATTTTAGAGATGAGATGTTCAGTTACAACTTGATAGTAAAATACAGTAATACCAAAAAGCCATTTACAGGTCTCCACATGTAGCAAAGTTATTAATACTATTTGATAGAGCTCATAAAGCACTTTTAGTATCAGTAATCAGTTTCTCGGTATCTTGTATAGTTTAAGATAAATCGAGTGAGTACACTTAACGTTTCCACCCTGTATAAGCGTTGATGATGATGATGAATGTTTTTTGGGATCGTCTTCGAATTTTCGGGAAGATCCTTTCATACATTAATATAAAAATGTACACGAAGTGCTGCGGCCGCAGGCACTAGTGGACTGGGGGTAGACGACATAATATTATAATCTGATCTAGTAACCACTCGTTTAACCGAAATGAATTTGTCTGGTTTGATATGATAAATCGCAACAAAATGTATCTTGGTCGACCTGCGGCCTGGTTGCATTGTTTAGATTTAGCGCCTGCAAAACTTGGTTATCGAAAAAGAATAGTGCTTGCAGCATTTATTACAGCGCGCATGTTTGGGAACTTTTCAGATTAGATTATTTTATTCTACAAGCCGGTTTCGCTCATTTTATAATTCGTGTTACAATTTAAAATTTAATGTTGTCTTTCATGTCAATTTCAAAATGCTCACGATGATTTTTTTTTTCACTTCTGAATTGGTGTGTGAGAGCTGACCCGATTTAAATTTTCTCTCCAATTTTGCGCAGTGTTCGCGTTTTTAAGTGGATGCAACACTCCCGCCTGTTCTGCTTGTTTTCTGTGCGTGTTTCATGGCTTTATCCGGTCTTCGGACAGAAACCCTACTCCACGGACTGAAACCAGTTCTACGGATTGTAACGAGATAGCTATCTAATAGAAGCCCCCACCTACCTTTTGCACCACGGCAGAGGACCAGTTGTATTACCAACTCCCAGATCGCCGTCAATCTAGTGAACGTTCCTGCTCCACGTCATCCCAGGACGCTTGGAGCCACCCCGAGCAAACACCAGCGTCTACAGCTAAGTCGCACCGAAAATTCATCACGTCCTGAACCGATCCGTGCCCTTTTGGCAAACATAGTTTTATTTATATGATCCGTGTTGTTTGGTTAATTCTTAAACGTGCCACCAAATTTACATACTTACTTCTAAATCCCAAAAGACTATCTACTTTTACTAACTTTGTATGCCCTATTTTCTTTTCGGTTCGATCTTTGGCTTCAACTTCCACTGGGTACTGGGTACTGGGTTCATATTCACCAGCACTACACTCTCCATCATAACCTTTACTAATTACTGCAGTCTACACGATTTCGTCGGTTTCCCTTTGGACTAAGTTATTTCAACCCCATTTTTACTATCGGCATTTTTTAAGGTCTGCCTTTTTTTACGAAGTTTAATTATTAAATCGTTTCAGTCAATCAGCCTATTGCAGTCCACTGCTAGACGTAGGCCTCCCCAAGGGCACGCCAAAACTCACGATTACCCGCATTCCTCAACCAGCCATCACCAGCGACCTTCCTCAGGTCATCAGTCCACCTGGCAAGGGGGCGTCCCACACTTCGTTTCCCGAGACGTGGTCTCCATTCGAGAACCCGTCTGCTCCAACGCTCATCGGTTGTGCGACAGACGTGGCCAGCCCACTGCCACTTCAGCTTGCTATACTTCTGGACGATATCAACTACATTGGTCTTCCGCCGGATGATTTCGTTTCGGATTTTATCCTGTAACGAAATACGAAGCATAGATTTTTCCATGGCTCGCTGAGTATAAATCGTTTGTCAACTTTAAAATACCTTTTCTTAATTAGGTCTCCAAATTATTCGCTTACTTGTGGTCAACGGTGTCAGACACGTGGTCTCTTACTTTTTATTACGCTTCAAATGGCGCCCGAAAGTAAGTGATTTCTGTGTATTTTTATCGATTATATTTAATTAATTATTTTCGTTGAAGAAAGGTGACCGGCTTCCGGTCATCTCCAGTTCTCTGTTGACTTTTCAGCTTTGTAACGTGTTGATGCCACGCTTCGTCTTCTACGCGTCGCAGCTCGACTTATCATTAAAAAAGTTTGCGACCACTTTTTTTAATTACTATTAAATCCTTTACATAATACTATGTTCAAAAATAATTATTTATTTAAATAGGTAAAGAAAACATTGGTTTACCACCCTAAGATCGAATGGTTATTTAAACTTGCATATCGATCTGTCCGATACCAAGTATAAACCTTATTGAAAATGTTGGTAACTATGCAAGTAAAAAAATGGTTAACCACTTTCTTGGCCGACTACCTGCTTAAAAATAAAAATTATGTCTCATCATTTGTTCTTTAGATAAGTCATTATTATTAGTCAACTTCTTATCGTGTGCGTAAGAGATTATAAACTAACGAGAAATAATACGTAAAATTGTAAATGGTTGGTTTCAGTTCACAATTTTCCATAAATTTATAATATCGCGAGTAAGATAATAAACTAACGGCGTTCACAATCTCACGGTAACATATATATCTGATATGTATACGTACAGATTCTGTCATATCAAATTCACTGTCATCAAAAATAAGGGTTACAGAAGGACCATTCCCTCAGAGGAACAAAAGACGATCGCTTTGCTCGGCGTCGCGTGTCAGAAATCTTTAACTCCCGCCTTCTTCAAAAACAATTACGTCACCTTGCCGGCCGTACTCATTAGGGTTGGTTACTACTGTATTATTTCTCAGTTTTGACAGAAAATAAGGTAAAATAGTACATTACAAACATACTTACATCGATTAATTTATTCATACATTCATGTTTTCATGCTGCTTTAGAGTTTAGACAGCATCAAATATTCATAAAAAAATCTTGACTTCACACACGATGAAGATTCGTGGGTCACACAGCGTCAAGAAAAAGTTACTTGAGTACTAGTAAAATGTTATTCAGGAATTTTACTATCCTTCTTTTTTACTCGTTTTTGGTAAGGTGAAGACCGTGTAGGCACAGTGTTTAGCAGTTTTCAAGTAACCAAGTAGTAGTATGCAACAGTTACTGTGGTATTGTTATAGGTAAATTTTGACTATAGCAATAATAAATATAAGTAAATTAATTCAATTCAATTTTATAAATATATTTTTTTTCTTCTTCCTAACTAATTGGACTATTGTTTTGACCTCAGAGCAAATAAAAGACGATCGCTTCGCTCCCTTGTAGAGATAATATTACGTCACCGTAAGACTGTGAACGCCGTTAGTTTATAATCTTACTCGCGATATTATAAACTTACGGAAAATTGTAAACTGAAACCAACCATTTACAATTTTACGTATTATTTCTCGTTAGTTTATAATCTTACGATGTCACGAAACATGTTGGCAACTCTAGTATGCGGCAAACTTGCGGCGTCCACGAAAAGCAGCCCCGAGATTTTTCACTTCGTCACTGAAAGGAATTAAAATTCCTTAAAAAATAAATTGTGGGTGATAAGGCAGGCCAGCAGCAAAAACTGTTCACCGTTCCCGCGGAAAAAACCATGAAGAATGAAGATGTAGCCACAGGCGGACAACTTTACTGGTCGATTAAGCAGTGTGGCCCACGATTACGTGCTACGGAAACTACTGAAAATATTATAAATAGGAAACACTAAAGGAAAACTTCACTTTGTTTTTTACTTCATTTGGCACAGACTAGACGTGGGACGCCTTGTATAAGTAATATAAGTATTATTAAATTATCTTCGCCGGGTGTTATGGGTTTTGCGGTTAGATTAGAACACGGGTTGGAGCGCCGTCGTCGTCGTCGCGATCAGAATTCGTGGTCGTGACAAATAAATAGTTACAACATTTTATGTTACGTAACGTGGAGCGACATAACAAGTTAATCTGCATAAAGGCAGGTTTATATTGAGTCAGTCGCTGGCGTCGTCAGTGGGCACTGGATAGTCGAGCGCCCTATACATGTACTAACGCTCGCATGTTAACTCTTGTTAAAAGTACTCGTCTATCCGCACTGACTGACGCCAGTAACTTACTCAATATAAACCTGCCTTAACTTCTGCAGACTCGCTAACTTCGAAGTGCAAAGATTATTTGGCAGACGTGTTTATCCAAGCGATATTAGGTTAGGTTTAAAGATACTTTATTCTCATTAAAGACAATAAGCCACTTACATGAGAAGAAGACTTGGTAGGTTCTATAGAATGCCTAATATACGCTCAGGCAATGTATCAAATATTACTTATTCCATACTTTGCCTACGCATTCTATACAATACCAAGTTCAGCCGGCAATGTGTTGAATACACAGTCGACCACAATCCAAAACATTGCGAATTCATTTAAATACTTACAGATTTTTATTTCAGTACAGTGTCAAATACCTCCCTGTTACTTTTAAAAACAAAGTTTCTTCTTCAACAGCTAATTTAATATTTTCCTCATTGGGGGGCTCGAGTCTACCCTGTATTCGGAAGATCTCCACACACAACTTTTGAATTTCTTCGCAGAAGTGTGCAGGTTTCCTCACGATGATATTCTTTACCGTAAGAGCGTGGAATAAAATGTGTACTCTTAGAGATCAACATTTCAGCTCATTTAAATAGTCTTCTAACCTAAATTAAGACTTTTTCATAACTTCTGTTTTATTAGAAGATTGTTAACCAAGGGGTGTAAACGATCAATTACACTCGAGGTATTTTGGCGCACGAGCGCTAATAGTGCAGGGGTGTAATTGATCAGTTTTTCCCGAGGTAAAGACTCTGCTTTTCATATCGATTGCGAGGAAAGTAAATAAAATCCGACATTTTATACATAAAAAAACATTTATTAATATCAATTAAAGTTAATAATAAAAGTTCGATCTGTTTTAGTTTTAGTATCTCGCAGTTTTACGAATAATATCTGAGCATGTTGAACGACATCTTCAACCAAAACATTACGAGCCTCTGCACCACGGAGACAAATACAAATTTGTATTTGTCTCCGTGCTCTGCACGCTTCAGTTATTCCAAATATGAGTGCGACCTGTAAAACAAATACTTATAAGACACCAAAATTTATAATATCTATGTACATATTGCATTGTATTTACGTAACCGATTTTAAATAAATAAATTCGCTAAATAAATTTCATCATGCTTTGACTTGTTCGGCATAAATCAGCGTTAAACTTAACAAAATTAGGATAAACATTTTGCACCTGCAGCTACAAATTCATTAAATTTTCTTAAGATCTTCAATAAATTGAAGGCCCATTAATTTTATTCCAAAAACACCATACATGTTTGACAGTAAATTAAATTTGCCGATGTTTTTCACCTAAACAAGCCGTGTAACTCACATCGTATATTTACACTATGATTCCACCATTTTATTATTTCACTACACGCTGCCATCACCACATCTTACATGTAATAGAAATTCAATACTTATATTAAAATCACCAAACTTCACTAAAGAAAGACAATATAGTTATGATTCGCACCGCACTGCAAGCTGTAATTTACGATTTGGAGTGAACGAAATAATGAGCAGATCTGACGTTCGTTCATTCAATTAGTGCCAATATCAGCTTTCACCCGCTATGTTCACTTATATAAGGAATGAAAATAGCGGTTGTAAGAAATTACATGCGCTATTATGCAAGTCTACTAGATCTATTAAAATAGGTTACAAAGTCGTCCCTTTAGGGCTAAAGCAGCTGCAAAAGGGTTGCATAGAACGCTTTGCAGCTTAACCTTGCAGCTCCTAACTGTAATTATATACGCTATAAAGGTCTTAAGCAGTCGTTTTGTGCTGGTCGGGTAAGCGATTTGTGTCAACTGTGAACTAAAATCGCTTAGGCTTTGCAATATTTTGGATAAATATAAACCTAACGCAGATTGAACGCAAACTCGTTACAAATAATAATCAGGCAGGGAGGGATAAGGAAGGGAGTAAGTATTGGATACTCACATCTTGGATAGTCATCGTTTTGAAAGTTATAGTTTGTAGGTAGGTTCACTGTCCCTATGCTATAATAATATATATTAGTTTATTTAACAATTTAATTAAAATTTTATTAATAACTTATAAAAGCATATTTGATTACTTCTACTTAACTTAATCTACATATAGATATATATTGCGAGTACGTATACTAAAAGCAAACTTTTTGTTTGTTTGTGATAGAAATATCACAACTTAAGACATAGTTACTCCTTTAGTTGTAAGCCCGTTGGCCTGATATCATGCGACCCAACAATTATCGATTTAACATTGAAATTTAATTATAACAATGAAGCGAGCATGCCTTGTAGCAGACAATTTATGATGTTTACATTA
Organism: Carpatolechia fugitivella; assembly: GCA_951230895.1. Taxonomy (NCBI): domain Eukaryota; kingdom Metazoa; phylum Arthropoda; class Insecta; order Lepidoptera; family Gelechiidae; genus Carpatolechia; species Carpatolechia fugitivella. The sequence continues at coordinate 24,786,325 of OX579645.1, read as the reverse complement.
CATAGCGAACAAATTATATTGCGAATAGTATACCAGCAAGAAATAGACAAACGGACACGATTCTGTCTTATATCTAGTCTTATTTATCAGAATCAAGAAACTTTCAGTATGCCCTAAGTATTCAAGCGAAATATTTCCCTTTGTATTGAATTAAATTGTAGTAATTACATCAATTCCGTTGCCATTTATAATTCTAGTGAAATTTTCTATACCTTTGAGGTCATTATTGGACTACTTACTGAGCATGAGAGATGAAAATTATCTTCTTCATCGTGTGGGTCATGAATTATGATAACCTTTAAGTTCTAGCAGTCAATTTAATTGTGATAATCCCATGTCAACAATTGATACATACTTAAATAAAGCAGTAGTTCTACTTTATTTTTCTAATTTTTTTGAGATTTGTACTGTAGATAATGCTAGATATAAAACAGTCAATATGATTTTTAGGTAGGACCTAAATATTGCATAGCTGCTGCTGCTGTGCTGTGTATGATTGTATTTTTATTTTCATTCTTTGAAAAAAAAAACGATCATTAGGACTTTTTTGAAAAAAAAAAACATTCATTTATTGTCTATAGATTTATAGTTCAAAACGAACGAAAAGGACAGAACTCGGACAGGACAGCGAGACAGAACCGAAGATTTCTGACGCGCGTGTCGCCTCGCGCTAAAGCGATCGGCTTTTGTTTCTCTGAGGACAGAACGTACCCCGACCCCGTCCGACATAGCTCCGTGATTTTGACAGGTGCTTGTAGGATAACGTGACTTTGAAGCGGCGACTAAAAAAATACGATATTATTCAAGTATTGAAAACGCACTTGAAATGTGAAAAAATAATTGTCATTCATTACTATTACAAATCGTACTATTACAACAACGTACAAAGGAAAACATCGTAAGGAAACCTGCATACTCCTGCAAAGAAATTAAAAGGTTTTGTTTGAAGTTGACCAATTCACATTGGGCCGACGACGGGGTCGACAATGGCCTAATCGCCCTGCTCCAGGGTAGTCTCGAGCCCCTTCGTTCGGACGTATATGAATTATTGATGAATAAACACGCAGCATTGAACGTCGTTCATACAAGGTCACATGTGCGGGCATTTTTACTAGATCTGTGACTTAAATAATAGGACTGTTACTGTTATTGTATTTGTGACTTAGCAAAACAATTTCGGTATTACGTGTTTTTTTACTTATTTTTTAATAACGGAATCTGCTTTTTCTTATTGAAAAGGCTTATTCAATGTTGCCAAGGTATTTTAAAGCTAAATTCAGTACCTACTTTTTAAAACGACTTATCCCTAAAAAAAGTAGCGTCTTTTCTTTGTTTAGCTCTTTTCTAATTAATTAAAAAAATAGATACAAGAGAACACTGGTTAGTCAGTGTCACTGTCGTCACTGTCGGGACGAGTGTGTTTGTTTTCCTTTCATTGTATCTTTTGACTTTTTGTAAAATGCCTAAAAGGGCGAAGAAAACTGTGCTCACTAGTGAGTGCCGCGAATTCGTATCGTTTGCGCGACTACTTCGAACGCCAATCTCAAAATGGCGGACCATTGTTACCTATAACCCACCCAAGTATGTTGTCGCGTATCTGAGGGGCATACAAGGACCGCGACCGCCTAGCCGGGAATTCCTATTCTATGATAAATATTTAATTTACAAAATACAAACAATCATGTTATTTTATTTGTAATTTATAAGTTCATACTGGGCATTACCTTTTATATCGGTAGCTAGTATTATAATAGCGGTTATACTAGTATAGTGGACGTATCACATCAACGATCTGCCAAAATCACGGAGCTATGTTGGAGGGCCTATAGTTTTAGATCGTCGCTGCAGCAAAAAAAAATCTAAGTCTATGGTCAGAAACGTGGCCAATGTAAGGCTGTGTTAAAATTGACACAATTTGCGGATTTGTTACCACGGTAAAATTTTAAAAGGCTGTGTTCTAGAGCGTTGCACCAAAACGACTCTAAATGGCTAGGTTGGGTGAAAAATGATAATATATTTTCGAGTAAAAATAACCGCTTTACGTACTTTGTATCTAGAACGTCCCATTCCACACTACATCTCCTAACGGATACAATACACTCGTATGAGATCGGTAGTATGGATGCATTTTGTTTAACACGTTTATCGTTACTAACGATTCAATCCCGATACGCCAGGCCATCGTTAATCGTCTCAATCGGTTATTCCTCGTTCATCAAAAGAACTTAGTATCGCCTTTTTTATGCGTATTGTATTATTATCAACATCATCATTATGTGGGTTTGGGTTCGATAACCGACCTCACAATTTGTGAAGTGGTGTCAGTGTTATAGAGCCGCCAAAGGCCACTGACTTGGCTCATGTAACGACTAGGGGACCAACGGCTTAAACGTGCCTTCCGAAGCAAGGAATCATCTTTCTTTTCGGTTAATCAGGCAGGTGATTCAACCTGCAATGTCCTAACCAAACTGGGGAAAGTCTCCCAAAGAGATTTTAGCTTGACAGTGTCCCCACCGGGAATCGAACCCGGAACCTCCGTAATGGGCGTCGAAATCTCGACCACTCGGGCACGGAAAAACGATACTTATGAGCTAAAATAAAGCTAAAATGGGCGTCAATAGTCCGCACGCACACTGATTTGTCTGATCAAGATACATCAATCAAGATGCCACAAATGTGGACTCGACCTAAGACCCAACGCGACATGTCACCGGCGGCGGCGGCGTCGCGCCCACAGCCCGGATACAGAACTCGTTTCACCAAAATGACCAAATACAGGAATTTCCGAACTCGTGAATATATTATTACTTATCAAGATATAGACGTCTGTTATCTTATTTCTCTGACTTTATGAGTAAAGCTGGTGGAGATGGACAGATACCTGATAAACTACGGTCTACGGTAGAACGCAGAGAGGCGGCTTAAGCATTACTATGACAAACTTATACATTACCTGGCCTGGACATCATCAGCTAATCGGAATCCCATCGATGCAGAATACAGGCTCACGATATTAGTTAAAGGGGATTTGAATTCCATGCTACAGCCTACCCTCAGGTGTGCATTGAGAGCGAATACATCTTGATAAATTAGCCAAGGTACACAGCCGAGTGGGGAGACCTAATCGGAGAATGTGAGCCAAAGACCGACCCAGAAAACAGCGATAGCGCGACGAGCTGAATTCCTTTGCAAAAGTGCAGCAGAGTGTATTTTTTATCTGAGCTGCGCCAAGGCCAGGGAAAGAGGGCAAATCAATCAAAATCAAAATTATTTTATTTGAACTGAGATTTTTATAAATTATTTTTCGATGTCAAAGCCAACAAATACCAACGATAAGAAAAGCTTGATCACGCACGAACTTGTGTGATCAAAGTTTTATCTCCGAAATGAACTTTTTTAGCACAAAATAATTATAAAGTAACACGTTTTAGCGCACTAAAATGCATAAAATAATTTTTATTTATATTTTTATTGGTGTAGTACTCTTGCAGAAAAACGTGGGGTGCATGGAATAGATATTCTAAGAAGTAGAAAACTAGGTGATATGGCTGAAAAACATAAGGAAAAACAGCATAGCTGATGCTGTAACCTTTTCATTGTCTTACTTATTTTCATGTCTGTCTGTACTACTTATTGATATTTGTTAATGTAATGACAATGAATAAATGTCTTATAATTCTTATTAGTGCCAGGGGTGGTTATGTGTTATGTCTTGAAAACTTACAAATAGTTATTATTAGTATATTTTTTGCAGTGCAATTCAATTGTGTTTTTTTATTATTGGAAAGACTTGCGTTTGACCATTATTCTAGCTGATGGATTAATTATAAGGTGTAAGATGGACCACGCTTAGTTCAACGTATTTAAATTTTGCAAGATACCCTGAACATCAAGTAGTACTAAATTGCTAAGACTAAAAATCCCAAGCATGACGAGATTATGTTGTTAGGTTGAGATTACCTTCCGGCTCCATCATGAGACCCTAGACATCACGTATGACTTGTCAAGACAAATCCAACGAGCCCAAACACGACAAGGTTATGTTGAGTATTTGAGGAAACACAGTGGCTACCTTTCTGGCTCCATCATGAGATCCTGGACATCATGTATGACTTGTCAAGACAAATCTAACGAGCTTAAACACGACGAGATTATGTTATGTATTTTAGGAGTTTCTATGGCCACCTTCCGGCTCCATCACGACACCCTGGACATAACGTATGACTAAATATCTAGTCAAAACAAATCCAACGGGCCCAAACATTACAAGGTTAACAAACAAACAAACAAACAAACAGACAGACAAGAAAGCGAGTTAATAAAAACGTGTTAAAATGAAGATAAGTCTAGGCGCCGCCGCATCAACAACCTGTAAACCGCATTCAATTCCGTGCAGTAGTTTTTGCGTGATGCGGAAACAACATACAGACAGACAGACGAAAAAATCTAAAAATAATTTGTGACTTCTATTGCTGATCTGAATTTTTCATCTGCTATGTACAGACATCGGCCAGTTATATTTTAAGTATTTATAAACGTATTGATGAAATTGATTCATTAAGTAAAAAAAAATTATCGATCTGTTAAGTAGGTATAAATACCTACTGAGATGTATGATTTCGCGCATCTGATACATTTTTGTTTAGCCTCGTAATAAATTAACGTTAAGAAACCGGTCTTAATCTTGCTGGAATAGCTAAACACGGATTCCGCTTCCAATTAATACCATGGTTAAAGCCAGACACAAACACGTATCGTTTCTACACATAATATTATCGAGTTTTAGTTTTGGGACCTTTGACTTGACCCAGCAACTATTTTCTGATTTAAAAAATAATTATAATAACGCATGTTTCTTTATTATATCATACATTAGTATAAGATAGAATAGGAGTCTTCATCTATATCTATACTAATCTATACTAATATGATAAAGAGGAAAGATTTGTATGTTTGTAACGAATAAACTCAAAAACTACTGAACCGATTTTAAAAATTCTTTCACCATTAGAATGCTACATTATCCCTGAGTAACGTAAGCTATATTTATTACTAGAAATAATAAGGGATCCTTGCTACAACTTCAGTAACGTGAAACAAGGTGTAAAAAAAATTGCTTTTTTAAATTTCTTTCATTGCATACGCAGCGGAAACTATTGATGATAGAACAAAAAATTGTTCTACAATGGTGTGGGTAGGTGTAGGGTGGGTATAGGGTAGGTGTAGGGTACGTGTAGGGTAAGTGTAGGGTGGGTGTAGGGTAAGTGTAAGGTAGGTGTAGGGTAGTTGTAGGGTAGGTGTAGAGTAGGTGTAGGGTGGGTGTAGGGTGGATGTAGGGTGGATGTAGGGTGTGTGTAGGGTAGGTTTAGGTTGGGTGTAGGGTAGGTATAGGGTAAGTGTAGTGTAGGTGTAGGGTAGGTGTTAGGCAGGTGTAGGGTAGGTGTAGGGTAGGTGCAGGGTAGGTGTAGGGTAGGTGTAGGGTAGGTGTAGGATAAGTGTAGGGTGAGTGTAGGGTAGGTGAAGGGTAGGTGAAGGGTAGGTGAAGGGCAGGTGTAGGGTAGGTGTCGGGTGGTGTAGAGTAGGGTAGTTTTTCATTTGATTTTAGTAGTATGTAAATTAAAGAGTCCATAATGTAAAGAATAGGATTTTTGTTTTTGACGTTGATCTACCCGCGCGAAGCCGGGGCGGGCCGCTAGTAAAACTATAAAATTACTTTATTAATCTATCAATCATATTGCATATCAATCAACGAACAATTAGTGTAATTCGTTATATCAATGTATGATTAGGTATAGCATATTTTATGTGGCAGAGGAGGGCGGGGATACGGCGACATATTGCGTGGTCGGGAAGGAAGGAACCCTAAAATTTATAAGGAAATAAAAATATTAAAATAAAAAACGGCCAAACACGGGTCAGGACACGCAAAGTGTAGGGTTCCGTAGTTGTCCAATACTACTTAGGTACCTGTTTAAGACAGTTAACATTCATCAAAATATTTTCTTACTTGAACAAGTACAATAGGTCTATTATTCAATAACCTGTAAAGCCTACTCCTACTTGATGTTGATAATTTTCCTTTTAAATTCATCATATACACTACAACCGTGAATTTTTTCACATTTCTAAATACAACGGTTTCAGGGGTTAGGGGGGGGAACTCTAACAAAAATAAACACTTTAAAAAGAAATATTACTGAAACGTATACAAGCATCGAAAAATGGTTTTAGCAAACCCCTATTATTTTTGAAAAACCTATCCAACGATACCTCACACTGTGAGGTAGTCGTGAATAAAAAAATAATCCCCACTTCACGTGTACCAGAGGAACCCTAAATTATTATAGCTTTCTCGACATGATTAATATGTATATCCATGCCAAATTACAGCCTTCTAGTACTATGAGTCTCTGAGCTATGCCGCGGATGGACAGACAGACAGACAGACATACAGACAGACGGACGGACGTACGGACATGGCGAAACTATAAGAGTTTCATTTTGACTCAAAAAAAATCAAAAATCAACGGCCCGTTATAGTCCACTGCTAGATTATGAGCCTCCTCCACTTAAGTGGAGGGTTTTGCCATAATCTCCACGCTTGGCGGGCGGGTTGGAGATTGCAGATTAAAAGGTTACTGTATCAGAGAGCGCTGCTGCCCGTTCCCTGTTCAATGTGTAGACCCTAAGTCGCCTCTTACGACACCCACGGGAAGAGTAGGGGTTGGTGACAAATGTATTCTACTCTGCCGTCACCACACGGCGTCTTTTTGACTACAGAGCCCTTAAATTTCGAGAAATTAAAAAAGTTGACTAAGGTAAAACCTAATTTAGGCAATCCATCCATGATCTGTTTGTAAATAAAAAAATATCTTTTATCCAATAAACAATGGGTCATCATCATCATCATCATCTCAGCCGAAAGACGTCCACTGCTGGAGAAAGGCCTCCCAAGGATCTCCACAACGACCGGTCCTGCGCTTCCCGTATCCAGCGACCTTCACCAGATCGTCGGTCCACCTTGTGGGGGGCGCTGCGTCTTCCGGTGCGTGGTCGCCATTCGAGAACTATTCTGCCGAAGCGTTCCTTTGAATGTTGTTAAAAAATAAAGGAATGTTTTCTTTCAGTGTTTGCTATCTTGCATATTTAAGGCTTTCCTCTTTAACGCAGTCTGAGTCTGACCGGAAGGTCGCTTGCTGTGTGCAATCAAGGGCGAAGTGATACAGCCGCTCCACTAATGCGGTCACTAAGTTATTTCTGCGATTTGCACAATAAGGCTATATGGTTAATATACAGAGTGTAAGTGTCAGAACCACAAAATGATAGTTCAGTTAATTATTCTGAATCACAATCCACTGGAATTTCGTTTCGGTTTTTTTGTGATTTATATTTCAGTTTGATTACAATAGTTCAATCAAGTAAAAGAGCTATAATTAAAAAGCATGCTGCGTGTGACCGCACTGCGGGCGTAATAGGGATTAATATGCATTAAAAAAATATAAGATTTTTTCATAGTTCATCTGAAAGTATACAAAAATAGAATACTGACAGTCAAAACAGAATCGAAATTGATCGAAAAACAAATATATCTGTCTCTCTTTTCATCATCAACGAAAACAAAATTTTCTATGGCGGATATATATTATGGCCCGCATGAACAATGACGTCAATGGTCATGTCGGACCTCTCTGTCTAACCATCAACTTTGAAGCCTTATAACTTTGTTTCTGAGCAAGAAATTTAAAAAAATATTTTTTTATGTGTTTATCTGGTACTTGAAATATTTCGATTAATGAATTTAAAAAAAATGTGCATATTCCCTATTGTACATTGCGTATGAATGAGCAGATAACAGAAACCCGATTTTCCTTACACGCACACACACACACGCACACTTATACTTAACCTTTCTAAAACTTTTAATTATTTTTTCAATACACCTTGTTCGAAAATTGAACTTAAGAAGACTGTGCAGTAAATGCATTTTACCGCACTAGTGCGATTTTATAAAAAAAAATAACTCCTACAAGTACGGTCTTCAAAACTATTATTCAGCCATGATCATTTTGACAATAAAAAATATTTAAATCGATTCATACAAAGAGAAAAGTATTTTATTACCCGACTACGGCGAAGCAAAAGGGAGGATTTTTTTATTTTTTTATTTAAACAAATTGTATTATTATCAGCCTGTAATATTTTAATTATAAAAATAAAATTATCTCGATCAAGGAATCAATTCGTAGAGACTAAATGTTCGCCAGAGCCTTTTCTCCGTAATTATGTTTATAAAAAGAAACATACTATCGTTTTGTGGTTGGCGCCAAGTTTATAAAGTTTTCATTTAATTGTTTTACATTGAATGTTGTTTTATGAGTTATTAAGTGTTGATATTTAATGATAAATGTGAATATTAAGGATACTCGAAAATGCGCGCGATGTTCCCATTAGTTCTATTGCTAAAGGTTAGTTTTTACAACTTTTACATGATCAATTTTACCTGTAGTATCATAGCTTTTGTAGGGTGAGTACTACTATGTACCTTTCTTAACAATTTCAATTTAATTATTTACGCTCAGTTTTCTCACAAGTGGATTGAAAAACGTTGTAGAACGTGTAGAACACACGGATCTTAGGTTTTATAACAAACTCGTGACATTATAAACCCTCGCCTGCGGCTCGGGCTTACAAAAGTTAGCTCGTTTGTAATTTGCCACCTACGATCCTTGTATCGTAATGTACTATTACAATGATATACGAAAATGCACTGATCAGTTTGTGGAGCCTTGTCTCTTTCACTCTGTTCCTACCTATAGGTATATAATTATAGGTATAGCTCCGTCTGCGCTTAATACTGCATAGAAAATTGTGTTACAGAGCACTCAACAATAATGCGGCAGGGCTGATCATATTTGCCGTACAAGTACAACCGCCTAGAACACTGAAGCAAATACGACGAAAAAGCTTTGGTACTTACGGCTCTAAAATACACTGATATTTTTATCTGTGAGTGCTACGAAACCGCTACGATGTTTGACGTGTAGAGGGCCAGTTTGCTGCGCGCAGCGAGGGAACTGCGCTTTTACTGAATGGACCTCTATAGGTCAAGGGGTAAGAGCCTTCTGCTCCCCCGCAAGTCCGCGCCCGAAATATTACCACTCTGGTAGAAATTGCGATCAGTCCGTTAAAGAAAGAGAGGATATACGAAAAGGATAAGGAAAACGTCGTAAGCGCCGTGAAACGTTAGACATTAGGGAACATGCATACAAAATATTAGATTTTTTCATAGTTCATCTGAAAGTATATAAAAATAGAATACTGACAGTCAAAACAGAATCGAAATTGATCGAAAACAAACTATTACAAACATTATTAAACAAATATATCTGTGCCTCTCTTCGAAAATAACATTTTCTATGGCGGATGTATGGCCCGCGACACATATTATGACGTCACATGTGTCGTCGGACCTCCCTGTCTAACCATCAACATTGAAGCCTTATAACTTTGTTTCTCAGCAAGATATTTGGAAAATTATTTGTTGTGTGTTTATCTGGAACTTGAAATAATTCGATTAATGAATTTAAAAAAATTGTGCATGAGCTCTATGTACTTAGTTCAGGAATTGAACCCGGTCGTATTGAAGCAAAAAACTTACACATCGATAAAATATGTTTTGCTTTTCCATCCCATAGACCCTGGGATACTGAGTATATTTGTATTGTATTGTATACTCATAGAAAAAAAAAACCACCCTAATTTTCTGACTTCTTTAGCGTGACAGATGTGTGGAACCTACGCAGCCACGGATACCAGCATTTTACTATCCTGTCTGGAAAGCGGGTGGCGGTCGTGTAATTTTGAATTTCGAGTTAATTGTCTACGTTTATCCTGCGCTGCTACGAAAGGTATAAAAATAAACAACGAAAGGTAACCTGAAGAACATGCGCAATGCAAAGTGATTCAAAGGTTGTGATGTGATTGAAGCTGAACATCCCGTACAGCGCTGTGGCCTGTGTGATCGGTCTCGCTAATTCAGAGTAGGCCCGGGACCCTCGGTACGCACGCAGTACACGCATACGAACAGGTGCTTGCAGCTACATATTTCGTGTATCCGGTGCGGATGCACTGCAGGTTGATCTTCGTTTCCTCCCCTTGGCATTACCGTGTGGTGTGTTTGCAGATTGTCCACCCAGTTTACTTGTTCTTACGAGTATTGATTGTACAAAAAATACTTTAAAATTATTTGTATTCTTAAATTGTTGTTTTTTATTTAGAAGTGTACGTAGGTACATATAGCCTAATTCTAAATACAAATAAAAGCTCTCCACTCTGCTAGATTTCATGTAAATAATTACGCATCATATTATTATGATAATATTTATTTTATTTACACACAAGACACAAACTATTTGGACACAGGCACGAATAGATCTTACTCGTAATATGACGCAGGCACAGCGTCTCGCCGGTACCGGTTTTTGGAGATTTACGTGAAAATGTAACCATTTCTTTGTTTTGTGTGAGTGGACGGGTTGACATAACCTTGCTGGACTGGCCTGGCACCGATGGCTCACTGGTCCATCCCAATGCTATATAAGCCGTGCGGAGTGGCCGGCCACGACACTTGCCGAGTCACTTTGTTTCGGAGGCCGCCGCATCACCGCCCCGACATGAAGCAGCTTTTGGTGAGTACATATGTAAACTTCAAACCGTCAAGCTTAATACAATATCCAACGGACGGATAATAGTTTGTGTAGCTCTATATTTTACATCAAGTGCAATTTTGTGTAGCGTTGTGGTTAAACTTTTCACAACTTTGTAGGTTTTCACTATCAATCAAGATCTTCTCAAAAGGTTAATTTAGCTTGGCGATTTAACAATTCTATTTCTCGACAAAGTGCGCTAATACAAATTAACAAAGTACAAAGAAATTATCGGGTGCCTAACTACGAGTATACTCCCTGGTCTATCAACATTTTAGTTTTTTTTTTCTACAATAGCACAAAATAGCATGCACAGAAAAACCTCTTTTTTAAATCCTTAAAACTACACGTAATTTTTAAACAACAGGTACTTAGCAGTCTTGAAACTTATGAAATCACGATTTTGTGCCGGGATGTGAATATCGTGGGAACGTTATAAGTGTGTAAAATATAGTTACATACAATGCAACATTTAATGTTATTCGAAACTTGACATCTTTGCTTGTTTTTAGAGCTTCCGATTTAAGTAATATCTGATACGATTTTATTTTACAATGTAAATTTCTGTGACTACTGAGAAAAAGGCCTAATCTTACAAGACGCATGGCTGTTTCACAAAGCTATTAATTATAATTACAGCATAATGCATCGCATCATTAAAATTATTTTAAGAAATGAACGCGCACGTTTGCTATTGTGAATGTGAACTTGACATTTGGATTTTATTTAAGTAGTTATGTAAGCAGGAATATTTTGGCGTTTTTTGTTCATTATGAGTAATTATTACGTCTCACAATACGATACTTTAAAGTTTAGTTAAATATTTCTAAACCTTGACAAGATCTCTTGCCATACATATTTTATCGTATTATTTTTATACAATTGGATTAATGAAACGACGAACAGCCTCCGTGGCCGAGTGGTCGAGATTTCGATGCCCATTACGGAGGTTCCGGGTTCGATTCCCGGTGGGGACACTGTCAAGCAAAAATATGACATTGCGGGCTCAATTACCTAATTGTCCGAAAAGAAAGATGATTCCGTGCTTCGGAAGGCACGTTAAGCCGTTGGTCCCGGCTACTATCTAGTCGTTATATGAACCAAGCCAGTGACCGGCTTGGCGGCTCTATAACACTGACACCAGGGTTTGTGTGACCGGTCGTCGACCTTACAACCCACACGATGATGATGATCATCATCATCAACTGGCCGTTACAGTCCACTGCTGAATGATGATGATGATGATGAATGAAACGATTAATCAACAAATCTAAGCACGCAGCATTTATTAAGGAATAGGTAGTAAGTCAACTACAAAAAATTGTGTTCAACTTTAAAACGCTTCGTACTTCATGGTTTTTTAAAACATATAGTCAAGATAGGTACCGACAGTTTTTTATAATAATTTATTTCCTTACCAAAACTTATGGAAAATAAAAAATGTTATACGAACTTTTTATTGGTTATAATAATATACATACCTTGATATGTAGGTATGTTGATACATAATCATCGTGATATTGCTCAGAACACATTTTTAAATTGTGAAATTATTTCAAAGCTGGACTAGATCTTTTACTGCCATTCCTTATTTTTGTAGTCATTTCAATTTATTTTAATGTAGCGTCCCATATCATTCGTAATTAAAACGAAAAGGATAGCTGAAAAGCTAGCTAAAATTATTATTATATTATGTCACCCGGATTATATGTAAATTTCTTCCCGGATTTTTTGCTATCCTGTATTATAATTTCACATCTCCACAAACTGATATAGAGAAATCGACACTCGAAAAAATTTCTGAACGTTAAAGCAACCAATAAAACTGGGTCTCTTTTTTTTCGAAGACAAAATACTGAACGACCTTCCGGTGAAATATGGTTCAGATTCACCCCTAGTTTCATTAGTTCGGTTCGGTGAACCCATATAATAATATATCACTTTGTGAAGACGTACACACTGTATAATATAATTGTTATTTCCTGATCCTATACCCTTTCGATTGATACTATTTTAGAACGTTTTTTATATATTTCACTGGTTAAAGCAATACTTCCAAAGGGTTCTTCAAGTTCAGCCGGAACAGTTCAAGAAATCATCTTAGCAACATTTGTTTGTTTTATTATACCTACCTTGATATTGGAACCATCTATTCATGTTTGTCCCCATTTGGGGTGTAATATAATAAAATAAATTAAAAATTAAATAAATAAGATAACCATTTTGAAAACAGCTCCATATCATCAAAATAAAGTATACATAATCTTAAAATACTTGTTGAGTTGTTCTTTAAATAATTTAATCACTCTTCTGTTTACTGGTATAATCTTATCTGCTTGATTGTATTCGTGATTAAAGGTTGTTAGATACCGCTGCAATTGCATGTGAAAACCCTTTGTATTACGATATGGTAGTTGACAGATGAAGTTCATCGCACTCCGAACTGACGACCAAAGTATAAACCGTTAAACAGTTGCGCAAGGCTTAGGCCTGGCTCCGGAACCGACAAATTGCCGGCCGGCGGCGGCGCCTTGACCTTGCCCCTGCACTTTCTATTCATCATCCTATCTACAACGATGAACGAGATACGTAAAATTCATTGTTTTAAATCGGTATGTCCGTGGCTGTGCACTGTTGTCACGCACAGAAAGCTTAGGAAGTCGACGGAAATGTCAAAAGCCCGTTAACCATAACTATTTAAACCTTTAAAAAAATTACCAGCACCAAATAATATTCTTTTCAGGACAAATCCGTAACTAATCATAACTCAATCGAATTAGACAAACATTTTTCAATACTCATTCCGACCCCATAACATTGCGTAATATAAACTAGATCTTATTTCACTCAAACGCAAGCATAGCAATGCAACAAGTCGTTTCGTGAACAGCCGGTGAAAAACGATCCGATTTCTCAGACGACTCGGGAACGAGTTGGTGCTTAATTACATACCTGGTATTATAATATTATAATAATACGAGTATTTTCACACATTCACTCCTACATTTTGATAATTCATGTCCGTAAAATTATATTGACTTTCTTCTTTGCAGGTTTTGTTACTGGCAGCGGGAATAGCTTCGGCTGATATTGGCCTGACGTACAGAGTGCCTGAAACGTCATATGGAGTGCCTTCTTATCAATATAACAATGCCGACTACAATACAGGACACACAGGCGAGAACGGATACAGCTACAAGGCAGAAAGCTCTGCACAAGCTGGATATCAAGGTGCTAATTTCGGCCAGCAGAACCTAGGTTACCAAACTGGATTCCAGTCTACCAGTTCTTTGGGAGCAGATGCTAACAATGCTGGATATCAAACAGCCAATTATCAAAACAACCTAGGCGCGGGTAATCAGTACTACCAAGGATCAAACTCTGGGTATAATACTGTACCACAGACGTCGTACCAGTATAGCGGAGATGCTTCTCAAGGAGGCTACCAAACATTCAACCAATATCAAACTGCAAATGAATACCAGTCTTCTTCTGTACAAAAATACCAAGAACACTATAATCAATTGCAGCAACAACCTGCTCAAGTGTTCAAGCATTTCTACGTGCACGCTGCTCCAGAAGAGCCAGAGGAGCCTAAACGAATTCAGCCCGTTGTTCTCCCTCCACCTCAAAAACATTACAAAATTATTTTTATTAAGGCACCAAGCCAAACCGTTTATACACCTCAGTACATTCCCGTCCCTCAAGCAAATGAAGAAAAAACTATTGTTTACGTCCTGGTCAAGAAACCCGGAGAACAACAAGATATTGTAGTACCGAAAGTGGAACAGAAGGCGCCTGCTAAGCCCGAGGTTTTCTTCATCAAGTACAACAACAAAGCCGATTCGTCAGCTGTAATTAATAATATTGTAAACGATTATAATAAAGTTAATACAGTTCATTTCGCTGGTGGGTCCGGTTCTGAAGGTACAGGAGCGACGAGGGGACAATATCAAACTGGAACGGGACAATATAGTCAGAGTAGTTCTGGTCAGTACAACAAAGATACGTCCCAAGGATCGCACAACCAGTTCGCGCAGAAAGAGAGTAATCTAGCTTCTGCTGGCGTTGAATCTCAGACCTTTGGAGGGTTATCCAACCAAGCCACGTCCACAGCTGACGCCAGCGCCGCACCAGCCACTGCTAGCTACAGCTCCTCAGCCTCGTCTGCAGGCTACTCCACAGGTGCCTCCGGCAGCACTGCCTCGAGCCTAAACGCAATTTCAACTAGTCAAGGTGTTCCCCATGAAACATACGGACCTCCTTCGTTCAGGGTATAATATATCATAAGGTAGCAATCAATGACTAAATAAATCAATTTTAAATACTTTTGTAGTCACAATTATTTTAAATTATTAATAATAAACAGAAACACACACACACACACACAAAATATACTCATATCCTGACTCAATCAGTGTTATTTGTAATCTATGCGCAAATAAAACATTGTCATGTACAATAACTTTTCTCTTCTCACGAAACATGGTCGAGAAACGACAAAAAAAGCAACTTACTAAATAAATAATAGCGCCTAATATAGGTACGAGTATAATATTCTATACTATTCTATATTATAAAGAGAGAAGTCCGTATTAACCTTCGATCACTTTCTGTGATCGCTGTGATCGAAGGTATTAACTGACCGACTGATTGATTGACTGACTGAGTCATCAACGCACAGCTGAAACTACTGAAGCTAGAAACACCAAATTTACACAGTAGGTTACATTTATGACGTAGGCAAGCAATAAGAAGGGATTTCGGAAAATTTTCCCTCTAAGGGGGGAAAGAGGGGGATTCAAGTTAGTATGAAAGTCCGTCATTTTAAAAGTTGGGATCATGAAAATTTTGATTTAGACTGCGATTAATAAATCATTAGACACGTGTTTTAGCATTTTATCAAATCCCTATTTTGAGAGGGTAAGTAGGTATTGAATGTTTCTAAGGAAAATCTGTCATTTCTAAAGTTAGGAACTTGAAATTTTGGACTTAAGCTAAGATTAATAAATCATTTAACACGTATTTTAGCAGTTTTTCAAAATCCCTATTTTAAAAGGGAAGTAGGGAGGAATTAAACTTTTGTATAGAATGTCAGCCATTTTTAAAGTTAGGAACCTTACAAATTGTATTCAGACTGAATTATTCGGTTCAAGCTCCAAAATGTTTTTGAAATCCCGACTTGAAATCCTTAAAGTACTTAGGTATTTAAAAAAATGCTAAAACTCGAACAGAGAGCCTGGAAAGAGCTTACGCGTTTTGAAGTTGGTTGGGATGTGTTTTACAAAAAAAAAGTTAATAAAAAAGGTGACCAAAACCAAACCATACATTTTATATTCAAAACTGTTTCAATACCTATAGATAACTTTTTGAATTACTCAAATCGGACATTCCATTCAGAAGATATTACGAATTTAGGAAAATAAAGACCGCCGCCCGCCGCACAATGACCAGTGTGGCCCCACGCAAAGTGAAGATGTCCCCACATATTTATTATTTATTTATTATTTACAGATACTTATAAGCATTTAAGCAAATAGACTTTTTCGACGTCAAAGCTATCATGGATGGCCCGTTCATTAGTGTAGGCTCACTGTGGAGAAGAACGGCCAAAAGAAACTCAACAGGATTCGTATTTATGTACTTTTCTTTTAAATAAATAAAGAATCATACATAAGCCATAATAACAATCTACTCCGCTGCTTTGGAACAACAGTTGACCAGACGTTTTTATCATCTAAGTAATCATTTATCGTATAGTAGGCCTTAGAACATAAAATATTTTTAATTTTAGTTTTAAATTGGCTATCAGACAGATTTACAGTATCATCTGGTATTTTATTATAGAAGCGAATACAGTTCCCCATGAATGAATTAACATTCATTCATGGGGAACCTTACACACTTACACAGTCTAATGGGTGCGCTATTTTATTTTTATTTCTAGTATTTATATTATGCACATCAGAATTCTTAAAAAATAGCGTTTTGATCTTCCGGACATACAAGATGTTTTCAAATATTATGTACTGTGAGGATACCGTGAGGATATCACAATTCTCTCAGGGAATCGCGACCACGCAATTTATATATGAAAAGTATCCGCCCTCATCTGTAACACAAAGATGCTACCATAAAAGGCAGGTCATCTATCTATATACACTAATAAAAATAGGAACGGTTCAAGAATTGAGCCCTGTGGCACGGCCATTCTGACTTTAGATCCCAGTGACTTCGTGCTGTTTATTTGAAGCTACGCTCGTGCGCCAAAATACTTCGGGTGTAATTGATCGCGCCCTTGGTTAACAATCTACTATATAAATTCTCCAGCTTGGGAAAATTGCTTTCTTGCCCGAAAAGAGGGTTCTTAATTTTATTTTGAAGCATGTAAAACCATAGACTTAGATTTTTTTTTTTTAAATTTTTTGTACCATAATTTTGATAATTTTTGCTATTAGTCGGTACAGAAAGCGGTTTATGCATTAGAGTTTTTGGCTCATTTTTGATAGAGCTTTGTTTATCTTGTACATACTAAATCTATGTGTAAAACATCTCTACAGATGAAAATTTAACTGTTATCGAACTCAATTTCTTAGTAGTGATAACCATGACGTTAGCCAGCATCAGCAACGCATAAACATCTCCAGCTGATTACTATTCAGTGTTGGATTTCCCATTGCAATATAAAGTTGGCACACTAAAGGTATTTTAATAGCTAGTCCATCCGCATAACTGAATGACGTTATCTTTGATTTATCGTGTTGTGTGCTTTCAGTTTGCGAACCAGAATACAGTATACCCAAGTGGTTCATTTAGCTAGTAATGTGTTGGAGCCGAGCCGATAATATTTCATTCATGATATGCATTGTTTGTGAATGGAATGCCTCTATTTCGGGGTAGTGGCGCGTGATATGTTTAACTCGAGCGTTACGAGGCCAGTGATTGAGGATATATTTCACGAATGCACTTTCGAGGAGTTGCCAGAGCCAAGAATGTGGGCGCCGGGCAGTAATTGAAGCGCGCGGTCGGAACGTTCCTCCAAGAGCGCCGTGGTAACCGCCCACCCCGCCGCTCCGCCGCCGCGGCGCGTTCACGCACAATCACATCACAACTAGAAGTACCTTTATTAAATTCTCTATTCTCTATAAATATTCAATAAGCAAAAAAAAAACTAGCAATAAAACATTGTCATCTTTCATGCTCTGAAAGAAGTCCAATAATGACACCAATAAGGACTCGTAAGTCCAATTTACACCCTACTACTAGAGCTGATATACTACTATACCTACGTAACATTGAAATTAGGACTTTTCTTTTTATTACTAATATGCATAGAAAACTGCACAATAAATGACACAGGAATAGACATAATATACACCGTGAAATTTACATCGTTTTGTT
Source organism: Carpatolechia fugitivella (assembly GCA_951230895.1). NCBI lineage: Eukaryota > Metazoa > Arthropoda > Insecta > Lepidoptera > Gelechiidae > Carpatolechia > Carpatolechia fugitivella. The sequence continues at coordinate 24,768,218 of OX579645.1, read as the reverse complement.
CCCGCCGTGTAGTGATAGTACCCGTCAAACTGAACAACTTTTCACGAAAAAAAAATGGGTCGCTCGGGAGTCTCACTTTGTATGGAGAGACCAAAAATTGTTTTGTCGCAGGATTTTTTTTTTCGTGAAGAGTTTTTCAGTTTGACGGGTACTATCACTACACGGCGGGAACAAAACGATGTAAATTTCATGCTGTATATAACTATATTCAGCCTACTCAGCCTACTCAGCCTAGATATTACTAATATAAATTTAAAAAAATATATATTTTGCTTGAATATGCACAAATTCAATACAAATTCAATACGAACGCCAAATACTATTCTAGTAAATTATTTTCAGTACACCTTGCTCGAAAATTGAACTGACGAAGGCAGTAAACTGTGCGGTAAATACATTTTACCGCACTAGTGCGATTTTATTACAATTTTGTTTTAATTTCTACGGTTTTCAAAATTATTATTCAGCCAGGATCATTTTGACAATAAAAAATATTTAAATCGATTCATACAAAGAGAAAGGTATTTTATATTTTATTATTTCAACAAATTGTATCTAAAATCTTATCAGCCAGTAATATTTTAATTGTAAAAATAAAATTATCTCAATTTAAACAAAGAATCAATTCGTAGAGGCTGAATGTCCGCCAGAGCCTTTTCTCCGTAATTATGCTTATAAAAAAGAAATAAATATACTATCGTTTTGTTGTTGGCGCCAAGTTTGTAAAATTTTCATGTAATTGTTTTACATTGAATGTTGTTTTATGAGTGATTTTGTGTTGATATTTAATGATAAATATGAATAGTAAGGATACTCAAACTGCGCGCGATATAATAAATGTTAGTTTTTACAACTTCTACATGATCAATTTTACCTGTAGTATCATAGCTTTTGTAGGGGTACGTTTCTTGACCAATTCAATTTCAATATTTACCATCAGTTTTCTCTCAAGTGTATTGAAAAAACAACACACGGATCTTAGGTTTTATAACAAACTCGTGACATTATAAACACTCGCCTGCGGCTCGGGCTTACAAAAGTCACCTCGTTTGTAATATGCCACCTACGATCCTTGTATCGTAATGTAGTATTGTAATTTATGTTTATTTTACCCATGTAATAGTGAAAATTTAATTGATGTACGTGAATTTCAAAGTCAATACATCTTACTCGAAAATTGAACTTACGAAGGTAGGAAACTGTGCGGTAAATGCGTTTACCGCACTAGTACGATTTTCATTACCATTTTTTTTATACGGTCTGCATAATTATTCTTCGGCCAGGATCAATTTAACAATAAAAAATAAATTGAATCGATTCTTACAAAGAGAAAATTATTTTATATTTCTTTATTTCATCAATATTTTTTTTAATGTTATCAGTAATATTTTGATAATAAAAAAAAAACTCGATTTCAACGAAGAATCGATTAGAAGCTGAATGTTCGCGAGAGCCTCGTCTCCATAATTATCTTCTTCTATATAATAAAAATTAATTGCTGTTCAAGTCTCGCTAAAACTCGAGAACGGCTGAACCGATTTGGCTAATTTAAGTCTTGAAATATTCGTGAAAGTCCAGGGAAGGTTTGAACGGTGAGAAAATATGGGTAGGGTAGTTGTAGGGTAGGTGTAGGGTAGTTGTTGGATAGGTGTAGGGTAGGTGTTGGGTAGGTGTTGGGTAGGTGTTAGATAGGTGTAGGTAGGTGTAGGGTAGGTGTAGGGAAAAATGGCAGGACAATGCCTGCCGGGTCAGCTAGTTCTTATATAAAAAAACCTATTATTTTGAGGTTAGCGCCAATTTTGTAAAATTTTCATTCACTTAAATTGTGTTACATTGATTGTTGTTTTATGAGCGATAGTACATCAACTAGGTACTGTACGCGATATAATAAAGGTTAGTTTTTTCAAAACTTTTTCATGAACAATGTTACTGGTTTCTCAATACACTTGTGAGAAAACTGATAGTATATAATGAAAATAAAATGGTAAAGAATGTTACCCCTACAAAAGGTACGATACTGCAGCCGGTTAGCGCGATCGTCCCCCAGGTAGTACTGGGGACGAACGCTTCGACAGAAAAGTTCTCGAATGGCTACCACGCACCGGAAGACGCAGTGTGGGTAGGCCCCCCAAGGTGGACCGACGATCTGGTGAGTTGACAGCATGTGATATATCACGTACCTTATATGATATTATTTACATTTTTACGTTATTCTCGCGCGTCGACCACAATCGTAGTGTTTTTCAGAGACTAGTAGATATTGTTTGTCATTTAGCACAACAAGAACTGCCTTTCAGAGGGCATGATGAGACCAAAACTTCATTAAATAAAGGAAATTTCTTAGAATTAGTATCTTTGCTTTCGAAATACGATCTCGTCTTGGAAAAACACATGCAACACCAAAATAGCGGCAAACCGGGGCCAAGTTATTTATCTAACAGAATTCAAAATGATATTATTCATTCAGAAGCCGAGATAATTAAATCGCGTATCGAGTCAGAGATCAAAATTACAAAATTTGTTTCAGTTATTATTGACGAAACGCCCGACGTTAGTAACAGGGAACAATAAAATTGTGCTTAATTCTCAGATATTATTTTGGCAGTGATATTCATGATCGTTTTTTGGGATTTATTGATGTTTCTGAAAGCCGCACATCAGACACACTTTCTAAAGTAATTTTAGAGTCACTAAATAAACAAGAATGCACCGAAAAACTCATAGCACAAAGTTATGACGGTGCCAGTGTTATGTCAAGTTAGAGTCCAGCAGAAGGTCAAGGAGATTTGTCCACAGGCAATTTTCATTTGGTGTAATGCTCATATTTTGAACTTGGTGTTATCCAAATCATGTGGAAGGATTGGCGAAGTGAGCTCGTTTTTCTCAGCCCTTCAGGCATTGATTAATTTTTTTAGTAACAGCACAAAACGGGCTGCTTTTTATGATAAACATTGCAACAAAAGATTGCCTCACACTTCTGCGACACGTTGGTCATATTCCTCACGCATAGTAAACACAGTTTTTGATCAAAAAGACAACTTGATTGAATTATTTACGAATATGACCGACAATCCGCAGGATTGAGACGGTGAAATGATTTTGTCTGCAGATAACTTTTTAAATTCATTGCAATCTTTCAATTTCAACTTTTTTCTTTCAATGTTCCACCCGATATTTGAAAAAACCGACTGCTTGTACAACATCATTCAAAAATCGCAAGTCGATGTCGGTTATTGCACTAATAAAATAAAAGAATTTGAGTTTTGGCTACGCGCTGAATTTCTTGAGCAGTATGATAGATACTATTTACGAAAAAAACTTTCCAAAACAACACAGCTCCTCGTTTAAGGCGCAACGTCACCTGCGCGCGGGCGAAATACAAACGAATCTTCGTGCAAGTAATTGACAACATATCATCCGAAATAAACGCCCGGTATCCTGAAATTTTTAATTTGGATTTTTTCAATTGTTTAACAATAAATCATATGAGAAATATCGTTCAGATTTTCCAACAGAAGCTTTTGAATCATTGCTAAGCATTTATGCAAACCGTTTTGACCGACAAACTTTAAAAAATCAACTGATTTGTTTGTATTCCTCACCCGAATTAAAGGAGCGCAACGTTTTTGAATTAATAGATTTTATTAATGAAAACAATTTAGAAGATGCCTTTCCCCAGCTTCTAAAACTTGCACATTTAGTTGTAACTATTCCAGCGACTTCTTCTTCCGCAGAACGCGCATTCTCGTCGTTAAAGCGTATTCATACATATTTGAGGAGCACGCAGGGCCAAGAGCGCCTTTCCGAGTTGTCGATAATCGCGATCGAAAAAACTGTTGGTAGAACTAAAACGTTCACCAACTTTTTATAGTGACGTAATAAAATCATTCCTAAAAAAAGACAGACGCATTGATTTAGAATATAAATATAAGATTTTTCTTTTAACTTTTAATTCGTTTTCAGTGTTTCGTAGAGCACCTCTACGATACTTACGGTACTTTAGTATATTTTCGCCCGCTCAAAACAAACAACAACAACAACAAAAGGTTTTTTTCAAAGCCATCGGAGGTATGTCATTGCTGGCGTGTTTTAAAAATTCTGCCTAGTAATATCATGCCTTCAGTGAGCTTTGTTAAACTCTCCGGCCAGGCGTCACCTGCTTTGAATGTGAAGTCTGAAGAGAGAAGAGTCAAAAATTAAGAAAATAATAAAAAAGTTAAGTATTCCTACGAAAATATATCATTGGTATGCCCTACCATTAGAACCTAGGCACGCCACTGGTTACAATTTGATATTCATTGCGTAGCTAATTCGCCTAAACTGTAAGCTCTTAACGTTTTATCTCATTGTCTACGCAATGTACATCGAATTGTACTTGTAAATTGTAACTTGTAGCTTCGTGAAACGGCCCCCTGGTGTTGCGCTTATAAAGCATATTTTTAATGCATGGGAAGATTCTTGCGATATCTTCTGTGATCTTTCAAAAGCATTTGATTGTCTCCAACATAAATTGAAACATTACGGGATCAGAAATAATTCACTCAAACTTCTTGAATCTTATTTAGAACATAGAATTCAGAAGTCACAACATGCATGTAAATGGAACAAGATTCTCTGGTGAGAATGGGAGTGCCACATGGCTCTATCTTAGGCCCTTTTCTGTTTTTATTTTTATATAAATGACATAAATGATAAATGACATATTATGTAGTACAAAACCCGTCAAACATTGTACTTTTTGCAGATCTCTCTCATTTTTAAAATCAGTAGAAGTACACCTCAATACGGTAGTATTAATAACACCCTTAAACAAATTCACGCCTGGTTTACTTCTAATAACCTGGTACTGAATTGATGCAAAACTGCAATAATATGCATATATAGCTACTGTTAGATTAGTTTACTTCAGGTATTTCACAGTGTTATGTCTTATGGTATCCTCATGTGGGCCGAGCGGCTGATATTAATACAGTCTTCATTCTGCAGAAGAGAGCTATTAGAGCAATTTACCAACTTCGCTGTCTGGACTCACTAAAAGAACTTTTTAAAGAGATAGACATATTGACGGTTTCAGCCTTCGATCACCAGCCAATACATTTATGCTAATACTAGCCGCGGCCCCCCCGGCTTCGCACGGATAGATTAATTCATACTATTTTTATTTTTAGTCAGTCAATCAGTACGGACTTCTCTCTTTATAATAATAGTATAGATGGATTATGTACTCATATGTTAGGAAAAATATCCACTAATTTAGTAAATATTCTGACATTCACGATCGTAATACTAGAAATAAGAATAAATTAGTAAATCACCACTATAGACTAGCTAAGGTTAGTACTTCATTGTGGGATCTGTGTACGTTGCTGTTATAACATTAACAAAATACCTGACGGTATTTTAAGTCTTCCTGAAGAAAAGTTTAATTATCTTGTAAAACAACGCAAAAAGTCTTACTATTAATTAAATGACTATTTGATTGCTAAGGAGGCTTGGTGTTCGGATGCTCCAGCGCGGCACAGGACACATTAAGAGCATTGATTGATTATTGTAAACAACATTTATATTTTAAAAAAAGGAAAAGTACAGAGGATCTGATTAAGCAATTAGTCGTTAATTTTTAATCGTTAATCGGATTAACTTTTTCCAACCTACGCTACCCATATCGCTGTCTAAGAGACGAGGAAAAGAACCCGGTCTTGAAATAAAGATGGGTAGGTGGGTCACTTATTTCACTTTTAGCTGTTTTAAACTTTACAATACTTATCTGCTATTCAACAATTCAATATAAGATCTGCTGAACAATTTTCTGATAAAGTGTAGGTTGGTTATAAACGCATTGGTCATAAAACAAAATAGGTTTGTTTTCAATTTATTTTAAAAATGTACAGAATAACATGTCTACTTGGAGTTTTTTTATTAAATATTTCTACTGGCAACAGATCAAAAGTGAACCTCGTATATTTCATATGCCGCCGCTGCGAGACGGTGTCTGCCGACAGGTGTTGCGTCGGTACCCTCATCCTGCCGACGGTGGCGCTCACCACATCCTACTGCGCACAGCATTGCCACCATGTAACGTATAAGGGTAAACTAATCCCAGTGATGAAGTCACACGTTCATCATCATTACAAAATTCCAGTATTAGAAAAACATTGGAAGCAGACGTTCCTGCGAAACGATATCGCGCTAGTGCACTTCAATTATGACTTCAATAGAACAGTCACGAAATTAAGCGCACTTGAAGGAAACTATGCAATTGGATTGAAAGCCACGATGCTTGTAATAACAAAAGAACCCAAAGTTACGATTCAATCGGTTTTAATAACCCCGTGCGATAAATCAGTAATAAAAAATAAAGCCTATTATGTATGTGTAACATATAAAAATATTTTTAAAGAAAGTTTTAGACAGTGTAAAACTCAACGGCAAGGGATCCCATTGCTTCTGGACGGAAAAATTATTGGAATTAGTGGAATTCCAGAATATGTAATGTGCAGCCATCACCAGAAATTCTTCATACCTATTGCTCCTGCGCTTTCGTGGGTTGAAATAACATTAAGCAAACTCAATTATTACCGCCGACAAGCTGGCGGGGCTATCAGTGAAATTATCAATATAAGTACATCTAAAACGATAACACTGAAAGAACAAGAGAAAAACAGTGCAATATCATCGAAAATTCCAAAATATATTTCTAATGAAGATTTGCACTTCCGAAATAATGATATACACGAATTATTATTGCAAAAACCAGAAGCATATTCACCAGATTATAGTAAATATCAATTTAAGATTCCCAAAGAAAGCCAATATCCAAGGTTGACGGTATATACCTTTATAAGACCTGATAGGCCACACACTACACTTTACAGTAAATACAGTTTCAGACCTCGTAATGCTAATATCAAACCTGCAAAGTCTGTTCTGAGACAGCCTTATATTTTTGAGAAGTTTAGTTTAAGAATTCGCGATAAATTGAAATCCTCCTCACGTCGTCTGCAACATTCAACACTCTATAGTAAATACAGTTTTAAATATTTTCAAAATGTAAACGCATCGACAACGACAGCTTTACAACTTCGAATTTTAAAATCTGGTAAAATAGTATATAAAGCAATACCTTTTACACCGAATAGAAATCAATACGACAGAAATGGGACAAATGCATCTTTACCATCAACCAAAGCCATTCAGGTCACATCAGTGCAAACACTTTCAACGAAAGTATCGCCGACGCCCATGAACATCACAAATGTGTTATTTAAGTTTACAAAATCAGCGAGCACCACAAGATCCAGTACTTTGAATACTTCCACTACATCTTCTACCACCACTATTACTAATCCTACCATCACTACTATTACTCCTAGGATCACTTCTACTAATCCTAGGATATCCGTTACTATTCGTATGACCACTACTGCTACTCACAGCTCCTCTGCCACTACTCTTAGCATCGCTTTTACAACACCTAGCACTACTGCTACTCCTACTACTATACGTAATACAACTACTATTACGCCTATTACTACAAAAACTCCTACTGATAGTTCATCTCTAGCAACAACCACAGAAGAAACAGAGGGACCTCTTTTGATGGATCCTAGAGCCAAAATACAAGATAACATAACATGGACCGGACTGAATATGAGTAGAGGACCATCGACGTTTACAGTCTCGGAAGCTATCGAACGCGTAACAAACGTCATGGAGTGGTTTTACAAAAAGATTCGGGACCAACGGCAAAATGGACCACCCCCCATTTTAGTACTGACATCATCCACGTATTCTGACCTAGATCCAAATTTTGTTGATCTCACATAAAATGTAAACCTAAACTTGTATTGTCACAGGTAACGTTTATTTATATTTAACAATTTATTGTTTATTTATTTATTATGTTGTCAAGTCGGGTACCCATCTGTGGGATCAACCCTGTCTGGAGTCAGATTTATTGAGCAGCTTACGATGTCCGACATGATTTACAATATACGACTATTTCTGTATGTAGAACATAGCCGGGACCGAAGCACGAAAGCACGGAACGTCCCAAACTCGTTTTTCATACCTATCGTACTTTCGTGGCAGAATATTATATGATCTCCCTAGATATCGACGTCTGCCGAGCCAAATAGGAAGCGTATGGGAGTTAAGTCCAGGTGTCGAAAAATTACCTATCTTAGGTACTTTTGAAAATTTTTTCTTAGGATCATTCGTAATAGCATCATTATTAACAGCTTAGACTAAATTCCAGACGATTTACAGGAAGCATTTGCAAAAGCAGACGGTTTTTGTAGGTGGGATTTTTACCAAAAAAATACTTTTTGACGAAACTACATTCAGGTGATGAGGTAGCTCTCACACAATCTTAAAAGCCAAGTCTTCCCCAGATATTAGGAAGCGCATGCAAAACCAGACGATTTGAATGCGCCAGAGACTGAAGCTGCTATTTTAGTTTATTATCGTTAACGACTTGTGGGCTAAACTTTAACCTGTTAAAAATGTCTTAATCGAAAATATGATCAATATAAGGGTGTATTAGTGAATAAAATGAGGAAATTATTTTGATAAAAATATTTTTATTTATTCTTACGTCTTATTATTCACTCTCATCTCACTTACTAATCAATACAATTATTACAAATAACAAATCACATCTATAAATAACTGGCCAAGCACGTGTCGGACCACGCAAAGTGTAGGGTTCCGTAGTTGCCTAGTATGCAGAAGTTAGCACACGGAGCTAATAAGTAATGATAAAAATATTCCTTATTTATATTATAAACCCGAAATTTTGTAAGTAGGGATGTATGGATGGTTGTTTTTTACTCTTTCGTGGACGAAATTTAGAATAGAGATAGTTTGTACCCTGATATAACACATAGGATACTTTTTACGGGAAAAAGTCTTATTCCCACGGGAAAATCTTACACAACGCGAGCAGGCGGACCGCTAGTATTTATGTATATAATAAAAACGGGCCCACCTACACAGGGCGATGAAATCAAATACTATAACTAAGTTAAAACATTGACTCCCCGCGCGCAAGCCCCGCAGGGCCATAAGCTCCGCGGCGCGGCGCGCTTTATTCGAAATTCAAAATAGTTTTATTCGAATGTTTCGAATGTTCCATTGGCAACTCGCGATTGTTTACACATTTAAAACTGACTGGTAAATAAGGTAAATAGGTTATGAAATTATTTTAGTAAATGATGTTATGATTTTATTTTTTCGTAATCTTTTTACTGTTCTAATACCTACTTAAATTTACTACCTACATAGACGGACTCCATCAAGTCATTTTCTATGATCATAAGTACATTTTAAAGTTGGTATTTTATTCGTTAACCTGTCAATCCTACTTATTTCACATTTTTTTTTACTTTTCTCGTAGGTACTTAAATTTACTACATAGACAGTTTAAACATTATCAAAGTATTTTATATTGATATTTGTACCGAATTTCTTACTACAACAAGTACATTTCATAAATTGATATACTATTCGTTAACCTGTAAAGCCTACATGATGTTGATAGTTTTCCTTTTAAATTCATAATATACATTACTACCGTGATTTTTTTCACATTTCCAAATACAACGGTTTCGCTAGTAGGGGGGGTAAACTTGACTCTAACAAAAATAAGCACTTAAAATCGAAATATGGTTTTAGCAAACCCCCATTATTTTTTAAACCCTATCCAAAGATACCTCACACCATAAGGTAATCGTGAATTTAAAAAATAATCCCCACTTCTCGTGTACCAGAGGAACCCTACAAGAATTTTTTTTTAAGTTTTTATTCTTTAGTTTTGACGGCATAATTAATATGTATGTCCATGCCAAATTACAGCTTTCTAACATCCATCAAAATATTTTTCTATGATATTTGTAGTACCAAATTTCTTACTTGTACTAGTACTTTTTATAAGTTGGTCTATTATTCGATAACCTGTAAAGCCAACTTGATGTTGATAGTTTTTCTTTTAAATTCATCATATGCACTACTACCATGATTTTTTCACATTTCCATATACAACGGTTTCGCTGGTAGAGGGGGAGGGGGGGGGGGGGAAACTTGACTCTAACAAAAATAAAATTTGCGCTGATTAACCGAGATCCTAACGAGTTTTCGCGGCGTTATGTAACAGTCGATGAAACCTGGATACATCATTATACTCCCGAGACAAAAGAACAATCTAAGCAGTGGACTGAGAGCGGAAGACCTGCGCCGAAGAAAGCAAAAACGGTTTTGTCGGCCAGCAAAGTGATGGCGACTGTTTTTTGGGATGCTCGAGGGATTATTTTAGTGGATTATCTGCAAAAAGGAAAAACAATAAATGGAGAGTACTACGCAAGCTTGCTGCAAAAATTAAGTGAAGAAATCCAGAAAAAACTACCTCATTTGACCAAGAAAAAAGTTTTGTTCCACCATGACAACGCACCCTGCACACACGTCAATGGTTGCAGTCTTGCAATCGCCAAACTCCATGAATTGCAGTTCGAATTGCTACCGCATCCACCCTATTCCCCGGATCTGGCCCCGTGTGACTTCCACTTATTCCCAAACCTGAAGAAATGGTTAGGTGGCCAGAGATTTTCATCAAATGAAGAAGTCATTGTTGCCGTGGACGAGTATTTTGAGGGGTTGGAGAAAACATTTTATCAAACTGGTGTAACGGCATTGGAGAAGCGCTGGACTAAATGCATCAAGGTAGAAGGAAACTACGTTAAGAAATAAATTTATTTTAAATAGATTTTTAAAGTTTTTCTTTGTCGTTTCGGAAACTTATCAATCAGCCCTCGTATGACCTAACCGAAGTGTATTCGTTCTGGGTGGATTTTTTTTTATTGGACCCCCCCCCCCCCCCCCTCTTCGGGTGCTGCCCTGACGTAAAAAACAGCGTAAATACGCAGTAAACTCGATCCATTATTCTGACATGCAATCAGTGACTAAATCGTCCAGAAGTGTAGCAAGCTGAAGTGGCAGTGGGCTGGCCACGTCTGTCGCAGAACCGATGAGCGTTGGAGCAGACGGGTTCTCGAATGGAGACCACGTCTCGGGAAACGTAGTGTGGTACGCCCACCACCACAGGGCACGGGTGCCAGGTGGACTGATGACCTGAGGAAGGTCGCTGGTGGTGGCTGGATGAGGAAAGCGGGTGATCGTAAGTCCAGCAGTGGACTGCAATAGGCTGATTGATTGATTGAATCAGTGGCTTAGAAAAACGCGGCATACCTTTACAGGGCGCATTCCGAATCAGACTTTCAGCGCTGTCAGCGATCAGAAAAGAAAAAAATCGATTTCAGCTCGTCTCGGAACGCAGGGACAGTTGCGTTTTAAACAGCGTGAGCACTTTTTGTACAGACCTGTTTTTGGATGCAACTTTTTAGGCATCCTTTTAGTGAATGAATGCGTATTCGTTGTTAACCATTGTACTTCAAAAATGTGGCGTACAAAACCAGGGGCGGTCATGCATGAAGCCCTGCGTTCCGAGACGTGCTGAAATCGAGCACCCGTAATCGCGTACTGAATCACTGTCACTGTCAGCAGATGGCCAGCAGGCAAAATCAGTCGTTTTTTGCTTTTGTGATCGCTGACGGCGCTGACAGTCTGACTCAGAATGCGCCCAAGGTAGTATCTCTCTCTAGTCTGTTGGCTTAAAGGTCTAGTAGCCGGGCCATAAATTAAAAAAATAAATAGTTTGTCTGTGGCCCAAGGTTTCCCGACAAAATGAATGACAGATGGTTTTTGTGTTGTGCTAAGCCGTGTTCCGTCCGCCTCTAACGAAAATAAAGTTTATAAGTACATATATTATGTAAATTGATTTAACTTCCAGTTTCTAATATAAATAAACTAAATATTTCGTCACCGATAGTTAACAGGAACAGTATTCGAATGTACTAAATGTAAGTCAGCTGTGTGATGTTTCGAGCCCACGCAGGCATTGTGTGATAGTCGCAAATTAGATTTCCAGTCGCAGGTACCTATAACACCTTTGCAAACATGTCTACTGCCGCAAACGGTGCATATAATTTCAAAGTGGTATTGTTGGGTGAAGGCTGTGTCGGGAAAACGTCCTTACTGCTCCGCTACATCGAAGATAAATTTAACGAAAAACATCTTACTACGCTGCAGGTATTTGTGATGTATTACCCATTTCCTTTTTTATCTTTTGTATAAATTGCGAAAAAAATAGGTGTATGTTAAGATATTTCTATTTAATCTATTACATATAGTTGGACGAAAAAGTACCAAAAATTATATAGTACAGTACATAACTTATGTAAACAAATCAAAACTGACTTGATTATTTTGTAAAGAGGACTTAGTTGGGCGTTTGCCGAATCGACACCATTGATAGTATAATTTAAGAAATACTAGGTATAATAACTAGGATGGTTTCATTCTCATGCCCTTCATCAAATTTTGAACTAATTTAATGTTCCAGGCAACGTTTCTCAACAAAAAAATTAACCTTAATAATAAGCGCATCAATCTTTCTATTTGGGACACAGCTGGGCAGGAGAAATTCCATGCGCTGGGACCGATTTACTACAGGAATTCTAATGGAGCTATACTTGTATATGATATCACTGATGAAGACTCCTTTGTGAAGGTAAGTGGATAATTGTGTTTTACAATACTATGGGTTAACTGAGTTAGAGTGTAGTGAAGCAGTGCGGGATGGAGTGACAATTCTAATCTCAATTCAATCAGCACTGTTGCATTATATACTTGAATTGCACTGCTGCTTCACTGTTCTATTCTGGCTTCTACTTTCTGTATACTAAGAAATAACAGCAATCAGGTTTTACCATCCATCCATATCCAGGCAGGCCACATGTTTAAATTGCTGATGCAAATAAAAATATATAAGTAATAAATATATTAGTTTCATTTTGGCTTTATTTCTTTGTGTATTAACTTCACCCAGGGGGTTGTCATCTCTCCGAAACTGGTCTCCAATGCACTGGAGGATGTCTTCAAAACCCTAGACTGGAACGGATTGGGCATCAACATTAATGGCGAATATCTCAGTCACTTCCGCTTTGCCGGCGACAGTGATAATGGCTGAATTGTTGCAGGATCCGCAAAAAATACAGCACAGTCTTAACGCTACCACATTGTCAGTCGGTCTCCTGATGAACTTGGACAAGACTAAGGTCATGTTCAACAAACTAATCAATCCGGAACCGATCTCACTCAATGGCTAAGTGCTCAAAGCTGTCCAAGAATATGTCTACCTAGGGCAGTCATTGCAGTTGGGTAGGGACAACTTCGAGCATGAAATCGCAAGAAGAGTACAGTTAGAGCGGGCAGCATTTAGGAAACTGCGTCATATCTTCTCGTCACCACTACTGCAATGCCTGATAAGGAGCCGAGACGTGGAACATGACGGTGAAGCTGGCCCATCGGCTACATTTCGCTCAGCGAGCTATAGAAAGATCTATGCTTGGTATATCGCTACAGGATAAAATCCGAAACGAAATCATCCAGCAGAAGACCAAGGTAGTTAATATCGTCCAGAACTGTAGCAAGCTGAAGTGGCAGTGGGCTGGCCACGTCTGTCGCAGAACTGACGAGCGTTGGAGCTGATGGGTTCTCGAATGGAGACCACGTCTCGGGAAACATTGTAGGACGCCCCCCGCCAGGTGGACTGATGACCTGAGGAAGGTCGCTGGTGGTGGCTGGATGAAGAAAGCGGGTGATCGTGCGTTTTAGCGTGCCCTTGGGGAGACCTTCATCCAGCAGTGGACTGCAATAGGCTGATTGATTGATTGATTAACTTCACCCCATATTTACTTCTCCAATGTGCTTTATTTAAGGCCCAAGTTACACAGCCATGTGTGATGCAAGGAGTTAGTGCATACAAGTACTGAACACCCTTCTCATAACTTAATCTTTACTTTTGATAATTTTCGTTTAAAGACCAGTACCTTTCCATTAATTTGCAGCTCTTCTTAGAACTTGTTTGTTTGTTTGGTCTTCATTTCACAGAATAAATCATAGGATTAGGGTACTTTCCACTTACTATATTTATGACCGAGTTTGCAGCGAGTCTTTAACGCAAATTTACTACTATCAACTTCCGTAACATATCCAGTTTATTTATTTACAAAAACACCTCACATACCTGATTCAACTACGAGTATATCTGTTATAAGTATACTGCACAGCTATGAAAACAAATTAATCTGAAATTATAAATAAAAGCTGTCAGATATCTATAAATAATACAGTGCTTGATAGATACTTAAATATTTTTCGGCAGGTGAAAAACTGGGTGAAAGAATTAAGGAAAATGCTGGGCACACAGATAGTGCTAGCTATTGCTGGTAACAAAGTTGACATGGAACATGAGCGGACGGTTCCTCTCGAAGAAGCTGAAAGGTACAAACAAAATATATTTTTATTGATAAATAATTTACTTTAATTATTAAGGTAATCATACCTTAATAATTAAAGTAAATTATTCGGCATCAGCCGAAATTAAAGAAACCGAAATTCTATTATATCCTTCAGTCAGGTAATTCAAAAATATTAGACACATTTCTTGTTTTATCAAATTAAGAAAAAAATACTTAGTTAAACCGCATTAAAGTTGGAGAGTGGGGGCTAACTACGTCACAACTATAAGTATAAAATCAACTCAAGCCACCGCACCGTCATATGCTTTTTCAACTCGATATATCTCGAATTACTTTTAATTACTACATGAACAAATCTACTTACTATATAACTCTACGAACGCGCCGCTCATATTGAATAACTCGCTACTCCTTTCTGTGATCGAAGCACTACTCAAGCCGTCCGATCTTCTCGAAAAACTTCAGCCCCTCGGGAATCGACCTCGTCTAAACCGAAGCATTGACTCATCCTCCCAGGCATGCATCCTCAAAAGTCAAAAAATTTATGTTGAAAAGGTGCCCGTTGAAGGAACTGCGATCAGTTGCACTAGTTGAGTCGAAGCAGCGCACGTTATAGCCGATGATTAATTGTCGAAAGATTCGTTACTCTTGGTCCATTAATTTTCAATGCTCGCTGGTCCGAGCCCCTCCTGGTCATCTCGTTCGCCCCATCATTACCAGGGATAACTTTGCAGTCCTTGCAGTATTTTAGTAGACGTCTATCTGTATGTATGTAGTCTATTTGGGTGCATTTTCCACAGCTCTTATATGTTATCAAGTGCTCGTGCTTCTTCTGGAAATAAGCATTGACTATTGATAGGTTATGACGCGTACCAAAACCCAGAATTTCCTCTCCCGGTTTTGGTTAGCTAGATTGATGTATAAGTTTACTATTTTTATTTTAGGATATTGATAAGTGATTTTTGTTGGAAATTTTACATGTTTATATAATTTACCATAATAATGAACCTCCACTTATAAGTTTTACTTACTTGTCTGTTTCAGTTACGCGAGTTCAGTTGGAGCAAAACATTTTTACACTTCCGCTAAATTAAACCAAGGTGTAGAAGAACTGTTTCTAGAGCTGACTAAGGAAATGTCTGACAGATATGAGCAGGCGGCACAAACAGAGGTGACTACGGCCCAAAGGATCCAAATAGTTGATGATGAGGCTCCTACTCAATCTTCATGCTGTTTAGGCATCAGGAGTAATTAAATATTTCATGCTTAATTTATTATTATGTATTTTTCTGTATTTAGATTTAAATTACATACCGACTGCTTGCGAAACCAAGATTGTAAAAGCCATTTTGTGAAATAACAGGTCTCGGTTGGTTCTCTATGTTTCACATATTAAAAATAATTACTTGACTTATAATTTTCCAAACATATTGCAATGTCACTTACATGTACCACTATAGATTACGTCGCGAAAAAAAGAAGTGGAGGGGATGTGTTTATAATGCGTAGTTTAGTCTTCTCGTCTGTCTGTCTGTCTATCATCTAAACCTCATAAAGGTTTGTGTTTCAGTTTTCACCAATGTACGACGTGATTCAAAAGAAAGAAGGTTTATATTATGTACATAACATTTTAAATAAGTTTTAAAATAGTATTGAAAATTCAATGTTTTTTTTCAACCAAGTCGTTAGGTGCTTCGATGCGCGACTGTGCCCATGTTTTTATTTTCCTGACTGACCTAATTACTATGTACTAAATGCCCACCGGCTACTTGTCACTCAGCGAGCTATGGAAAGATCTATGCTTGGTATTTTTCTATGGGATAAAATCCGAAACAAAATCATCCGGCAGAGGACCAAAGTAGTAGATATTATCCAGAAGAGTAGCAAGCTGAAGTGGCAGTAGGCTGGCCACGTCTGTCGTAAAACCAATAAGCGTTGGAGCAGACGGGTTCTCGAATGGAGACCACGTCTCGGGAAACGTAGTGTGGGACGCCCCCCTGCCAGGTGGACTGATGACCTGGGTGAGGTCGCTGGTGGTGGCTGGATGAGGAAAACGGGTGATCGTGCCCTTGGGGAGGCCTACGTCCTGCAGTGGACTGCAACAGGCTGATTGAAATATAGCAGGCGAAAAATTGCGCGGGAGCTGAAGGGTCAGAGCCCAAACTCAGACTAACAACTTGCCTAGGGGCGCCCTCAGACTACTCGTAGCACGAACATTGGACGTTGCTTTGGAAACAAACGCGACGGGGATAAACGACCCTGACGCAGTCGTCCTGGATGAATTAGGCATTAAAGGCAGTCACTACCTGAAGGGAATTCCCTCAGAGGAACAAAAGAGGATCGCGAGGCGACGCGCGTCCGAAATCTTTAGGAATTCCGTAGTAGTAGTGTTAGGCACACTCGCAATGACAGCTTTGATCGCAACGGTGATATCATCGTCCGGATTTGAGAGAGCGTATCTAGGATGACAACACATCCCCTTCGGTTTGCGTTCTTTTTATGTGAAGAGAGCTATACGACCTTGGTTCCGGAAACAGTCGACAAATTCATTAAAATTATATATAACTGCTATGACTGGTACGTTGCTATGGCCTCAACAGCAACAGGCAGTATGGAAACACTTTTATGTGTAATTTATAGGTATATCAATCTACATGAGATTAGTAGTAAATAAAGACGATCAACTTTTTATTGTGATAGTGCTCGTTAGATAGTGCATACGTATTAACTTTCTTTTTGATCCGCTCAAAAGGCTATTTTGTTATTTATTTTCAATTTTTCCGAAAATATTATTCTTTTTGTACCTTACCTTATTTTTCACGATAAGTGATCTAGAAAATTGTTCATTATTATATGCATTTTTATAAGTATGTATTATATTTTGATTCATATTAAAATCTAAATGAGAAACTGATCCATCATTTAATTAATGAGTTTTTTTTTAACACACGCAATAAAATTAGAGGTAACCAGTAACGACATAAACAGTAGTTTAAATAAATCCCATATAAAATGTACATGTATGACTACCGCCTACATTGATACCAAATTCATTAAAACGATTAGCTGACTTGTCCCTGCACAGACAGGCTAGCTCTTTAATTCCTTTGTGCAGGTTCGTATCGAGCTACAATTAATATGCAAAAAGAAGCTCGCAATTTTCCAGATTTTTTTAAAACTGGTTTGATATGTGTCATTACGTCAGAATATTAAGATGATGTCGAAACCAACGAGGAATAGACTATTCGTAAGACGAAAGGGCCAAAACATTTAACATAACACGTGTCACGTCGTCGCCTCGTCTTCGTTTTGGGCATTTCCACTTTTAAATATGAATTGAATTTATTGTAGTAATACATCTAAGGTCATTGTATAAAAAAACACTAATGAAATGAACTATTTATGCTGTATTACGATAAGTTCTACTTTTAGGATAAAATTATAACTATTCTAAAACCGAAATGAGAGCAGATTCATGTACAGTCGACAGCACTTATGCTCGTACCCGTTAGAGCCTCTGGAAAATAGCAAGCAAGTGCGGTCCATCGTACTCTCGAAACTACCCTTGGACACTCTTGGAAACAAGAATTTTTTTTTTTTTTATAGTAGCCCTTGGGGCAACCCACCGAACAGTAGGCGGGGCTAGCGTGCCTTAAGTTTGTGGAGTCCCGCCGACTTGAATTTTTGGAATATCTGTGGATAGATATTGTAAATAGTATAGTAGTAGCTATAATATATGAATAATAATGTCCGTGTGGTTTGAGGGTGGCTACTTCTTAAAACTCTAGGATTTTGTGAATATTCCAAAACAATTGTGAAATCAGACTATAAAAGTGGAGGATTGCGAGCCCGACAAGGCCACAACTTTCAAACAGCGAGAATGCCTTCGCAATTTTCACAATTTATATGTAGCACACAGTCAAACAGTAGCTGTATATGTAGTGTTTTCAAATTTTTTGTTATAAACTTTCAGGAGAGTGAGGAGAGCCCATTTTGAACAAAGATATTATACTGAGTACTGTTTTGCGATAATATGTTATTTGACTTACATTTTGTCGTATAGACTTTGCAGTGCGTGCGCATAATTGGCCAGGTACCTACGCCCTCAATCCTCTGTGAAATTGTTTTAGAATGTTCACTAAATCCTAAGCACATTTTCAATGAGCTTTTTAACCAAGTGGCTCCACCACACGCACATGAATAATAAATAGCTTGGGGTAGCCAGACCTCTGGTTCGCCATTTATGTGCAGACAAGGGACAATAGGAATGGCCGGTCACTTATGTTTGCCATTTTGTTTGACCTCCTGATTTGTACATAAAATGATGTAAAGTGACGAGATCCGAGCTGCTAGGTCTTTTACAATATATTTTCTATAGAAATAAATATGTCTAGCTATGACTCAAATAAATATATATTGAAGCTACGCCTGTAACGGGCTTAAAAAATCTGATTGCAGGTTTTTGGAACAGAAGTTCATAATAGTTTCACGAACTGATGTCTGCTTTGTGTAGATACTGAACAATTGTAACGCTTTAAATGTAATATTAGTACATTCTGACAACTTTAATATATGTGAGAACTATGAAAACTTCTTTCTTTTCATTTAGTGCTCGGAGGAATTTCCTCCGAGATTAAGTAAGAAGTCTAGATAAATAACCAGACAAGTACTAATTTAAAAAAATGCTTCAATTAAATAGTGATAAGCATATTTATTGACGGCATAGGATTTTTGAAATGGATGAAACAGGAAAGTGGGTCACGTCATCCCAAAAGGAAATAAAACAATTATTTGTGTTAACAAAATTTCTAATAACAACTACTTGTGTAAGTATTCCAACATTGCAGTCTATGAATAATTAAAAATAATTAGATATTACTAATAGTAAATATGAACTGGAATAGTTCAACTTTTGAACTAGGTTTTGTTTTAAATTTTCTACCTTAGGACACTCATTTTAAGAAAATTTAACAGAGACATTTCCTCATTATACAATATAAGCTATCCACACTCCGTTTTCTCTTTCTTATTAATTATTATATAATAAACATTAGGCATAATATGATTATACAACAATATCAACAGGTATCCAGATTGAAATTCAAACCTAGACAGCATAAAACACAAACCAGTCACACTCATTTGCGATAAGGTAGTTTATCTTGTTGAACTTATTAACATAATATTTCTCTACTAACTACAACATCGCAGGGGGCGAGTCTGGAGGGGAATATTGTACTCTTTAATTATTGCTTTTATATTTATTGAGGCTATGCTCCACTTACATTTGTGACTGATTTTGAAAGTGAATCAAAGTCAAATAATAAATAACAATAACTTTGCAATGCGCTTTATAATTATAATGCCACCTTATTCTAGCATCTAATATTTACCAATGCAGCTAAAATCCAAGGCAGTGACGGTTATAAATGTTATTAAATGCATTTTTACAATGTCCTAGTTTGAAATTTCACTTTACACAATCCTTTCTGAATTTTTGTGATAGTGTCCGTAGTAATTCCATGTCTCGTTCTGTCAATGAAATAAACTTTTTAGATCTGGCGATTGTAAAATCAAACGTGAATTTATGATTTGTATCACAGTTCAGTTCTTTTGTGTAAGTTTTGGAATTGGAAGGTAGGTGTTGTAGATCCATTTGTATATCCACTTCATCCATTGAGAAAAGACAGTGTCACTTTTCCTTCTCCAAATCTTTTGACTTGGCAGCCTTTGTTTCTTTTTCCTCTGTCTCATTAATATCCGTGATGTCAACTTGACCCTTTTCAGTGGTTTTATCGAGAGGCGGCAAGTCCAGTAGATACGGCATCATACTTCGTGTCTTCTCTTCCGACGACAGCCATTCCATCTGTAAACAAAATATTTTTTTAACGGTTCAGAAGGCACGACAGTGCGACGGTTTTCAAACAATAAAAAAATCATGTGACAGGCTGGCTGGACAATTCTTCAAAATGAGCCACTACACCATTAAGTAGGTCAATACACCATTTTAGGTGAAGGCTAATCACGCTTATTTCAGTTAATGTGGCACTAGAGAACCCGAGATAATCGAACGCAAACGTGTCCAGCCAGCTTGAAAACCGCTTTTCGCTGGTCTCTCAATCTCCGAACAGAAGGGATTCTAACTATTTCTTGCTTTACGGCGTCACGTAAAAAAGGGGTTCGGACTGTTCTCCATATTTTATGAATTTACCATATTTTATGAATTATTTTTAAAATATAAATTAGTAGCAGACGATTTGCGAAGAAAAAAACAGAATCGATTGAAAAATGAATTTACTGTGATTTTTTAAAGTTTCGATATGTCTGTCTCTTTCAAAAACGATTTTTTGTATGGAGATTATATGGCGTTACTAACAAATGACGTCACAAGTGGGTATGTGCCTCTTTGTTCTAATCTTGAATTTCAAACCTTTATAACTTGGTCAATTTTAAAGATAGAGCAAAAATTCTTTTAGTGTTCGATAGCAGAAACTAAGAAGTTTGGATTTATAAAATAATAAAAAAGTAGTCCGATCCCCTATTGTGACAGGCATCCAGTTTGAATTTTTGAGATACGCCATATAGCCATTTAGCTAAAAAACAGCGAAAAATTTACTGGGAAGCCTCGCAACATGCTAAGCGTAAGGTTTAAATATATCTTTTTTTATTTTTAATGTATATCGGGGATATGAGCATGATGATATGTATGTATATCTGCTGATACCCGATCCGATCTGATGTTAGTGTGTGAGATGTCCCCACATATTTACGATTTGTTTGTTGGTGACACTGCTACGTCGATATCAGTGAGCTGTTCGCTTACCTTCTGCCGGTGGTCCTTGACGGCGTCCTCGCAGATGTCGATGCACATCCGCTCGGTGAGGCGGCCGTCGTCCGAGGCGTAGGCAGCGGCTTGCCACGCGACGCCCAGCTTAGAGAGCGCGCGGCCCGACATGCCCGCCGTGCGCTCGGCCAGCCGCGAACACAGCAGGCCGTAATCGAACTGGTCCACGGACAGCCGCCTGCCATATGCAACACGTTATAAATATTGATGTGCGAGCGTTCAATGACCTAAGATAATAGCATAGGAAAGGACTTTCTTATCGTGTCATTCAACAATATCTTCTGGATATATAATAAAAAGAGAAACTGACAGATCAACGCACAGCCTTAACTACTAAACCTAGAAACCCATGCAGATAGTTCTTGGGACGTAGGCAAGCTCTATGGGATTTTTGCGTTTGTTTTTAACGTGACACGGATTATACCCGGCTTCCGAACAATATCACTCCATTCTTTACGTGGATGCATGTCGTATGAACTAGGCGATAAAACGATTTGGGTTTTTTCACGTAAAGGCAAAAGGCTAGCTAGATGTAACTAGAGGACATACTTAGAAATACAAAGTTCCAACTATATCGAATTTTATCCTAAAATGTTTTGCCATGATGATGTTCTTAGTGTGCTGTGACTGTCAAGTGAGCCTACTAAGCCTCCGCTTAGAGATAAGAGGTGACTATCTATTTATGATTTCTATAAATTCGCATATGAAGGAATTCTAGTCTGCCCTATAATATAACCTTAATCAATCAATCACGCTAATCAAGCACGCACGGGTTGATCAATTTCAAATGCATACCTTCAAACTTTACAGGAGAGTGCAAGTTATCCCATGTTGCCGTTCGGTGTATAAGCGCCGGAAAAAAACGCGTAACGAATTTTAAATTCGGAAATGTGCCATACAGCTGCCTCGGTAATCAACCCAGTAAGGCATAGTTGGGTATAGACATTTATTTCTTAACAAAGACAAAAAGTGCCTTACATGAGAAAATTTACATAATATCAACAACATCAACGGCGGTCTTTTGTCAGCATCTGACAATGGCGGACGTGTCTTCGTTTTAATTTTTTTATTTTAGTTTATTGAAGTGTTTAGTGTATATTTTAAAGACGCTAAATATAGATAGGCGAAAAGTAGTTATTATTATTTAAAATTATTTTATTTTGTGCTATAGTATCCATTTAACACCGAGATTGTGCCGATCAATGGGTTCCCTTAAGTAGGATCTCGTATTCAAGAATCAAATTACATTGGCGACATTTAACACTGACCTCTTTCCTTCGGAAGCAGGTTGTAGCACAAACTTGTCGAAGTAGAGCCGGATCAAACGTTCGCGTTCGTCGAACCCTGGCAGGCCGAACTCGATCATCTTGTCTAGACGGTCGTTGATGGCAGAGTCGAACTGCTGCGGCGTGTTCGATGCAAGCACCAACATGATGCGGCTGCTCTGATCCGATGTGCGGTACAAGAACGCATTCAACGCCGCGCGCAAATCTTCACTTATCCTCTCAGACGAACGTTTTCGAAGAAACGCATCCGCCTCGTCAATGAAGAGTAGTACACCTACAAAAAAGACAAAGTTACTAGTTTGTTTAAAATCATTATATCTTTTCATTATTTTGTATTGTACCTATAATATAATATACTGTACCTTTTCGACTAGTATTTGCCCAGTCGAATACTTTGTGGATAGCAGCAACAGCATCTTTACCCATGGGTGCCACGTCACCTCCCGTCAAGATGGCGTACTCCATACCAGAATGCTTAGCTAATTTCTGTAAATAGTACCAAAAATAAATGCAAATGCTCTAATGGATTATTTGTTTAATTTATCAAGGATATTTATGTTACATAAAATGCAAATCTTTCGATAGCGATCTACTGACTCACCTTAGAAAATAATGTTTTGCCGGTACCAGGAGGTCCATACATAAGTAAATTTCTGTAGAATCCTTTGTTGATACGAGTATTTTTCGTAGCAATGGCAATATCTCTGAGTCTCTTCTCCAGTGTTGGCGCCAGCACCACGCCAGCCAGCGCGTCGCTTGGCTTCTTAAGACTAGATATGGCTTTTGATATTGTTAGTATTGGATGTTTTGCTGCTTCTAGCAAAGAAAATCTTGATGTTTCATTAACAAGGGTCGGTTTTCCTGCAAACATTAATAAGGTCAGTTTTATAGATGTACTTAACTTAATGTAAACACCTACGTCTTTTTGTTTTAAAAAAAAGAACAATTTTAAAATAAGTTATAATTAACTGTCAGTTACTCATTTAATTTTGTTCTTACCAATACGGGCTTCAATAAACCTTGCAGTAACAGACGTGGCTCCTTTCGCCGTGTAAACACCCAGAGCCAGGAGGGACAGACCACCGGCAGCAGCTAAAGTTTTATCCCAGTCAGAAACCAGGGTGTTGAGACCAGCTCCAACTACGCTACCTGCAGTTCTGAACAAAGGTAATTAAGAAGTATTTAGTGAGTTTCAAAACACACATCCTGTAAATAATTGAATAAGGTGACATCACATGACATTTAGAGAAGTTCGTTTCTCAGAACCTCAGAACCAACAAAATAGAAAAGCTATTTCATTGATCAAAAAATTAACTATCATTTTCTTACGAATCCTAAGCCAACATGAACAATACTATTAGTATTATTTTTCGAAGATGACACATTTGTCAATTTGTAAATTGTTGAACAAAGTATGAATAGGTAAGGTAGTAAAACAACAGAGGAAACCCATCAAGTACATACAAGTCATCAATGTGTCTTTATTCATCAAGTCAACTAGATGTAGCATAGTTGGCTTGACAAAGAAATATTACATTATGCTTTGCGTTTTTCTTAATCTCCAGTCTTACGATGAACGAAACCGATAGCTAATTTACATTTACAATCTAAATAATGTGGAACTGGTGAAAAAATGTACTTATGAGAAAGTATAATTGGCACATACTTTATGCTTTCAAGAATGGTGGTTCTGTTTTCAGCAGCCTTCAGGCGGATCTGCTCGAGAGTGATGTCTCGGTTCTCGCGGTCGGCCTTGGCGCGCGCGCGGGCCTCCGCTTCGATTGCCTTCAGCTTGTTCTTCTCCCTCAGCTCCATCTCATGCTCTATGGTCGCTCGTCGTAAAGCCTCCTGTTTTGCTACACTTTCTTCTTGCCTGTAGACATTATTCAATGTAAGCTAAACAAGTGGTACTATGGAAGAAAAGAATTTTATATAACATTAATTAATTTGTTTGCTTAACTTTACCATCTTGTTAGTATATTTTAATACTGTTTATTAATATAAAACTTATTAAGCAATTTTTTTTATGAACAAAGTATCACAAGCAAGTAGTAGGTATGGAAAAAGCAACATGAATAAATAAGTAACTATACTTCTATTATCTACTACTACTATAAATATATGTGAATATGTATTTGTTGCAGGTGGATACACAAAAAATAAATAAAATTAAGTCAAAAAACACACTTACTTTTTTAATATTTCATCTTGGGATCTCTGCTGCTGGATCAGTTGTTCTTCATACCTCTTCTTCGCCAACTGGTCTTGGTACTGAGCTCGCATCTGGTGTTGCTTTGTTTCCTCCTGCATATTAAATCTTACATGATATAAGAAACACTAAGCTATACATAAGCTCAACTTCTTAATATTGAATCATCCACTTCATTTTTTACCAACATTAATACATACATACATGAAGTTGCACTCTTATTCTCAAAGTAGAGATCAAGAGATTTAATTAGCTCATGTGCACTTATGACAGGTTGCCAGCCTAGCGCTCACATATGCAACACAAAAAATATTTTTATTACTTCACATGGGGGCGTGACCCATATGTGATACACTCACATAGCATTTGTATGCCAAATTTAAACTTTGTATTAATATAGGTTCAAGATGATAAGCTATTATGTGATTTGTTATGTATAAATACACCAGATGACCTGCATGGTTTTACGTCTCTCTTCATAGTCCACCCTCTTCTGTTCAACCTTGGATTGTTCAATGGCAGCTTCATACTCCTTGATTTTGGACAAGTGTTCTTGTTGTCGAGTACCTTCTTGCAGCTTACTGAGTTCCAGTGCTTCTTTGGCATGTCCTATGCAAATAATTATAACCACTTTTAACTTAGCTATCTTTAGAAATATATAAACTATTAACCAGAAGATACTAGTTAGTTGGTGGGCTCCCGTTTCTGCAATTAGACTCGATAATTTGGTCCGTTTTGCGTTTTCGCTACTATACTATACTATACTAGTTATAAGAGGTGCTGCCTATACTACCTCATTTGATTTCAAGGAATATAATAATCCCAATGTATATTATCTTTATAATATTTTTTTTCATATGCATTCCATGAAAAGTGTACCAGTGAAAGCAATGGATTTGGAGGCTACCAGTACCTATAGATATAATTCTCATTTCCTAATTTTTGTTAAAATGGTCCTGGAACAGAACCCCAAACTACAGAATCATCTATTACAATCCAAGACATGTTTGTTCACAGATAGGCAGGTTTAATCATCACTTTGTCTTTATTAGAGCAAAAAAATCATAAACTACTGCACGGAATTGGATGCGGTTTTCAGTCATATTGCTGAAGGTCTGACTGAAAAACTGGTGCATGTTTTATCTTGATACATCGCCTAGATGCCAAGTTATCTTAATTTTTGTGCTAAAAAAAATCATCTCGAAGGTACAACTTTGATCACGCACGCGAAGTTGCGGGCAGAGCGCTAGTGGTGTATACAAAAAATACAAAATGTTCTTTTGGGTTTTCTTAACTTTTTGCTTAAATTAAACTTTTTTTGACTAGGACATTAAAATTTCATTCTATCACGTTATTGAGTCTTTGCCTCAGTAATGATAGCACGATGCGCGAAGAGGTTATGCGGTCGCATTATGCAATACTATGAAATCTAACTGATAACTAATTGGAATCAACTTACTTGACCTCTCCAGTTCTCTGGCGGCTGCAGCGGCTCTTTCCAGGGCGCTGGAGTCAAACCGATAAGCCTCCATCGCCTTCTTTTCGGCACTCGTCAAGTTTACAGGGGCAGAGGCCGAAGGCGCACCACCGCCCTCCGCTGGCAGCCCATCAATGGGAGGCTGCGGAGGTTTTGTACTATATCCAAACAACCAAGACATGTTTACAAATGCTACCTTAATTCATATATAAACTCAAAAATATATAAAAATATTCCGAAATCCAATAGCTACTAAGGAAAGATTCAACGAAAACGAACGACCACCACGAGTGCGAGTGTGTGTCTATGGTGTGTGTGTGTGTGTGTGATTTGCGGTGAATAACGTGCAGCAAAATAATACAACCAATAATGTGCAGTTTTTTTTAGTGACGGTTCACGGACGTTGAAGATAACATTTCACGCTTAACGAGGCAGCCAGCTCTCTCGTCGCCATTCGCTTTGTGTGCAAAGCGGGGGTCAAGCAGAATGGCCGGCGGTCACTGATTGATTCACCATTTTGTTTGACCCCCGCTTTGCATAAAATGTGAATGGCTTGGACCAACCAGGTGAATAGCGACGAGAGAGCTGCCTGCCTCATGCTATAATATCGTATCTTAACCGTCTGTGACGCCCTTTACTCAAATAAATTAAAAACATGTATCAATTTCCGACTAGGCAGTATGGGCAAGATACCCTTCGCCTGTCCAGAAAGAAAGGACAAAAAAACTGTAAAAATCTTGTAAACTGTTATGTTCCTCTTATTTTTACGGTTTCTCCCTCTACGGTCTCATTCGATGTCTTCCGATAGTATTTATTTATTTCATTATCTTATCTTATTCATGTTTTCCTATCCTAGTATTTATTTATTTCCAAACAATTTACCTAACTTTCCTTTCTTACTATTTTTTGTCGTCGCGATAATAAACCCTACCTTTTATAAACTCGACACTGGCACAAAGTACAACTAGTGCCATAAGAAAAAAAAATGTACATACAACTGACTGAAGGATTTTATTTAGAAAAAGTCTACTAGTGCCAAAAAAATAAAAAATAATTTCACTTCACTTCCAAATTCACTTCCTTCAATAAAAATGTCCAAACTCGGAGCTTTACATCTAACCAAACACACTGGGAATAAACATACAGCCACCGTGATATTCTTTCATGGATCAGGTACCCTATGTTTGTATAACATTCTGGATTTTTGTAATCTATAATAAAACATAACTATTTCCTTTGAAAAAATGAGAAAAGAGTGACATAAATTGACTTCACGGTTTCTTTGTCCAGGCGGGAATGGAGCTGATATGAAAGAATGGGTGAGATTGATGGTGAAGAACTTTGCTTTCCCCCACATCAATATATTGTATCCTACAGCTCCTCTGCAGTCCTATACGCCGAACCTAGGTGGAATGAGTAATGTATGGTTTGACCGTAACGATATATCCCCTTATGTACCTGAAAATGTCGAATCCATATCAAAGATAGAAATGCATGTGAAAAATTTGATTAAGGAAGAACACAATGCTGGCATACAAAGTAACAGAATTATTGTTGGTAAGTGAATGAGTACCTTAGAGCTGTGTTTTATTTTCGCAGATTGACCATCTTTACACACAACTATTGCATTTGCATGTGCAGGTTTTCTCACAATGTTCTTTGCTGTAAGAATTACAACCAAAGATACAATTCTAATGTTTTTAAAAACAACAGTTAGACATGAAGAGGTCGTAGGTAGACCTGCAATATAATCATAATAATTATATAATATAACCTATTAGAAATTGTACATCACCTCTCTTATTATAGGTATATATTATACTTAAGCTTGTTGGCCTTATCCAACACATCA
The DNA here is from genome assembly GCA_951230895.1 of Carpatolechia fugitivella. Classification (NCBI taxonomy): domain Eukaryota; kingdom Metazoa; phylum Arthropoda; class Insecta; order Lepidoptera; family Gelechiidae; genus Carpatolechia; species Carpatolechia fugitivella. The sequence goes on along the minus strand of OX579645.1, from coordinate 24,740,175 downwards.
ACACCATCACCATTATTTAGAGAGCAATTTTATTTTAAAGGTACAAATGTAATTTAATGATAAAAGGAACACTAACGACAAAGGCCAGTGCTTGTAGCAGTATCGTCAACATCTGCATCTGTGTATTTTCTCTAGGTAAATTATTGTTCACATCATTTTCCTGAATCTGAAAACTACTATTTATAAGCAAAGCGAAAGAAACTATTCTTCAAAATCTCTGTCCTGTTTATTGAATGTGATTTGATTATGTATGTATGTAGTACTGTATGTGATACATAGGTAATAATATTATTTTTGTTTATGATGATGTGATGTAGGGAGTTGTGCTTAAATATTATAGGTCATCGTCTCCTACATCTACCTTCCCTCAATTCCTTTGCCTGCAAGCTCATAATCATAATTAATTATCACTTAAATTGGTTAGTTTGATTTTCTATAATATTTTGTACCTCAAGTCTTCGACCAAAGAATTCTTTAATTGAAGCCTCAAATGGCGAAAAAATAAATATCTTTTTTAAAAGAAACTTACCTATTTGTTTAGCTGTGCTTTTGAAATTGACAATTAACATAAGAATCTTCAAAATTGGCCCACACGTTTGGTCTGTAGAGTGGAACAAACTTACCTGATGTGCAAAAACACTTCCTTGTGAAAAATAAATATATGTAAGCATGCCAATTTTAGTTGCACACATGAGATATTTTGAGTGTCACAAGGGAGTTTTTTCCGTCACCTGTATCTCTGCGAATATGTAAGATATTGACATAAGAGTTTTTGTAGAAGGTTGAGAATTTGATTTTCTACAATATGGTGTAAAAATGTGATTTTCGCCCAGAGTGCCACATATAAGAGGTCTTGATTTGGCAACAACACATTATATATTAAATATATACTACATAGACTGATAAACACATTACGCTTTTTTACTAAAAATTTATTGATATTTATGTTTATATGTGTATGTTTTTAGTATGATATTTATACATAGGTATATATTTATTTTTATGTAGGGGTAGGTAGGTATTTAAAAATATATTTATGTAGTCTATTGGCATGCATGTATGTATGTAACTTTTATATTCCATGTATGTACCTATATATTAATGGCCTAACTAATTCCAGTAGTTTGGTTATTTTGTCTGATACCGTACAAAACAACCAAGCAACAGTTAAGTACCCGACAAAACAACCAAGCAACAGTTAAGTACCCAACAAAACAACCAAGCAACAGTTAAGTACCCAACAAAACAACCAAGCAACAGTTAAGTACCCGACAAAACAACCAAGCAACAGTTAAGTACCCAACAAAACAACCAAGCAACAGTTAAGTACCCAACAAAACAACCAAGCAACAGTTAAGTACCCAACAAAACAACCAAGCAACAGTTAAGTACCCGACAAAACAACCAAGCAACAGTTAAGTACCCGACAAAACAACCAAGCAACAGTTAAGTACCCGACAAAACAACCAAGCAACAGTTAAGTACCCAACAAAACAACCAAGCAACAGTTAAGTACCCAACAAAACAACCAAGCAACAGTTAAGTACCCGACAAAACAACCAAGCAACAGTTAAGTACCCAACAAAACAACCAAGCAACAGTTAAGTACCCAACAAAACAACCAAGCAACAGTTAAGTACCCAACAAAACAACCAAGCAACAGTTAAGTACCCGACAAAACAACCAAGCAACAGTTAAGTACCCAACAAAACAACCAAGCAACAGTTAAGTACCCAACAAAACAACCAAGCAACAGTTAAGTACCCAACAAAACAACCAAGCAACAGTTAAGTACCCGACAAAACAACCAAGCAACAGTTAAGTACCCGACAAAACAACCAAGCAACAGTTAAGTATCCAACAAAACAACCAAGCAACAGTTAAGTACCCAACAAAACAACCAAGCAACAGTTAAGTACCCGACAAAACAACCAAGCAACAGTTAAGTACCCAACAAAACAACCAAGCAACAGTTAAGTACCCGACAAAACAACCAAGCAACAGTTAAGTACCCGACAAAACAACCAAGCAACAGTTAAGTACCCAACAAAACAACCAAGCAACAGTTAAGTACCCAACAAAACAACCAAGCAACAGTTAAGTACCCGACAAAACAACCAAGCAACAGTTAAGTACCCAACAAAACAACCAAGCAACAGTTAAGTACCCAACAAAACAACCAAGCAACAGTTAAGTACCCGACAAAACAACCAAGCAACAGTTAAGTACCCAACAAAACAACCAAGCAACAGTTAAGTACCCAACAAAACAACCAAGCAACAGTTAAGTACCCGACAAAACAACCAAGCAACAGTTAAGTACCCGACAAAACAACCAAGCAACAGTTAAGTACCCGGCAAAACAACCAAGCAACAGTTAAGTACCCGACAAAACAACCAAGCAACAGTTAAGTACCCAACAAAACAACCAAGCAACAGTTAAGTACCCGACAAAACAACCAAGCTACTGGGACCTTGATTAAGATTTAGTTCTAATACACTTTTTTGTCATCCCACTTTTATGACATGTCTCTCACAACGCATTGGTTGGCTGGAAGACATCCTTTTTTAGACATAAGCTCGTCTTTCCTATGGCTATTAATAATATATTATATCTGTATGGTGTGCATTTGCACTAAAAAAAAAAGTAAAAACAGTGAATGGTGTGCACAGTCAATGATTTTTTCAGGAGGATTCTCTATGGGTGGAGCTTTGGCTTTACATGCAGGGTATCGCTGGGATCACAACTTAGCTGGAGTATTTGCATTCAGCTCATTTCTTAATGAAAAGTCAATTATTTATGAAGAATTGAAGAAGGAATCTCAAAATGGCCGTGAGTTTTCTTAATGTTCCAGGAATTATTATTACAAACATTAAATTGTATTCTCCATAGGTAAAAGATTTTCTGTTATATGTATCTAAAATTTCCAGAAAGTATGTGTCATTCTCTCATCATACTCCTTCAGAAAAAAGGAGACAAGGATGAAATTGGAAATTACCGACCAATTAGCTTAATCTCCCATATATCTACAAAATCTTAATAATAATCCTAGAGAGGCGCATTTCAGGTATCCTTGACTCCCTCCCACCAGCCTCCGGAACAAGCCAGTTTCCGTCCGAGTTTTGCCACAACTGACCACCACCAAATATTAAACCAAATTATAGAAAAGTTCAACGAATTCAACAAGCCTCTCTACCTACCTAGCCTTTGTACATTACGCCAAAGCCTTTGGCATTGTTAAACATTTTTCAAAGAAGAAGAATATTTGCCGCACTAGAGCAACAAAATATAGATAGCACTTACATAAATCTTCTGAAAACTGTTTACAAAGTTAGTACAGCCAGTATCCAAATGCAGACTTCAGGACCACTGTTTGAAATACGTCGAGGTGTCAAGCAGGGCGACCCGCTTTCACCGAAACTTTTTACCTCTGCTTTAGAAGATATTTTTAAGATTTTTTCTCTCGTCTTCGTGGTCGTATAACGGAATTAACATCTGCAACAAACGTTTGACCAACCTCCATTTTGCGGATGACGTAGTCCTGTTCTCCACTTCAGCCGCGGAACTAGAAACCATGCTACAGGAAATAAGCGTGGCAAGCCTTGAGGTTGGATTGAAAATGAACATGTCAAAGACCCAACTTATGTGCAACAGCATAAAACGAGGATCGAGGTAGACGGGCAAGTAATACAATATGTCGACGAATACACCTACCAGGGCCAGATAGCATCCTTCGAGTTATCGAAGGCAGGACAAAAAAATCGATATGCGTCCAAAATGCCTGGAAGAGCTACTGGTTTATGAAGGAACAAATTAATGGAAACCTTCCTCTGTCGCTAAAACGGTTGTCGACATGTGTATCTTGCCCGTCCTTACCTACGGAGCACAAACATGGTCTTTGACGGAAGCTCAAGGTTTGCGCCATGGAGCGAAAAGGGAGTGAAAAGAGTAGACCGTATTCGGAACACAGTACTACTACGCTCCAAAACAGGCATACAAGACGTTGGAAAGAAGTCCGCGAAACTGAAGTGGGGCTGGGCATGTCTACCGCATGCACCCGGATGGTAGCCCTCGAGGTCGACCACGAAGACGATGCCGAGATGACTTGGACGGATTTCTGAAGGGCTGGCATCCAGAGACCCAAGATCGGGAGGAATGGTGAGAGCGAGGGGAGGCCTTTGCCCAGCAGTGGGACACACAAGAGTCTACTTAATTATTTTTTTATCTAAAACTATCTGCAACAATAGGACTACTACAAAACTACTACATATAACTTCACTAACTTATGCAGTCAATGCTTGTTAAAATTTTTGCTGTCAATACCATAAATAACAGGCTTACCACAATAATAGTTAATTTTTGTTTTGCAGGTCCACCTCTTCTGCAAATTCATGGTAATAGTGATGATTTGGTGAGTCTTCGTTGGGGCCAGAACACTTTTGATGAGCTTAAATCTAGTGGTGTAAAAGGAGAATTCCATATCATGGAAAAATTAGGTCATTCAGTTAATAAGAAAGGACTTACTCTTATTAAAGAATGGGTTGAAAAATTACTGCCAGAAAATTAGATCCGTTGCTGATTATAGGTAAAATAAGCGAGTTATTATTGTTATGTTACCAAAGACTTGTACATATAAATATATTATGTATATACTTACTAATATAATATTCCAAATACAATATTATTGTGGACTAGTTCTTCAAGTGGTACACAGGCTACAAACTGAAACCACACTTGTAGGCGTAGCTGTAGACCAACTCGACTTCGGCTCGACGATCGTAAGAATGTACTTGTTAACAGCTCAGCTAACAGCCTACCATTAAGGATGTAAAATTATTTTGTACTATTGTAAAATTGTATATTAATTAACTTGATTGTGAATATTTATAATATACTTACTTGCTTATAGTTAATGTTCCAGTAATTATTATTTTTTTCTGCTCGATTATCCAGGGGGGCTTTGAGCGAATGACACAACTAGGATAAAGTATACATATAAATATAAGTAGGTAAGTTCACGTTGCGTATTCATTGACAAAAAGATAAGTAACGAAAATGATGATGATAATAATACATAAATAATATACCAGAAAGTCAACAGATATAAGAAGATTGTTGCATCGAGCAGAAAGTGAAGTCTTATTGCATCGAGTAAACTAATACTCGATGCAATAAGATGAGTATGAGAAGGCTCGTTGGATTTGTCCAAGATCGTTAGTCATATTTGATTGTCAGGATATCATGATGGAGCCGGAAGGTGGCTATAGGAACTCCTCAAATATACAACATAAACCTCGTCGTGTATGGGCTCGTTGGATTTGTCTTGACAAGACCTTTTCTCACACGTGATGTCCAGGGTGTCATGATGGAGCCGTAAGGTTGTAACGAGGCATTCGTCCTCTTTCCTGTTTTATGACTGGCAACCTTTCTTACTGGCAGTTTTATCTTTCATTTTAAATTCACTTTCAAATTTAGATTTCTTACGTTTCGATTTTGTCTTTTTTCTGCCAAATTCTTCACTTCATGACCTGATCTCCAACAGTAAACTTACCCATGTTACTATTTCCTACGTTAGTTATATAATATAGCTGGTTATTTGTCACACTTTATATTATTATCCTCTACAACATTCTTCGTGTGGTGCCCAGCAGCTTCGTGGCGGCTGCTGGGCCACAAGGTAATCTCAACGTCACAACATAATCTCGTCGCGCTTGGGTTTTTTAGTCTTAGCAATTAAGTCCTACGTGATGTTCAAAATTTTACATACACTAAAAATCAAAAAATAATTATTAAAGTAAAAAATATTTTTAACATAACAATTTTTTAAAGAGCACAAAGTATAAAATAATTTTGATTGTGATTTTTATTCTGGTGTAGTATTCTTGTAGGACTTACGTGGGGTGCATAGAATAGATATTCTATGAAGTAGAGAATGAGGTGATGGCTGAAAAACAGTTACTTACTACTACTTATAAATACTACTTAACATAACATATTGTTAATGTAATGATAATGAATAAATGTCTTCTAATTCTTAAAAAGGCGTGCGTTAAAAACGTGTTATGTTAAGTAATATTATTACTTTAATAATTATTTTTATATACTTATGTGCTATTTTAAGTATAAATTACCAGTCGTATGTAGTACCTATATTATACCAACCCGCTTTACTTTTTCTGTGCAATATTTCCGTACCGTGGTTATTTTTGTAGTCATGTCCTCCACGGTCATGTCAATAATAGTACATTGCGATACAAGGATCCAGCATATTAGAAACGAGGTGACATTTGTAAGCCCGAGCCGTAGGCGAAATGTTTTCTTTAGTGTCAATAAAGAATATAATTGTATTGTATTGAAATTTGTTATAAAACCTAATAAGATCCGTGTGTTGTACGACGTTTTTCAATACACTTGTGAGAAAACTGATCGTAAATAATTGAATTGAAATGTTTAAGAAAGGTACAAAAGCTATGATACTACAGGTAAAATTGATCATGTAGAAGCTGTAAAAAGGTTATATCGCGCGCAGTTTGAGTATCCTTACTATTCACATTTATCATTAAATATCAACACTTAATCACTCATAAAACAACATTCAATGTAAAACAATTTTACAAACTTGGCGCCAACCGCAAACCGATAGTATATTTCTTTCTTTTTTATAAGCATAATTACGGAGAAAAGGCTCTGGCGGACATTCAGCCTTTACGAATTGATTCTTTGTTAAATCGAGATATTTTTATACTTAAAATATTACTTGCTGCTGATGATGATGATGATGATCTATCCGACTGATTTCGGCCATGGCGACCACTTCTACTTGCTGATACAATTTGTTGAAATAAAAAAATATAAAATAGTTTCCTCTTTGTATGAATCGATTTAAATATTTTTTATTGTCAAAATGATCCTTTGCCGTGTGGTGACGGCAGAGTAGAATACATTTGTCACCAACCCCTACTCTTCCCATGGGTGTCGTAAGAGGCGACTTAGGGACTACACAGGGAACGGGCAGCAGCGCTCTCTGATACAGTAACCTTTTAATCTGCGATCTCCAACCCGCCTGCCAAGCGTGGAGATTATGGCAAAACCCTCCACTTAAGTGGAGGAGGCTCATAGTCCAGTCCAGACTGTAAAGGGCCGTTGATGTCCTGGCAGAATAATAATTTTAAAGACCGTAGGAATTTAAAAAACGACGATTCAGGGGTTAGACCAGGGCCCCTTTTCACGAAGCAACAAGTTACCAGTTTCAAGTTACAATTTGATATACATTGCGTAGTTAATTCGCCTAACTAAACTGTAAGCCCTTATCGTATCTCTAATCGTCTACGCAATGTACGTCGAATTGTACTTGTAATTCGTAACTTGTAGTTTCGTGAAACGGGGCACACAGAAATAATAAAGGAAAAAAGGTAGGTGAGGTTGAAAACTTGATGTTTTTTTTGCTTATCTAAAGATTTTTAAAGCGCGTCGTCTCGCGCTCGAGCCTATCCAACCTTATGGTTTGTTTCGCTCACCCTCGAGCCTAAATATTAGGTAAGAACCGACGAGATCGATGGGCTTCATATCTCCTTGGTTCCTAAAGTTAAAAAAACATTCTTGATGTTAGTTTGACTTTCTTGACAGTCTATTATTTTACCCTTAGATTTGAGCCACAGAGAACCTTTTTATAATACGGGGAATAGAGACCTCTCTTGGCGGCCAAAAGAAGCAACAAATTAAATATAAGTCCAGTGCTTCCATCTGTGTTGCTCATATGGTCCAAATGTGTGTACAGTGCTCCACATGCATGCACTGGCTACTGTACATACCCCTATACGTACTCGTACTGCTAGTTCTAGTTAGGAAATTAAGCCATTAAGCAATTTTCAAGTAATTTCAAGCAAATATAAATAAAAATCCTAAACAAAAGATATGACAGTAATAAATACAAATAATTTAGATAACATTTATTTTATTGGAATGTTTACATTTTTAACATTTTAATAACATTTTTTTGCTTTATTTAAATAAGAATTATTTTCAAAATAAAAATCTAAAATATTTTATTCGAATTAAGATTTTTACAAATCATTTTTCGACGTCAAAGCTATCATGGATGGCACGTTCACTACGTACACCCTCTGTGGAGAAGAACGGCCAGAAGAAACTCCACAGGAAAGGAATTGTAACTTTAGTAATTTTCTTAATATATAAAGAATCATACATGAGTCATAATTACAATCTACTCCGCTGATTTGGAACAACAGTTGACCAGACATTTTTGTCATCTAAGTAATCATTGCAAGTATCGCCTTAGAACATAAAATATTTTTAATTAGAACATAAAATATTTTTAAATTGGCTATCGGATAGATTTACAATATCATCTGGTATTTTATTATAGAAGCGAATACAGTTCCCCATGAATGAATTGTTAAGCTTACACAGTCTAAATTTTGGGTGCGCTATTTTTTTATTATTTCTAGTATTTATATTATGTATTTTGTTCTTCCGGACATACAAGATTTTTTCAAATATGTACTGTGAGGATACCGTGAGGCAATGAAAATTTTACACATTTTGCAATCCATTTTGTCATCATCACAATCTCTCTTGCCGCACAATACTTTATTTAATTCTTTACAATTATTATAAATAAAAAATCTACTAGATAAGTTAATAATCCTACAGTCTTTTCATATTTGTATTTTTCACAATTTAGAAATCGTTATTTAAAGTTGCGACGCGGTGAAAGGATTTCCATACTTTTCGTGTGTTTTGTACAACACTAAACCAACTTAAGGCCGGAGGAGCAAGGGCTCAACTCAATTGACTTTTAAATAGAAGTAGCAAGAACAATATTTCACAAAGTTTTCACCACAAAACAAAGCTATTAATTCAACCTTTTATTTATGGCGTTTCGCTTTATTGAACTTGAAAACAGTGCACTTTTCTTGACAAACACAATCAAACTCGATAATGGCGGGCGGCAGTGCTGCCATACAATAGAGACTAAAAATCTGTACATCTCTCACGAAAATCCGTACATACATGAAAAAAGTTAAAAACTCCGAAAGAAATACAGATTTTTTTATGAAAGTAAAGAAATAATGCGTATTTTTCATACAAAATAACTTTTGTAAATTTTTGTTGTCGTCCGAAATCAAACACTTCATTTAAACGAAACAAAGCTTCTTATCTTTCTCTCTGTTTTTCTTAGTAAAACTTGACATCATGCTTTCTCTGTCTGTGGTAGTCAAAGTAATATCGGCAAATCGGGAATTAACTACTACGAAAATAAAAATGAAATAATGTAAATTAAAAAGTAAATTAATATTTTTAATAATAGCTGATGAATGATTATGCGTGTAGCTTACTACAATAATGAAATATCAATAGAAAGAAAATCCGTACACATATCCGCACGCAACTTTTATCCGTACAGAATGTTCATTTTCCGTACGTGTACGGATAAATCCGTACATATGGCAACACTGGCGGGCGGGCGGGCGCGGTAAGTGTTGCTGTTAGTAGGAGATTGTTTTTCCTACATAGGTTAGACTTATTGACAAAAAATATTTAAAACAATGGTGCAAACAGCACGTTTTTACGATGGAAAACTATAATGAAACAGCACACATCTTTTTTTACTATACCGTTTAATAAATTCGATTATAATAAACTTTTTACGAAAATACTAACAATTTAGTAAAAAAAAGATTGTCACCAAATTGTCACACTGATCTTGTAATGTAATAAAATTCAGATGTACATTATCTTTATGGAAACGTTCAAACGTCACACAACTCATGTTTGTGTGACGTAAATTCTACATCGTAATGTCGCTACTAGCGTATTCTGCAGGTCTGATAAAAAACTAAAACAAAAAAAGAAATATTAAAAATAAAATTAAAAGTAAAATTGAAAAGCATCAAATTCGAAGGCACTCTCATATAAAGTATACTCAAAATCATTTAGTAGTGTCATAGGAATGTCTGCCAATGTCTACCCGTTTCTTTGTATTGAGATTGTATACCCTGATTTGAGCCATCTTATTTAGACACTTGGATTGTATCAAAAAGTAAAATAATAAACTCATGCATAACATTAAATTGTATTGCATATCATAAAATAATTGCATTGGCCATATTGATTCGGTTACGAGAATGTTTAATATCATAATTGGTTCTATTATTTTTCTTTGACGATTTTTGTTTTTCCAAAAATATTATTTCGCGTGTGTGCCATTTGATTTTTTGCCCAGTACATTTAATATTACATTTAATACTTCTAATAGAAGTGAGAAAAGTATCCAGCCCTAAAAATGGGCCCCAAGGCAGGTAAGAAAGACGTAATAGAAGACGCTTGGCGTTCTATTATTGAGGAGGGTGTTTTAAACGAGACTAGCTGGAATATGAAAGTTATTGTCCTGGAGGCAGCAGGCACTGAACAAGATATAATGTATCTCAACAAGTTCGAAACATTTGCTGCAGCCGAAAAGAGATTTGTTATTAAATGTATTTGCAAATCAGAAACAATATTTATGGTGAACCAACTGGGATCAGAGAAGAAGACAAGAGACACAAATCTTCGAGTATTTGAAGAAGGGCAAGCTTATCTCAAAGAAAAAAGAAATATTCCGCCTGATATCCTTGCCTTAATAATAAAGCACATAATATTAAAAATGAAAGAAGAATATATATTCATAAAACGTCAAAAGCTTGAGGTTATGGAAGGGTTACGTCAAGAATCTCTTACTATGTTAGGCAAAGAAGAAGTGAGAGGTACTGTTAGCAGTGGAGTGCAGCGCGAATTATCACCACCGCCGCCTTCATCAATCAAGAGTAAGGGTAAGAGTAAACATCCTGAAGCATTACCTGAACCCGTGGAAGATAAAAAATATAACACAGTTCTGAGAGAAAGAGGCGAGGAATGGAGAGATCGCATTTATGTCGATGATTTTCCTCTGGATGGACCTAATTTGTACATTGCAGTGTCAGGTTTTACAGACCCTGAACTTCCTTTGTGCCTTATAAAAATTGGCATTCCAATAACTGCAATCGTTCAAATTCGAATTGATGCGACAATATATAAAGTGCCATCAACATTGGCACGTACAAGGGGCAGAAGAGGTCAAAGTGAAGCTGAACTAAATTCTGAAAAGTTTCTTAAATTTTGGGAAGATTTGCAAGATCTCAGAATTACTGGAGATAGTGCAGAGGTTTTGAAAAATACGGCTTTTATAATATTCGGACCTCCTTACTGGCATTCTGAAGAGCTGTCGGGAAGTCCGGATAAAATATATGATGAAATATCTTATTTAATATATGATGTTCAAGATTTGTCGCGACAACATGTAAATTACTTGGATAATATGGATATCCAGAATATTCCTGAGCATCAAGTAGATGAACGCTATTACAATCACTATTATCGAGGTATCAATGATTTACCACTCGAAAGCGTTACTATATATTCGGTTTTAGATAGCCTCTTGCAAACGGCGTGCAAAGAAAATTTAAACGAAAGCAGTTCTTCATCATTGCCCACTACAAAAACATTACCATATCAAGTCACACGCAAAAAAAGTACCGCTCTAAGTACCAAGGAAAGTGATGCTAAAGTACAAACTGCCAAATCTTTAGTAAGGGGAATTTTTAACAGCTTGTGTAAAAGTGATGCAGATAAAAAAAAATACCGTATAACGTACGGTGAAGAATATGAAGCTTCCACAGATCCTATAATCATAAAGTATGGGGATTTTGCTAAAAACACCACTTTCCATTTAAATAATATATATTTGGATAACATTGTCGGATCGATATTATTTGGGATGCCTTTACACAATTTATGGCTGAAGCAAGAACCACTTCAGCAAGAAACAGAATTCAAATCTAGTTTTCATGTCAACTTACTTCTTTCATGTTTTGATAGGGAAGACGTAGAAACTGCTGAACTTATCAGAATGCTGCATATTTTATCATGTAGAAAACTGTATAATAACAGGAGTTCCATAAAAAGGTATCACTTACCATCGACCACGCTTAAAGAGTTCAAATTTACGTATTTGAAACGGAGTGTTATTGCAGAACCACTTCTCAGAAATCCGTCCTTACAAGAAAATTATAGTACCAGGTCACCATCCTTCCCATCAATGACAAAAAGTGAGTCGAATCAGTCAAATGAATCACCAGAAGAGAGTAAACATCGACTCAGTTCTGAATCTACTCGTATGAAGTCGTTATTTTATTGCCCTGACATAAGCGAGTTGGTTTCAGCAGCTGAAATTGCCAACAATCAACCCATCAATCATATGATAGACGAATTTGACTTTTTTGAAGATTTTTCAGGAAATTGTGCATATCAGATTTTACTTGACGCTTTTAATAAATTTAACTGTGTCGATTATAAATATTGCGAAGTCACGGATAACTTTATAATGATGTTTTTCAATAGTCACGATAAAGACGGAATTTTTCGAGCAGAATGGCGAGTCCACATATGTACGCCTGTATGCTTACAAGATTTTTTTGATTTTTCTTTAGAGGAAAATTATGAATGGATTCAAAACGAAGAAAAAATATACGATGATACGTTTAAAACAAGAAAGCATTCTATACCCCAAGACGCGATTGCTGCTTTTGGCGCAGTTTCTTGTATCGAAGATACCAATGTAGAGGTGGATTTATTAATGGAAGGTTCTCTTAAACATCAGCAAATGCTAGAAGCCGAAGAATCTCTTCTAGACACAGATGAAAAAGACGCAAGCATTACAAAAGACAGTAAAAAATCAGTTTATTCATCTTCAACTTTTAGTGATTCTAAAACATTCAAAAAGCAGTCATCATATTCTCGTAAATCAAATAATGCGTTAAATAATTCAAACGACACGCTACTTGAGAAGCCCTTTCTAGGATATGATTTAGGCGACCGAAGAGTAGAAGTTTTTGGGAAGGATGCCATATTTTATTCAAGAGATCGTACTCGTATTTCTAGTCTATATACGCTACTCATACCTTATAACGTGGAATATATAGTGTTGAACGTTGTACCTGGGGAAGAAAGTAATGAATTTTGGGTTCACAAGGCATTAGGGGATTTCATTTCACCTGAAATTTTAAAAAAGTGTGAATCGTTTAGAATAAATAGTAAAGATAATGTTATGATCAATATAACAAAACAGCTGTACCATTTGCCACTTCCTCTTTCAACCGTATCTTTACATAAACCTTCTAATACAAAAAACGACATAACTGGTAAAAATAGACCGTCAATGCAATCCACACAGGAATTGCCAACACAACTAGAAACATCATATTATTACTCATTTTGTATAACTTGGCCAAACGGACACATCACTGAGAGTGTTCATGATGACAATTCTCCCAATATATCCCACATTAAACAATATTATTTAGAGCCACTTCCTCATCTTGATGAGGACACAAGATGTATAAGTTTAAATGGTGAAGTTATAATTTTCAAAACCTCGGGGGTTATTCAAGTTCTTTGTCCAGATGGAAAATATTTTGATATAACAAAATATAAAAAAAAGGTGGTGCTTGATCCAGACGCCTTCAGTATTAGTACTCGACCTGATACTAAAGCAAAACAAAAAGATCAATCTAAAGACAAAGGTAAAGAAAAAGAAAAAAATAAACCTAAAGTCGAAGTTAAGCCAGTTGAGGAAGTTCCTCCAGAATATGAGTTATTTATCAATGAGTTTGAGTTTATAGATACTACTGGACTAAGACAAAAATGGATAGGTGATGATTCATATGATATAGAAAAGCTAAGTTTGAGAGTTGCCACGGATTTTTGTACCGGTGAAGTATTTTTGAGGCGGTTGGATGGCACACATTCCTTACTCAATAGAGACGGTATTCTAGTGGTAACGTTTCCGGACAAAACAAGAATTATCAGTTATGTGATCGTTGAGCCTGATGAGATATTCCCAGAGTGGACAGACGAAGAAAAAGAATTTTTTGATATGTTAGATTCTATGATAGACTCTAAAGATATGTCGGAAAAAAATTCTCAGAGTACCAGCAATTCAAGTTCAGGATCAAAAAATGTAAACGAAGAGGAATCAATTAACAAAGAAAGAGCAGACGGTTATATTTCGTTACAAATGAGATATACTATAGAGCACGCAAATTTCTCGACTGTTTCAATTGACAAATACAACGGGGGTATTACTATAGAATCCCCGAACAATACTAGTCTGAATATTGATACGTTTAACCACTATAAACTGAATTTAGGCAATAATACTACAGCTACCTTTAACGGAGAAGATTTGAGCATAATATATGAAGCTTGCCCTGAGTGCAAGTCCTTCACAAAATGCGACATTAAAATACAACCCATTAATACAACTTCCAGTTCAATAGACAATAAAGTTAATCCTTTTTGGGTGAGGCTGAAAGACTCCTTTTGTAAAAAAGTTGCGGTCGATAACGAAGGAAATATCCAGTTATTGGACGAAACATGTGATGACGAAGTTAATGAACATACTGAGGAAACTGGAATTCCTGAAGAACCTGTCAACAGTGACGCAAAAGTTGATTGGAAGTCTGAAAGTTCTATTGCTTCTCACGGGAAATGTCAAGATATGTATCAAGCCAAGAATGTCAGATTTATCGTTATGAATCGGTAAGTTACGGAAAATTATCTGTATTGCTACCTAACTGTATCTTATACTGTACATATACTTTACTGCACACAAGGAAAATACAGATAGTAAAATCACACTCAAACTAATATTATAAATGTGAAAATATAGGTATATTTGGGGTATATTCCGAATCAGATTTGCGTGGCAAATCGCCGACAGCGATTACTCGCGTATAAGCCGTGCAGATAAAGAATAGATCTGAAAATGGCGGCGGGTACTTTTGTTACGGTTGGCAAAACAAGTTCTCAAAAATCGTTTTTTTTTTTTTTTGAGTTTGAGTATAGACAGCGATATATTGTAAGCGAGTTGGCATGCGAGCGGACGCCATTTTCAGATCTATTCTTTATCTGCTCGGGTTATACCGATTCAGAAATCGCGACTGCTCATGAGCGAAATCAAAACGAAACGGCGTTTGAGCGCGCTGAAACTGCTTATAACTCAATCTTGCCAGATGTTGATTATCGCACCAAAATTGTCAAAATTCTAAATTATTATACGTGTTAAAAAGTATCGTACAGCTGTGAAAACAGCACTTTTCGCATGGCTAGTACCCAAAATAAGAAAAAGTATACGAATTTAAAAAAATGGAGATGTAAATAGGCACATGAAATTAAAAAAATACAAAAAAGAATGTTTGATATTTATATTTTATCAGATTACCTATGATATTATCTTATATGTATGTATGTACCCTACTCGATGCCTTTTACTATCGAATATCTGGCAACCCTAACCTACAAAACTGATTGATTTAAAATATTTCAGTAATTTATGGCCATTTCATAATTAAATAACATGTTTTTAATTTTGTTCAACCAGATAAATATGACACATTAATTTTACATAATATAAAAATATACATTTTAGAAATTTACAATATTTCAAAGTAGAATTTGACACTACGCTTAATTTCGCTCTGGAGCATGGGCGCCATTACCGGAATATGGCAGCGGTCATGACGCAATCCGTGACGTCACAGTGGCTGCCGTAATCCCACTGACAGTGATTCGGTACGCGGTTTTGGGGACTCAGTGATTTCAGCGCAAATCGGAACGCGGCCTTAGATGTTTAGGTGTTTGGATGTTTGTTCCGCTTTCACGCCTAAACTACTGGACGGATTTGAACGAAATTTGGAATGAAGATAGTTTGTAAGCTGGATTAACACATAGGATACTTTTTACCGGGAAAAGTCTTATTCCCACGGGAAAATCTTACACAGCGCGAGCGTAGCCGCGGGTGGCCCGCTAGGAAAATATAGGTATTAGGTACCTATAAGTTATACATGGTAGCCCAAATAGAAATGCTTATATTATATACCTACTCGTAATTTAATCCTAATAAGGTTTATCGCAATTCTCTTTTCTAGTGAGCTAAAATGTTCGGAACTAGTTCACCAAGCGTTACTCGAAGAGTATAAGAAGGATTGCTATTGGAAACCATTCTGTTTTATAAAGCAGTATGAAACTTTCGGAGATCATCGGACCTTACATTCGGTTCTCACGCCAATCCCAATCACAGAAACCGAGGTAAGTTTATTCAATATTTAGTGTGCGTTCGCCTAGCAAAATATTAAGTCGTTTCAAGAATTGTATTATTCAGAAAAGTAGATACTCGAAATTTTAATTTTAAAGAACTTCGCTAATTTTCCATACAACCTTGGACCGGAGCTATTTTAAAAATTATTTATGTGGGTTTTTGAAAATTATGGCACATCAGTAAAATATTTTATAGCAACTCAACAAAGTAATTCAATCGATTTTTAAAATTTATACAGTAAGTACGTTTAAAATTAAGTAAAACATGTATAATTAATTTATTAACTGCCCAACAAGCAAATTAGCCTTAGATAGAAAAAACCTTATAAGTGTATGTAAGACTCTTCTAATGATTCTGACGTTTTCTACTATTCTTCTATGTGTTCCATAAAATGGTACGATCGCAGTTACTCTTATATCCTAATAAGCGCTTGTAAGGTCATGTATGTTGACCACTACAAGCTAAACTCACTTACAAAAGCTTTAAATAAGAGCAAATAAATAGACTATTACTATTTAAAAAAAACTACAATTTGACAATAATAGTACATTACGATACGAGGATCGTAGGTGGCAAATTACAAACGAGCTGACTTTTGTGAGAGGTTTATAATGTCACGAGTTTGTTATAAAACCTAAGATCCGTGTGTTGTATGTATGTACGACGTTTTTCAATACGCACTTGTGAGAAAACTGATAATAAATAATTAGGGTTCTTCTTGTTTCTCCGGCCTTTTCCCATCTACTTGGGGTCGGCTCTCCTAATCGCACGTCGTCGTCGCCAGCGCTCTCTGTTCTGGGTCATCAATGGGTCTAACTAAAGATTGTTCAGGTCCTTATGTACAGCCGAAATCCATGAGAGTAGGGGTCTACCACGGCGTCTTGGTCCCGACGGAATGTTTAGGACTTTTTGAGTCGGATAATAAATAATTAGGGTTCCGTAGTCAAAAATGAACCCTTAGGGCGTTTGTGCACTACAAGGAATTTTACCGTCCGGCAGTCCGGTGTTTTACTATCCGGAGTGCCATGAAAAAAACGGATGATTGGCTTGTGCACTTGTCCGTTTTTTCTCGGATTATCGGTGCGGCGCAGTTTAGGGTTGGCTCTCTTTGAAACTACACGCTAGTATCGATCGTTGAAAACGAAAAAACTATCGATAGTATTGCTCCTCAATATTGCATAAACTATCGATACTATCGATAGTATTGCTGCTTATCAATAGTATTGCACTAAAAGAAATATCGATACTATCGATAGGCCTATCGATTGGGTATGTATACATGTTTGTTTGGCGTTTTACTATCGATTGTAGAACGATCGATTATTCGACAACACTACTGCTCTACAATACGGATCGCGGACGCAGTGCACAAGCATAAACACGTTGTTCATTGCTGTCATCTCGGACCGGAAAAATCGGCCCGGAATGGAGAAAAGTAAAATGTCGAACAGGAAAATTACGTACTTATAGTGCACAAGCTAGTAGTATATAAATTTATGGCGTGCCATATCGAACCGTAAAAAATCGGATTGCCGGACGGTAAAATTCCTTGTAATGCACAAACGCCCTTATATTGGGTTCGTGGCTTAAGCCCCCAGTGGTCGACGTCCCCGTGGCTTTTGCCACCGATTCCAATAAATTTAATATTAATATTATTTGTGCTTTTGCACTAAGTACAGTGAACGAAAAAAGTGTTTCTTAACTGTGATTTTGAAATGTACTATTACTTGACTATACTTATGAGCCACCTGGGGAGGAAACCGTCTTTACTATCGTTTTTGATATTTCCACCTACGGTGCAGCACAAGCAAGGTAATATATTTGTATTTACTTATAATAATATATTTAAACGAAAAAATATATTACAAAAAAATACCTCATCAACTAACCTAAATTAAATACTAGCAATTTAAAAAAATATATATACCTTTTATTTGAAATTATTTAACTTAACACATTTTATGGAAAAGCAAGTTTGCACGCACTTTTTTTGTTAAAATATCGACTTTCTTTCAGACTGCAGGCTAAAAACATTCCTCTGAGCAGACGAAAAAATACCACAAGAAAGAATGAAAAAATGATTGCCAATTTGACAGAACAGTATGAAAAAATAAAAATTACCACGATCACGTTTTTAGAATAAATTCGCCCGTATGTAGAAATCCGATCAAAATAGCACCTAAGAAATTAATATTTACGAAGTAAAATAGATGATACCTATAACTGTTGTTATGATAAAAGGTACTAGATGTATTTTTAACTCTTGTGCTTCTCTATTTTTATGTTTTTGTATAGTTGATTATTTTTAATTATGACTGTTATTAAAAAATTAAAAGAACATTTACGTTACTTACTGAAGTTGACTCATTTTAATTCCTATTATATTACTTCTGAGACTGATTGTTGTAATTATAATATTAGGTAAAGTTATTCGCTTATACATACAGGTGCATCATTTTATATATATCTGCGATTTAGATACAGTTTTTTTTACTAAATTTTATAATTGTACATTACACTTCACATTTTTTTTAAATAAATTAATTTATTTTTAAATTTTTGTCATAAATAATTATGAATAACTGAGACATTTTTATTATTTTTGTAAAAAAAAATTATGCCTGCTTGTACATTTGATTAAAAAGCGCTTTGAATAAAATTAAACTGACCGGTGGCGAAAGCGAAAGCCACGGGGCGTCGACCACTGGGGGCCTAATACACGAACCCCTTATAGTTTCGCCATGTCCGTCTTGTCCGTCCGCGGCTTAGCTCAGAGACTCAGTACTAGAATTATGTAATTTGGCATGGATATACAATTATACATTATATAATTAATCATGAAAAGAAAGCCGAAAAATAAAAATAAATCTTATAAAAAAATATTCACGATTTCCTTGTAGTGTGAGGTATCGTTAGATATGTTTTTTAAATAATGGGGGTTTGCTAAAACCATTTATCGATGCTAGTGTATTATTAGTGTATTAGAAATACGCTTATTTTTGTTAGAGTCAAGTTCCCCCCTCTACCAGCGAAACCGTTGTATTTGGAAATGTGAAAAAATTCACGGTAGTAGTGTAATATTATGACGAATTTAAAAGGAAAAGTATCAACATCAAGTTGGCTTTACAGGTTCTCGAATAATAGACCAACTTATAAAATGTACTTGTACAAGTAAGAAATTTGGTAGGTACCTACTACAAATATCACAGAAAAATATTTTGACGAATGTTAACTGTACAGGTAGTGAGGTAGGTACCTAAGTAGTATTGGACAACTATACGGAAACCTATACTTTGCGTGGCCCGACACGTGCTTGGTCGGCTATTATAAGCATAATTTCAATGGAGACAAGGCTCTCGCGAACATTCAGCCTCGATTCTTCGTTAAAATAGTTTTTTTTTAACTGGCTCATAATATTTTTGATACAATTTGTTGAAATAAAAAAATATAAAATATTTTTCTTTTTGTAAGAATCGATTCATATTTTTATTAAAATAATGCTGCTTGAATTATAATTATGGAGACCGTAGAAATTAAAAAAAAAATGTAATGAAAATCGTACTAGTGCGCAAAAAACGCATTTACCGCACAGTTTACTGCCTTCGTAACTCGCTTCGTAAGTTCAATTTTCGAGCAAGGTGTAATGAAAAAAAATTATGGTGAAAAACAAATACCTACCCACAAATTATAATAAAACTTACTTTTCTTAAATTCACAGATTTGTCCGCCTTTATTTTAGGATTGTACTTCTAAAACATCATTATCCTTTTCATAACTCACAGAAACGAAAATGATAAAGTGACTTCCCGAATTGTCGCCCTTACATCCATAGTCGCGCTCCAATGTTCGAACTGGATGCTTGACGCGTTCGGATTTGGGTTACCAATACTAAATATCTAATAAATTCACAGAAATGGTTGATGAA
This sequence comes from Carpatolechia fugitivella, assembly GCA_951230895.1. NCBI lineage: Eukaryota > Metazoa > Arthropoda > Insecta > Lepidoptera > Gelechiidae > Carpatolechia > Carpatolechia fugitivella. The sequence continues at coordinate 24,720,055 of OX579645.1, read as the reverse complement.
TTCGAAGATGTGCAACAAACCTGCAAATTTATTCTTTAAAGATTTGAAGCCAGATTCCGGAAAAGGCTTTTATCATTGGATGCGCCCGTACGAAAGGTTCCAGGCGCAGCCCGCATCAGTGGACCCCGTCCACACCCACAAGCAGCCAAGAGCGTTTGTCTTAAGGTTACGATGATTTTAATTATAATTAAAGAAATATCCTATTATTTTCATAAATGACTCTAAAACTTGATGAATCAAAATTTCATGTTCTCTAAACTGCCGAACTTTGTATTATGTCGCAGATGGATTGTCATATTATCAGCTGTTTTACAAAACCACTAGCTGTTTTTAAAACAGCGCTTTGTAAAACCATGCCATTGCACTATGTTTAACAAAACCCATTTTATTATTGAACAATACGTGATTTTTATACATTACTAGCGGTACGCCCGCGGCTACGCTCGCGTTGTGTAAGATTTTCCCGGGGGAATTAGACTTTTTCCCATAAAAAGTATCATATGAGTTAATCCTTATCAAGTGCCTAAATACAAAGTTTCATGGTGTCATCTTCGATAATGACGAACTTCCATACAAACTTTCAATCCCCTATTTCAACCCCTCCAAGCCTTTTTTTCGCGATAAAAGGTAGCCTATGACCTTTTCCAAGCTTTAGTCTATCTCTGTACTAAATTTCATCAAATCGGTTCAGTGGTTTAGGCGTGAAAACGTAACAGACAGACAGAGTTACTTTCGCATTATTGATTATTGTAAATAAAATTTTCATTCAACTTGCTTGAGTCCTGGAAAGTTTCTTCAGGCTGTTCTTCTCCACAGTGAACGCACTCTTGTGGTGAACGTGCATACTATGGACAAACTTCTTAGGCCTAGCTTAGACTTCAAAAAATGATTCTGTACGCTCGATGGAACGTATACCTATCAGATAAAGAGAAAAGAACTTTGTTTTTCAAAGTAATAAGAAAATACTTAATATTGTACTGAAATAAAAATGGTATGTTAGGTTAGGCTATGTTTGGTGTGGATAAGTGTTTTTACATGAATTCGCAATGTGTGTAATTCCGCCAACTGTAGTATTCTACACATTGCCGGCGGAACATCCGGTATTGTATAGAATGCCTAGGCAAAGTATGGAATAATTAATATTTCATACTTTGCCTGAACGTTTAGGCATTATATAGAATGCCTAGGTATTCTATGAATGCCGGATTATACAGATTGCTGGTAACATATACATTACCTATCTCGGCATTGTATAGAATGGTTAGGTGTTTTAGAATGCCTAGGTATTCTATACAATGCCTGAATTTATTCAGATTGCCGTTAACATACCTATGTAATGTATTAAGTTTTTATTGTAAAAGTGTAGGATATTGGAACAACAGTGGCGTAAAGAACAAAGTGAAGAGTTAAAGGGTGGCAAGGAGCTACTCACAGCGATATTGCGCTACCGTCGCTATATCGAGTCTGAATCTGAGACTATGCTGCATATACCTATAATCGACGTTCGTTTGGATGACGAACGGAAAAGCGACCTTGAGCTACAAGCCGTTGCTTGCAGGTAACTCTTTGATAATTTCTCTTCTTTAAATATTTTGTACAGAATTTGGTGATTTTGAATGTTTTTTTCTATATTTACGAAATCCAAATTTTTAGCTCTCTAACTTCAAAACTATGTGGTGTGTGGTCCACTTAGTTGAAACTCTTTGTGCTTAGGATTTACTGAACATTCTAAAACAATTGTGAAAATTGAAATCAGATTTTGTGAAAATCAAGTAATTTAGTTGTACCTAGGCTGAAAACACCTGTACCTGCAAAGACTGCAAACTATGTTCACTACGGAGAAAAACCCCCATTGACTTACAATTTTGTCGTAAAGACCCTTGGTAAAAAGTAGACCAGGCATGTCCGTTCTGCAACCACGCACGACGACGACGTAATGAAGGAGAGGTACTACGTTTTCTGCATTGAACACACCAGCTAGGGGGTTCGGAATGTTGGGATTTGGGATCGATAGTTACGGTTTGTGGAGTTAGTCGGTAGGGTCAGTGAGGTTGGTGGGGTTAGTATAGTAGTGGAATCAGTCGGTTGGTTTTGATAGTGTCAGTTGGAGGACCTAATTTTCTTTTAATTTTTATTGATTATAGTGGGGTTTGTCTGCCGATGGTCGGTTGGGTTTGGTGGTGTTAGTCTGTGGGGTCAGTAGGGTTTATAGGGTCGGTCAGTTGAGTTTGGTGGTGTCGGTCAACAGAATTGATTAGATTGGCCAGTGTGAGGAGGTTAATTAGGTTGGTACTTTTAGTTGGTAGGATCGGTTGGGTCGATCAGTGGGTTTTGTGGGGTAGATCAAGGAAGGTTTTAGTGAGGTCAGTCTAGATTATCGACCAATTTCTATAAAACTTGGTATGGGGCATCATTTTAACAAGAAAAGAAGATCGCTATTTTAAATATGTCAAAAATCCAAGACGGCGGCCAACTTTAATTAATCTGTCAATTTTGATGAAAATTGGTTTGGGGCACTATTTTTATAAGAAACCAACCAAGTCATTCTACCTATACCTATAGGTAATTATTTCAGAAATCCAAGATAGCGGCCAACTTCTTTGTTTATTGCCTGATTTCATTAAAACCCAATACAGTTGGCCGCCATTTTGAACTTTTGCTTTTCTTAACATGGCGTTGTTAATTTCTTGCGAAAATAGTGTCCCAAACCAAGTTTCATCAAAATCAGTCTATAAACAAAAGTAGGTCGCCATCACGCACGTAGCGTCCCAGACAAGGCAACGCCCCTTGTCCCACGGTACCAAAGTAAGCCCATCCGGACGCTTTCCGTCAAGGCGACTCAGACCCGGTGGCTCCAGAGTGCAGGGGATCTCGGCAGACACTAAGGCACGCCGGATAATATCATTGAGCATGTGGTGCCGCGGAAATCTACCCGCACTTTTGCCACAGCTCAAACCATGGTAAGCCTTACTGTCTACCTGCTTACCGCACTTGCAGACATGGGGCTCATAAACTTCGCACCCAAGCCTGAGAGCCACTGCCACCCTTAAAGTACCGCCATCCAGAATGGTACCTAAGTTTGGAGAAGGGAACGTGTTTAGCCAGGCTCCGGCTTCATACTCGGTGGCCGCCTTAAGGCGCGAGATGTCTGATCCAGACGCCGACTCCAACAACCCACTGAAAATAGCCTTGCAGATTGGGTCGTCCCATTGGCGCTGCGGCGACGGGTTGTCTGGGAGGGATGATGAGGGACATACACGCGACCAAGCAATCGTGGCCTCACTAGCAAACGGAATATCGATCTGATCACCTTGTAATTGAAAAATGTTAGCAACCAGACCCTTCACTCCGTTCGCCGAGGCCAGGAAAGCCGGCACACCCACATCCCGTCCAATCCTCCGTGACGCACGGGTAAAGAGGCCTGCACCCACTGTGAGTGGTTTAGGTGTATGTTAAGGATGCTGCCCAGAGTATTCCTGAAGTCATCGTCCAGTAGTGTGACCTCATCCGGAAACAACCAGGTGGTCGACATTTTCTGGCTGGGGTAACGCACACGATAAAACCAATGCCGCATCGCATGTTCGCACGAGCGATAGCAATAGGACGGCGGCGGCGCCTAATAAATTATGCTGTCCATATTTTATTATTTGTTTATGTAGTTGTAGATAAGTAATTACCAAGATCGCTACCATAGTCTGATAAAATACTTGTTTACACATAAGTCTCGTAATACCTATCACAAATAGGTTTTATTTAACTGTCTTTTAATGTTTTCCTAACAACATTGGAATCGATACGAGTGCGTGCGTACGGATGTTTTCAACTTCTTAGCTAACTAGATCCACCCTATCAAGTTATTTGAATTTGTAGTAGTGTTAGCACAATCAATTAATCCTCGTAGACCACAAAATAAAAACAAACTTACGAGAAAAGATCCACTATTCAAACATTAACACGTGCAGTGAAATCGGGCAGCGACAATTGAGAATTACATAATTCTATAGCACCCTTAACGCGTCCTTCGCTCTTCAATTTGAAAGTTTCATTTTATGTTACTAAGGCCCGGTTTTTCAATCGCTAGATAAACTAACAAATACTTAGTGTTTATTCGACAGATAGCAAGATATTGAATTTTTCAACAGTCGGATAAGACTTATTTAACGAATAACTCCAATATCTGAAGAATAAATCTATCTGCCGCTTCATTTGCCAGATAACTGTACTATTCGACTGATCGTTTGAGGCATGACGTTTATGACAAACAATTTTCAAAAAAATCTTGAAACTGGCACAAAGTTCTACTAGTGCCATAACAAAAAAAAGAAGAAGTAAACAATAGAATTGACATGACACTGTTGACAGAAAATGGATAGAAAAGTCTGTCTTGCTCTAACGTTAATCTAAGCAATATATTTGTTTCACCTCTCTGAAGATTGTGTCAGATAGTTATCAATGGAATAAATAACAATTGAAAAATTGGAGAACAATTATTCGTCCGATAAACTTTGTTCGTTAGATATTAGATAATTTATCTGAGGATTGAAAAACCGGCCCTAAATACAGAAGTCACCGTTCATCGTGTTGTCTAAATATGACAAAGTCACTTTAAATAGCAGTCGCATTATACCATTCGTTCTAAACAGATCGTGATCGCTCGATTTAGTAACCATGAACAAAATTAGCGTGGTGAACCAGTGAAAATTTAATCAATTGTATTAACTAATGTTTAAAAATAATCAGCCGATGATTTAAACGTTGTTTAAGTAGTATCCGATGAACTGGGCCCTAGAACTCGACTATAAATGGTACCGCCCAATACTGGGCAGTATTGGGCACGTTTTCTTGTCAAGATAGTACCTTAAACTGAATTTCATCAAAATAGGTCCCATAAAATCACAAAGTTATCAAAATATTTTGTTACATTCAATACAAAGTTTTTTAATTAAAACTGACTGAACCAGCCGTTTTAAGATTTTTTTTTTCTATTTTTAACCCTGAACTATGTTCCAATACAGCCACTCAATAACAGCGCAATGTTAAAGTGAAATAACATAAAGTTAAGTAATATTAATTAAAGAATATATATTTGTAAATGACTTTATTATAATTGCTTTCAACTATTTCTGTAAAATAAAATAGATTTGGGCAAAATATTTACCATTTTTCAATGACGGAAATGAAAAATAATGGCTCAAAAGCTGGCCGGCTCCGGGCTCGGCCACAGAAAAAAGATAAAACTAGGCGGGAAAGCAGTGATTATCATTTGTTTCTCGAGTTGTAGGGTTTTGTTTACAATGAGTTCATCTGATTCAGATAATATGGATCTTTCGTGTTTTTATTTTTACTTTCCTTATACCTATTCGTAATGAAAAGCACAGTGTTTACCCCTGGTTAAATACTTATTTAATGTCTCGAACTATTAGGGCCTGAGCGTCGGCGCTAAATAAGTTACTTTTACCCCTCGTATAACAAACAATGTACTATTTTGGTTGACAGAGTACACCGTAAATTGAAAGAGTTGCTGGAAGAAAATGTAGAGCTCCGAGCCAAGGCTACCATAACCACCAAACCCCCTCTGCCTAGCGAGTATATGTCAGTAGAAGGCGAAATGGAAGATGGTAATAAAATAGCTAAATGTTATCTGATAGCCTATATCACAATTAACGAGATCTCGCGAGATTTGTGGAATTCTGTACTTTTTTACAAGTTGTTACCTACATCAAAAGTAAGTAAATTAAAATTAGGCCTTACACGTTACACGTCATCTTTATTTTATAATTAGCGCTGTAAAGAGCGTAAATTATGTAAATCGTTGGACAAACGGTTTTTAATTTTCCATGCTAAAGAAAAGATGCTCTTCCAATCTCAACTCTGGTAGGTAGACCACCTACCAAGTAAAAGCTCTACCACAAAATTATCAAAACAGTACTACGTGATCTCACTCCTCCCTTCTTATATAAAATCACATATCTTTATGATCCTGTGCAATCTCGTAAGATCTCGTTCGATTTTCGATTGATAAATATGACCCAGATCTCGCGAGATCTACAGATTGAGAACGAGATAGCACTTCCTCTCTGCCCTCGTATCATGGTACATTCCTTTATACAGAGTGTAAGGATCCTTACAAGCTTTTGGAAGAGGAGCGAATTCAAAATGTAAAAGAAGTGGGGGAAGCCTGGAAGCAGAGCCCTAACCTACAGCGATACTGGCGCCGGCGAGCTGAAGAACTAAAGGAGGAAGAGTTCTATTTGTAAGTTTTTTTTTATGTTCAACATACTGTCGTGAATCATACAAAGAGTGGCTAATATTATGCGTAGCTACATTACAACATGCAGACGATATAGGACAGCGACTAATAAATAAGTGGCCTATTAGGTTAGTAAGGCCAGGTTTCCACCAAGTTTAAATAACCAATGAAAATGGCTTTAAATCTAATACTTTATACGAGCAATTCTTGTATATATATAATGAGAATCTCGGAAACAGCTGCTACGATTTCGATGAAATTTGGTATATAGGGGGTGTCGAGGGCGATAAATCGATCTAGCTAGCTTTTGTTTTTGGTAAAACAGGATTTCCCCATGTTTTCGGGCTCAAAAGAATTTGTACGCCATCATCATCATCACCACGCCATATCATTAAAAGAGAAGGTTAATTTCGCCGCTATCCACAACGACGGGGTGGCTCTGTTGGGGAACCGGGAGGCAATGAAACCGAAGGTCAGACGATCGAATCCACATGAATGTTTCTTTTTAACTTTTTAATTCTTTTATTTAGTTATTTAAATAAAAAAATTACAGAAATAAAAATTTCTTATTTAGTACCTTATTTTTTCGTGGTCTAAATTTTTCCAACAGATAGAGCAATTTTTATAGGTATGTTTTTTTATTTATTACTTACCGTCGTCGTCGTTGTTATTACTTATTTTTTCATTTACTTAGTCCAATTAAAATACCTTTACAGAAAATCACTTCGTTTTTCTTACACCGAAAGTTCTGCAACAGATGGCACTACAACTCTCATAGTGACGAAATTTTCTTCTAAAAAAGCATTTAAAAGTATTTTCAGTTATTTTTTCAGATTTGTAACACAGAAATGGAAAATGCTATTTTATCCACGGAGACGTTATTTAATCCACGCAACCTCAACAAATTCAATTTTATATTACTACTAGCGCTACTGTTAGGCATGGGAATAATAATTACAAGCTTTTATTTATTCAGAGGTGCACGCCAGAAGTGTAATACGTCTGGCTGGCCACGCTTTTCGTGGTTTTTTAGCTAAATGGCTATACGTATCTCAAAAATTCAAACTGGATGCCTGTCACAATTTTAGGTGACGCAGTATTAATAAGCAAGAAATAGTTAGAATCCCTTCTGTTCGGAGATTGAGAGACCATGCGAAAAGCGGTATTCAAGCTGACTGGACACGTTTGCGTTCGATTATCTCGGGTTCTCTAGCGTCACATAAACTGAAATAAGCGTGATTAGCCGTCACCTAAAATTGTGTATTGACCTACATTTGGAAGAATTGTCCAGCCAGCCTGAGTCACATATGTATTTGAGTCTTTTTACAGCATACTCTAATGTTCTAAATTCTAATTTTATACGAATCGTACACGAATCGTAGGGATTGGAGTTGGCTGTATGCTCTGCATGACACTGGCATAGAACAAAAAAAAGCATGTAATATGGCGGTTTGTAATTTTCGTCTCCTTTATTTGTATCGTACTATTTTCTTACTTATTTATCATGATGAAGTTAACTAGTCATTGAATTATGGTAATATTATAACAATGAATGGTTCAAGAAGTTAATGTAAAGGTTAAAGTGATAACGATTAGAACGATACAAGAAGACATCTAAATCCAAGCTACTGCCACAATATTTTTAGTATTTTATAATTTCCTCACATATTTCAGAGAAAAGCACTATACAAACCTCGGCCGCAATAACTCTTGCTGAACTCGTACACAATAAAAGTTCTCGCCTGCGGCTCGGACTTTAAACGTGCCCTCGTCGTCCACCAATAACAAATTTTGCGGCCACGGCAGTAATGTACTATAATCTAATTTTGAAATATTTTATTCAGGTTCCTCCTCCGCGAAGGTACCGTGCCTCAGTACTTCCGCAACGTGTTAGGAGGAGCCATCTGGTGGGAAGTCGACCACCTGACTGATGGAGCCGTCGACATCGCGCGGCGCAGGAAAATGAAGTGCGTCTGCGCAGAGTCCGGGGAAGGCACCTCCCACTCTGATGATGTTGCTAAGTCTACGTTCGAACTGAACATGTGATTGATTGTTGAGGGCTGACGGTTTAATTAGTTTGTTGATAGGCAGGTAATATTTTCCATTGTTATTTTTTATTCTATTTAGAACTTTTAACTAGTTACTTACTTATAGTTTTCTTTAAAGTTCATTCTTTGACTAGACATTTTTATAAGTCGATACTTTCTAGAAAGTATTAAAATGTCGTTGTATTTTTATTAATTCAAGTACATACGTCCCAATTAGCTGCGGATGTTTTTCTTTATTTCATCTAACCTCATTGTCACCTAAATCAATGTCGGGAGAGGAGTTCAAAGAGTTGACCAGCGCTGCTGCAGCGAGGCGAGCTTGTTTGTTATTTGTTTTCCCCACCGCTTTTTCCGCTATGACGGACGCTGCGCTGTCTGTCGTATCGTAGCCCAGTGGCGAAGGGGATCGCAGCGCAGCGCTATTGGCCCGGAGTTACAGCCAATGTGAGAGAGAGTCGTGCGCACCGCAAGTCCTTAGCACGAACGAGACCGCACTGATACACACGCACGACAGTCTGTCCCGGGCCCTTGCTAGGGACCGTGTTTTTGAGGCGATTCGTATGTAACGCCCCGTGTTTGAAAATAAATGTGTTTATTATTATTAGTGCCTAAATGTGCATTTTCGTTTCAATATAAAAGGCTGATTTCACACGTGAGTTGTTAGTGGTAATGTAATTACTGCATTCGCGGTGTAGCAATTAGCAATAGATGGCGCTAGGTGTCGCGTTGATTGTCCGTGTCATTGAACTCTGGTAGGGCGCTCATATGCAACATTGTGATGTGATGTGATGTGACCACACAGACACGTAATATGCTACTGGCCTTTTATCAGTATTCTTGTACGTTCTGACCACAATGTTGGTACCCACTACCTACTTAAAATATCGGTTTGAGTTCTGACATTATAGACGTAGGTTTGGATCAAATAAAAAGTAAGTAGTTACCTATACGTTTCTATACCTGCCGGTATTCGGATAATATCGATTTGCACTGTGATTTGAACTAATTCGTCCAAGCGCTGCTGGGATTATTTCCTATAATGTTGGTAGGTAGGTAGTAAGTTGTAGGTAGGTAAAGGGCTTAAATCAGGAAAACATTTGAACTCCTAAGTATTAGATAAGGGTTGTCCCTACTCAAAATCGAATAACCCGTGCACTCCCTTGCTTTACCCAGTACAAGAGCAACCTACCGCAATAGAGAGTAAGAAATTATCAACAACTATACACCTTCTAAAAAGTAAAAAGTTCTTCTATCTAAGCCTAACTAGTGGCTCTGTGAGCTGTAGAGTAGACATCGCGAGTCTGTATATCTTTTCATATTTATAGCCATTTTTATTTATTTTATCCTATTTTATTTTATTGGTTAAGAAATGTGACCTGTAGAGGAAAACAGCCTCAGCGGCAGACCTTGTAAGCTAGCAACCCCCATAACCCCGTAACTTTTTTAAATTTCCAAAAACTGACTCGACAAAAAAAATCGATTAATTTATCGAACCCGCTCACAAAATTTTACGAGAATCGGTTGAGAAACGCGACCTGTAGAGTGAAACAAACAGATGGACATACAAAACCAAATTTGGCCAAGCTGAAACAGGGACGCTTCGCTCGCTCGGTCAATTAGGCTTATTCCCGCTATCCCACACGTCGTCGTTGCTGTCCCCCGAGCCGGGGGACAACGGTTATTTTTCCCGTTGCACCCATCACACGAAATTATTTCGGACCGTTGTTGGTTCCACCGTTTGGTTCCACTGGTGGGTCCAGCAAGATTTCAAAATACTCGTGTCTCCACCATTGAAGTATAAAGTAATACCTAATAGCTCAATGGTCTCCACTAGTTCTATTCATTAAAAGTTATTTTTACCCACGACTGACGGAATGGAACGGAGGCGGTAGGTATACGAGTATAATGTCGTGGCCATATCGTAGAATTGGCCACATCATGAAATTTTCGAAATTTTCACTGTCCATTGGCCACATCAATGATAGAATAGAAATAATTTGTCGATATGTTCAACTAAAAACGCAGCTACTTCATGAAATGGTTAAGATTAATTTTGATGTATTATATTGGAGGCCTCGTTTTTTGAAGTCGGTTTAAAAATGAAAAAAATTGCCGATCTTGGACAGGACTCAAAACTGCATCTCCTCGGCTATCCAGGCCAGAAACAGGCGCATTACCAATTATGCCACCAAGCTCTGTGAAAGGCCGACGAAACTTGACACTCTTCAGTGCATTATTTGATATTTCGTTAACAGACGTTTTCTGTAACAATAATAATCTATAAATTTTACTCTATTTAACAAAAATCGGAAACAAATTGTCACATTTACAAATTTAGCTGGTAACGCTCTTACGGTATAGAGGTAGTGAATCTGCAAAGATGTCTGAGGATTTGCTACATTTATTGGCAAGTCTGGTAATACGTACTTACGAGTAACCGATCATCCTGTATTTTCCTACCCTTAAGGTAAGGTTATTTCCTTTTTTATACAAATGGGACCAACTTCGATGTATACACTATAAAATAAAAAAAGAATCATTAAAATCGGACTTCCCTGTTATGCGTGGGTGGTAGTCATAAAGAGGTCATACATAAAAAAAAATACGTGTAGAATTGAGAACCTCCTCCGTTTTGTTTTTTGCGTCTGTTAAAAGTTAAAGTATTTCATAGAAAATGGAATACATTATGATTTATCTCGAAAACCTTTCACCGTAGGTCATCATGATTTTGTTCGTCTATAGATTCTCTATCGATATAAGCCATGCAGATAAAGAATAGATCTGAAAATGGCGGCGGGTACTTATGGTACGGTTGGCAAAACAAGTTCTCAAAAATCGATTTTTATTTTTACAAGCTTTTATTTAGTTTCACCTGTCCCGTTGTCTGTCTGTCTGTCTGTAATCAAATCTTGCAAGTTAAATTTGATCAACTTCCCAGTTTCCGATTGAGCTAAAATTTTGCATTCATGTATAAATCGGATGACAATGCAATATTATGATACCTTGGAGCTGGTCTGATGATGGAGACGGAAGGTGGCCATAGGAACTCCTCTAATACAGAACACAACCTAGTCGTGTTTGGGCTCGTTAGATTTGACTTAACAAGATCTTTAGCCATACGTGATATCCAGGGTCTCATGATGGAGCCGGAAGGTGGCCACAGGAACTCCTTAAATACACAACACAACCTAGTCGTGTTTGGGCTTGTTGGTTTTGTCTTAACAAGATCTTTAGTCATACGTGATGTTCAGGGTCTCATGATGGAGCCGGAAGGTGGCCACAGGAACTCCACAAATACACAACATAACTTAGTCATGTTTGGGCTTGTTGGATTTGTCTTGACTAGATCTTCAGTCCTACGTGATGTCCAGGGTCTCATGATGGAGCCGGAAGGTGGTCACAGGAACTCCACAAATACACAACATAACATAGTCGTGTTTGGGCTTGTTGGATTGGTCTTGACGAATACTTTGATACTAAATGGTAACCAGAGTCTGATGATGGAGCTAGAAGGTGGCCATAAGAACTCCGTAATTAAACGACGCAACCCCACCGAGTTTGGGTCCATTTGATTTGTCTTGACGAGTACTTTGATACTACATGGTAACCAGGGTCTGATGATGGAGCTGGAAGGTGGCCATAGGAACTCCGGAACGACGCAACTCCATCGAGTTTAGGCCCATTTGATTCGTCTTGTCGAGTACTTTGATACTATATGGTAACCAGGGTCTGATAATGGAGCTGGAAGGTGGTCATAGGAACTCCGTAATTAAACGACGCAACCCGATCGAGTTTGCGCTCATTTGATTCGTTTTGACGAGCATCTTAGTTGGCGTGAATATGCAACTCCAACAGATTTGGGAAAAAGTTCGTTCCGTTTGTTATGAATGTGGATTATTATATGTCTGATTGATTAGATGGATGCCCCAATGCCAAGGTGAGCACGTGCCGAGGCACAATTTCTAAGCACCTCCACTCAAATCGATAGATGATACCGAAAAAAAAACAAGTACAAAAAAAAGTTTTATTCATCTAAAAACTTTACAACTGCTAGCACAGAACATTTTGTGCCGAGGGCTGAATGGTATGAGAGTGTATAAACATTTCATATCGCTAACGTTGCGCCTCAGGGTACCAGGGCGAACCCTGTTGTACTGAAGCCCCCCTCTACAATGGACCTCGGCAAGGATGGCATTCACATAATACAGCCTAAATCAATTCAATTTCCTGCTAAATTTAATTACGGCTCAGCTGAAAGAAGAATGCTTCCGATTGTCTTGGGCTTCAACTGTGCACAAAATGCAGGGAACTACTGTAGATCATGCTGTTATTTATCTAGGCTCTAAATTATTTGCTGCTGGTCAAGCTTATGTGGCTTTAAGCAGAGTTAAGTCTTTAGCAGGACTTCGAATCGAAGAACTTGACTGCTCCAAGTTGACTTCGAAGAAACCTTGTAATGTAAAGAAATGGATAGAATGAGAAATGTTACAAATAACTAACTTGTGATTACATAACTAATTTAAACATTAGTTTACCCTACTACAAACAAAAAAAATGAAATATTTAAATATAAATAAAATACATAAACTTTAAGTGCTCAAAGCAGCACATTATTATGTGAACGTACTACGCACTACATAACAGAAAAACGCTGCTACGCGCTACTAACTACGTCGTAGTAAATCTCGAATTAAACATACTAAAAAGTTAAAAATAAAATTAAAGAAAAAAAAACCTTTTTTAAAAACAAGCTTTTATTATTTGGAAAATGAACTAAAAAGTTAAAAATAAATTAACTCTAATTAGAAGTATAACACTTTATAAGTTCATTGTAACCTTTAACGATAATTAAGCTTCTTTGTCTACGACAAAATAATTCCATATCGTAATCATATATTTTTTACACCTTAATTATTAAATCTTTCCGTTTTTATTACAGTCTCAATTTTATAAATAATAAAAGCGTGTTACATTTTGATGGTATAATTAAGCTATCACAATGTAACACGCTTTTTTATTTATAAAATTGGGACTGTAATAAAAACGGGAAGATTTAATAATTAAGGTGTAAAGTTTTGGTGTTAAAAATATATGATTACGATATGGAATTATTTTGTCGTAGACAAAGAAGCTTAATTATCGTTAAAGGTTACAATGAACTTATAAAGTGTTATACTTCTAATTAGAGTTAATTTATTTTTAACTTTTTAGTTCATTTTCCAAATAATAAAAGCTTGTTTTTAAAAAAGGTTTTTTTTTCTTTAATTTTATTCCTACTGACTTTTTTTGTTATTTATTATTCTTTTTTATTATCTATATAATAAAAATGAATTGCGGTTCGTTAGTCTCGCTAAAACTCGAGAACGGCTGAACCGATTTGGCTAATTTTAGTCTTGAAATATTCGTGGAAGTCCAGGGAAGGTTTAAACGGTAAAAAAATATGGGTGAGGTAGGTGTAGGGTAGGTGTATAGGTGTAGGGTAGGTGTAGTGTAGGTGTAGGGTAGGTGTAGGGCAGGTGTAGGGTAGGTGTAGGTTAAATGTAGGGTAGGTGTAGGGAAAAATGGCGGGACAACGTCTGCCGGGTCAGCAAGTTATGATATAAAACGGGATGAGACAGGTTTATTATTATTAATTAACGATACTAATTGTTCGATATTAAAATAATATTTCCCCAGTCCACCTACAGTGGGCTGGCTTGGTAGTTCAGCACGAGCCGGGCGTCCGACTTTACCTGTACTATGTTGCGTAATCAGCGCGCGTCTTGCGTCAGTTGCCCTTGGATGCTCTTGAAGAGCGGCGCGCGCGCAATTGTGTGTTGTCCGTAGGCCGGACAGTTTTTTGTTTTTTGGAATCGCGCGAACATTATTCGCTACGGTGGCGTTATTAATCTTGATTTTGTGAAGATAAAATAAAAGAATTTTGTGGACTGTTATTTGCTAATCAGTTGTCGGTTGGTTGCCGGTTGAGACGCGCACGCGCTTGTTGTCCGACCGTTGGAAATATATTCTGGTTTTTGATGTGCTGTGCACGCCCTTTTGAACTTTTGAAGTTGTTATTAGCAAAAAGTATATTGTGAAATAATCAGTGATAAAATTGTGGATGCTTTGTTTATTGTGGATTTACTCCAAAACTGATTTGAGTGAAGTAAGCGGCCAACATTGAGGGAAGTAATCGGCGTGCAAGTAATTACACACCTTTTATTTAATTTATTTTATGTATTAATATTCACAGGAACATGAATATCATTCACTTTAGCTGTTAGGTACACATACTGAGTTTGAATTCTTGCCGTACGGATTGCTAACACGAAGCTGGCGGCTTGTAAAGGTTAGTTACATTTATTAATTTTGAACCCATTCTAAATATTGTTTATATTATTAATATATATTGTTGTTCTATTTTACGTCTGGGCGGTTATTTTTACTATATTGAATTTATTGTTACCGTTTCCCGTGCTTACAGTATTCCGGGAATTTCCGGTAATATTTTCTTTTCCGGTAACCTTTTTCTTGATATTTTTTTTGCCTTGCTTTGTGAAATAAGTTTGTACCGATCGTTGCGGGCCTATTTGAGCATCGGATTACCTTGAGAACCGGTTATTATCGGTTACCGGTATTTTATTTATAAGAGTTCTTTGCGTTTTTCTTAAGTTTAAGTTATATCGTTGACTTTCGACGATACTGCGCCTCGTAACGCGGTTGCAGAAACGCGGAGTGACGAGTGTGACCACGGTTCGAATACTACCTACTCGTGGTCGCACTTTTCACATTTGCATCCTCTTCACCGAGGGTGCTGGTAGCAGAGCTGCTTCGGGTTCGCTGCGTTCGCTATCGTCGCGTTCATTTGTTGGTAGCAGAGCGTGGTTTCGATCCACGGATTTCTAGTCTAGGTTACTGGGCCATTGTCGTAACCACGTCTGCATGTGTTGGTAGCAGAGCGTGGTTTCGATCCACAGATTTCTAGTCTAGATTTTAGTTTCCATTTTGGTTTGTTGTATTGGGCCATTGTCGTAACCACGTCTGCATTTGTTGGTAGCAGAGCGTGGTTCCGATTCACCGACCTCGCGGGTCTAGGTTTTAGTTTTCATTTTGGCTTTTTGT
The DNA here is from genome assembly GCA_951230895.1 of Carpatolechia fugitivella. Classification (NCBI taxonomy): domain Eukaryota; kingdom Metazoa; phylum Arthropoda; class Insecta; order Lepidoptera; family Gelechiidae; genus Carpatolechia; species Carpatolechia fugitivella. Next base: position 24,704,656 of record OX579645.1, on the reverse strand, counting down.
ATTGGGTCATTGTTGTAACCACGTCTGCATTTTCTGGTAGCAGAGCGCTGTTACAATCCACCGTTTTCTAGGTTAGGTTTTTTTTTTATTTTGCACTTGGTTTTTGTTTATTGTTTTTGTTTATTGGTAAATCGTTTGTTTTGATCTGTTAGTTTGTAAAATTTAGAAAATGTCTTCTACTTCTTTTTCTAAATATCAATCGGTGTTAACCACTCAGTTGAAATGGTTGACGACTTCTGCTTCCGTCATTGGTCGATCGGACAGGCTTTTTGCCCTGCTTCAAAGGGAGATTGAACTGAAAGACCGAGTGAGTAAAATTGAGGATATCTACACCAAGGCTTTAGATATACTTGAGGAAGATGAACTAATAACTGAATCCAGACAGACCAGATTCGAAGAGGACTACGCCAAAGCCTTTGAATTGGTCGATGAGATTACTCAGGCTGTTGCAGACATCAAGTCCAAACAGGATGGGAAAGGCGGAGGTTCCGGTTCAAGCGGTACTCCTTTGGTTGGCAGCCTTCCTACATTGCGGGTCCCGTCTTTTGATGGTCAATTGGAGAGCTGGGTTGGTTTTTTGGGGCTTTTTGAAAGTTTGGTAGATTCTCACAAAGACTTATCCGACGCTCAGAAAATGGCCTATCTTGTTGGCTCTTTACAGGGCGAGGCTCGGAGCTTAGTTCAACATTTGCAGGTTGAGGATAGTGCATACGCTTCAGCAAAAGAATTGCTGAAAACCAGATATAATGATGTTAGACGTTTGGCGGACGCACATGTGACGCAAATTCTTAATTTGCCCAAGTTCACAAAGGTTTCTGCACTTCGTAGTGACATATTGAACCCAGTGTTGGTAGCGACAAACGCTTTGAAGCGTCTGGGGCTCCCGGTTGAGCAATGGTCGTTCCTTCTCATGCATATCGTGCTGGCCAAACTCCCTTCTGACATGCGTCTTCGTTTTGAACGGAATTATGGTGGGGATAGCTCTTCTTATCTCCCTTCTTATAAAGATCTGCAGAGGTTCCTTGAGGACGAATGTCGTCGAATTGATACTGCAGAAGGAGGTGTATCACGAGATTTGGGTCCTAATAACCGATCGGACCGTGGTACGAGTCGGCCATTAAACCCATCGGCTGTGAGGCAACCGAAGCCTCGATTTGTTGCAGTCCATGATGGTGCGGTTTCTTGTGATTTTTGCCGAAAGTCAGATCACTTGGTCACTCGTTGTCCTAAATTTTCTGGTAAGTCTATTGTGGCTCGTCGTCAAATCGCCAAAGACAGACGATTATGTTTTTATTGTTTGGGTGATCACTTTTCTAGAGATTGTCCCAGACCTAAACCTTGCGGGCATTGTGGTGGCAACCACCATTCCCTTTTGTGTGTCAACCAGAATCAGGCAGGAGTGGAGCGCGGCAATGGATCAAGAAGATTTTCAGCCGTGGATCCTGCGCCACCCGCAGGTAGGTCTTCGCCTGATAGGAGTTATGCTCATGCTGTCGCACACGGGGGCAGAAATAGGTCTTCCCCTCTTTTCGAGCCTCATACGGGCGGGGGCGGACGCAAGTCTCCCCCTTGTTTCGAGTACGCTCAGAATTCATGCCAGCGGTTTTCCCCACCGCTTTTGGAGCGACCGCGTTTGGAGCGTCACCCGCCGCGTTTGTCTCGCTCACAGGCAGTAAATATAAACCCTCCACACTTGAACCAGGGAGTAAGAGGTAGCCAGCGGTTTGACAGTTACCAGCCGCCGGCTCACTCTGTATATGATTATTCCCGCTCCCCTTATGCACAATAGGAATTTTCGGCTCGCACCGTTAGGGTTTGGGGCCCGAGGGGTTCTGTTGTTGTTCGTGCCCTTCTTGATTCAGGTGCCCAGGGGTGCATTGTTTCAGATTGGTGAGCGAGCCAATTGGATTTGCGGGTTGGTCAGTCTTCCTACCCGATTTACGGTGTTGGTGATGTGCCGGTTGTAGGCCACGTTGGCCGCACATTTCTTGAATTTTCACCATCGGCGTCTGATTCTCGTCGTATTCAGACGTCAGCTATGGTTTTAGAGACCATTTTGGGTGACCATCCCAGGGTAACTCTCCCCGCTCCTGTTGTTAGCCTTACTAAAGGTTTTGTGCTAGCAGACCCTTTGTTCCACACACCTGGTCCTGTTGACCTGTTGGTTGATAGGTAGTAATGTTTTAGGTAAAATTTGTACGGGTTCTTGGAGAGAGCTACAGCCTGGTGGCTTGGTTTTGTTTCCGACTATTTTCGGTTCCGCCTTTTTGGGTCCTGTCCTCCCATTGGTGAACGTCAGTCCGGAGGAGGAAGCGCAATATGTTGGTTCTGCGCTTTCGGACGCGGTACAGAAGTTTTGGGAGGTTGAAGAGCCTCCATCCGTCTGTCTCACCTGTGCTAGGCTTTGTTGGACTACCTGTGGTCGACAAGGAGCCCCCATTCGATCCTGATGTTCTGCTGAACAAATATAGTTCTCTTGACAAGCTCTTGAACATCACAGTCTGGATAAGGCGTTGGCGTTATAACGTCAAACATCGCGATGCCAGACAATTTTTACCGTTCCCTACTCCAAGAGAACGTCAAGAGGCTCTCATTGGTTGGATTCGTGTTGTACAATCCGAGAGCTTCTCCGCAGAAATTAACATTTTGAAAGACGACCGCTTAACGCTGAAAGGCGCCGTGGTGCGTTTGAATCCTTTCTTGGACAGCAATGGTTTGTTACGTGTTGGTGGTCGAATTCGTAATTTTGAATTGACCCATGGAGCTCGTCATCAGCTCCTCTTGCCTAAAGATGGACACTTCGTGCGTTTGTTGGTTATGGACTGCCATATTATGAACTCCCACGCTGGCTGCAATTCTTTGTTGGCTATTATACAGCGAGAATTTTGTATTTTGTCAGCCAGACGTCTTGTTAGGGGAGTTGTTTTCCGTTGTTTGCCGTGTTATCGATTGAAGGCGTCCACCATGCAGCCTCTGATGGGTGATTTACCCACTGACCGAGTTACGAAATCTAGTCCATTCGCTTCAGTTGGTACGTTCTGGGTTAAAGCTTCGCAGCTACGTAATGCTAAGTCTGTAAAAGCCTACTTGTGTGTGTTCATTTGTTTGGCCACTAAGGCCGTTCATTTGGAGGTGGTGTCCGCGCTTACTACTGAAGCATTTGTGGCGACCCTAAGCCGATTTGCATCCCGACGGGGAGCCTTTGATCCGATCCGATAATGGGACCAACTTTCACGGTACAAACAATTATTTGAAAGAGGTTTACGGATTTCTTGATAGTCAAAAGGGTGCGTTGGGGCGCGAGATGGCTCTCCGGGGAATCACTTGGAAATTCAGTCTACCGGTTTGCCCACATTGGGGAGGTATATTTGAAGCCGTTGTTAAGTCCGCGAAGACTCATTTGCGTCGCGTGATTGGTGAAACGATACTCACGTTTGAAGAACTCGCGACCGTTTTTGCTAAAATTGAGGCAGTTCTAAATTCACGTCCGTTATGCCCTTTGACATCCGATCCGAATGATTTAGAAATATTGACACCCGGTCATTTTTTGATAGGACAGCCGCTTACCGCCCTGCCAGAGTATCCTTTGTTGGATGTTCCTTGTAACTCCCCGACCCTAATGTAAATTAAAACTATGTAGAACAACGTGTGTCTGTTGTAAGACATAGAGAAAGTTATAATAAAAGATTCGAGACGAATTAAGAGAATTTTTGTTTTTTTAATACGTTCTTGTAATGAATTTTTATAATTTTAATACGTTCGTGTAATGAATGTTTTTAATTTTATTACGTTCTTGTAATGAATGTTTTTAATTTTAATACGTTCTTGTATTGGACATTTTTGATATTTCTAAAATTAATAACTCAGAAACTAAAAGAGATAATGCAAAACTAAATGCATACTTGGGGTGCATAGACTGAGATACGTTCGCATTGTGAGTTTCAGAAATATCGAACAAGTTTAGGAAAAGGGCCTGTTGACCTAGCGCGTACCGTCGATGCGTGTCGCCAATATACATGGTGGGAGGCAGTCGGCCGTCTAGGAATAGACGGCTGGCGGAACGTTAAGTTCAAGAAAATTGACATTATTATAAAAGTGCAAAAATAGACTAATATAAGTCTATACTTGGAAAACCAAGTGAAATAATTGCCGAACCTAAAGTCGCAGGCGCTGCACAGCCTCTCACTGCCTTTCGACGGTATTTCGGTCCCTGAAGACTGGCGTGCTGCCTGTTTGATATGGGAACGGTTAATTATGCCTCTATGGATGACATATCCCATCCGAGATGGTCAAAAATGAAAATCAAGGGAATCATAGGCTTGACGCACCTAGATGACCTAATGAAAGCGGACACGGCCGCTGGATCAAACTGATCACATAATGCACTATATTTGACCATCTCATAGAGAGCCCTTATCTGACGCATGAAGACGAGGTATAACTATCGCTGCTATGATATTGTTGGCACTGCATGTCTAGCTCTGAACCGCTGATGTATGGGTCGCATCCTAGGCGTGATAAGTACACTAAGTTTACCCCCGATAGTGGAGTTAACAATATCTTAGTGGCTACCTTCAAGACGCAAGTCTGTGGAGAGATTTCCGTATCTGACCTATGAAGATGTGGAGTAACCATCGGGCTGCTATGAATGCCGCTACCACTGTATGTCTAGCTCTGAACCGCTGATTGACCGAAGACGCATACAGCGACTTGAATACATAGCCGCGGATGGGGACTTGTCCACAGCCGTGTGCGGTGGACCTCAGACTGATTAGTGTCGATGATGGTCTTTCAAGTCTTAACCCCGATAATGGAGATAGCGGAGGACATAGTGGCTTCCTTCAAGACAAAAGTCTGTGAAGAGGCATACTGGAACGAGTTTATTAATTGAGAACGAGAAACTGGACGTGGACTGCTCTGGCTAATATCATCATGTATGATTTATTACTGAATCAACTGTGCGATGTAATATCGACACATATGGTTGCAAGGAGAGGAGGCTCATAGTCCAGCAGTGGACTGGACGAGCGATAATGAAGGCTGTAAAGCTATATTCAGAGCGATAGCTGAAATGAGTCTTTAGATTCATATGCGGTCTCAGGCACGGAGACGCGCGGCGGAGATATCTATATATGGAGATATGAAGTTGGAGCAGATCTGCCCTGGCAGTACCGTTCAGATAGACGGAGAGCCAGTATGCAGGAGCAATCCAGATATGAGACCCACAGTCAGTAGCAGCTGTGAGGTCATCCCTTCGAGCTTGCTCGTTGGAAGATGGTTTACCATCATAGGCGCTGGTTCACGTGTGGACTATCCTATAAACACACCCTTGAACGCAATACGTTGGACACTTCGGTGGAAGACGGGATTAGCCTCCCAAAAGGTTACCACAGCGGCTCAGCCGTATCGGGAACGCTACGGCTAGTATCGATTGGACGTAGTCCACTAGCTTCGGCTTACCACGAGAAGCTTATGCTTTCAACGAAGGGACTTTGGTCTCCTTCCATCGCTTAAGGCGCACCGGTCGGACCAGAGTCCGCTGTAGACAATCCTTCGGGGTTGTCTATTATTTTAACCTTTTTTCCTACACCTCTGTGGTGAGGGGAGGACAGGAGCATTCTGAAGGACAGAGTGGGAAGTGACTCACAGAGAGCGCGTTGGTGGAGCGTTTATTCTCACTCGACTCGTAAATGCTTTAACAGTTAGTTTGCTGTAAAGGTGTGAGCGTATCGGGTCTTTGCTGCTAGACTGCTGTCTTGCTCGGGATCTGGGGTCTTAGCAATCAACTAGCTGAAGGAACTAAAACTAGTTCCTTCGTCAGGGCTGGATCTTGCTAGATCTTGCTGGATCCCTTGTGTGATGGTAGTATGGAAGACACAGAGAGATTATGTAACTGTATTTTTCAATACGGTTGACATAGCTTAAGGAAAAGGGTATCCCGGTGCGTAGAGCTAGGATGGTCGTCTCCAGGAAGTATCATTAGAGAAACTTGGTTATTGATCATTCTGTTGAGGAAATGCCACTCAACGAAAGTTCCTCTAAGAACTAGAAGTTCTATTCAGAACTACAGACGACACACCCGTCGCCGGCTCTAAGGACTCGCTGAGGCAGTCCTGGAGCCATCCTTTTATACCTTTTAAATTACATATATCATGTAATAATCCTTGTGATCCATTTCAGGAATCTGGGCTCTTATTGCAGAAGCAATAAACTTCGAAGTTCTTTTCAGAATACGAAGTTAGTATTGTTTAATAAAGTCGCTGGGATTTCCTGGTGACTTTATTCTTTCAGTCCGCGAACATGGGTAATCAGGAGTAGGCTGCTTGCCGGCTGGCAACTGATTACTCCTGTGTTCGGGCGAGAGATAGGGACAAATCAGTATATAGGAATAACATAGAAGTTGAGTAGGCGACTCTATGTGTAATTCCGCAGTTAGAAAACATAATATAAAGACGATCACATTGTAAATTTCTAAAAGAGTTTGGGTTACTCTCACAACGTAGAAGGATCTGTTATTAGATGATCAACGGCCAATTTTGATTATTATTTTAGAGATGAGATGTTCAGTTACATCCTTGTAATAGACTGTCACGTTTTCAATTGCTCCAGAATCTCACTCAGAGTTTCTGGAAACGTTGGCATCTAGAATATTTGCACACTCTGCAGCAGCGCGTAAAGTGGACCGATAAAACAAATCCGCCTAAGATAGGTGACCTCATTTTGATCAAAGATGCTAATCTGCCTCCTTTGCGTTGGCGTCGGGGACGCATAATCAAATTGTTGCTTGGATCCGACGGGGTTCCTAGATTAGCCGAGGTCTTAGTTGGGGATTCTGTTATTCAACGAGTGATTTCTACCTTATCCCGCTTACCATTGGATTAGCGACCCGAAATGACTTCGGTTCGGGACGGGGGATTGTTCGATTTTAAAATAATATTTCTCCAGTCCACCTACAGTGGGCTGGCTTGGTAGTTCAGCGCGAGCCGGGCGTCCGACTTTACCTGTACTATGTTGCGTAATCGGCGCTCTTGAAGAGCGGCGCGCGCGCAATTGTGTGTTGTCCGTAGGCCGGACAGTTTTTTGTTTTTTGGAATCGCGCGAACATTATTCGCTACGGTGGCGTTATTAATCTTGATTTTGTGAAGATAAAATAAAAGAATTTTGTGGACTGTTATTTGCTAATCAGTTGTCGGTTGGTTGCCGGTTGAGACGCGCACGCGCTTGTTGGACAACAAGCGCGTGCCGCGCGTACATGCGCGTACATGCGCGACCGTTGGAAATATATTCTGGTTTTTGATGTGCTGTGCACGCCCTTTGAACTTTTGAAGTTATTATTAGCAACAAGTATATTGTGAAATAACCAGTGATAAAATTGTGGATGCTTTGTTTATTGTGAATTTACTCCAAAACTGATTTGAGTGAAGTAAGCGGCCAACATTCAGGGAAGTAATCGGCGTGCAAGTAATTACACACCTTTTATTTAATTTATTTTATGTATTCACAGGAACATTAATATCATTCACTTTAGCTGTTAGGTACACATACTGAGTTTGAATTCTTGCCGTACGTATTGCTAACACGAAGCTGGCGGCTTGTAAAGGTTAGTTACATTTATTAATTTTGAACCCATTCTAAATATTGTTTGTTTGTTTGAATTTTTCGATTTACGGCACAGAACTGATAATTGGTTGGTATAATCGGGTTATTTTCCACGCGGTGTAAATCTCACCATCAGCAACAGCGTCGATTATTGTCAAATTACCTACAACTTCCGTTTATCGCGTCCAGATCGGAAGTCATTTCTATCGGTCATATTTGATTCCTTTTAAATCACGATATTTTCTGATCAGTCGGGATCGGATGTCATTATTTACTTCAAACTAGGTATTGAGATAAAATTTTGTTGAGACTTAGGTTAAATTCCATTTTGTATTCTACTTATTGCTTCGACCCCTCCGAGGTGCTCGAGTAGACGTCTCATTATAATATATTCTTGTACGATTCTTAACAATTAGGAATATTAAAAATTTTGGATAGTAATTTTCTGACTTTGATGTGCATAACCTCGGAAGCACTAGTTGTACTCCTGGGTTGTACCCAGAAATATATTTTGTTGTTCTATTTTACGTTTGGGCGGTTATTTTTACTATATTGAATTTATTGTTACTGTTTCCCGTGCTTACAGTATTCCGGGAATTTCCGGTAATTTTTTCTTTTCCGGTAACCTTTTTCTTGATAATTTTTTTGCCTTGCTTTGTGAAATAAGTTTGTACCGATCGTTGCGGGCCTATTTGAGCATCGGATTACCTTGAGAACCGGTTATTATCGGTTACCGGTATTTTATTTATAAGAGTTCTTTGCGTTTTTCTTAAGTTTAAGTTATATCGTTGACTTTCGACGATACTGCGCCTCGTAACGCGGTTGTAGAAACGCGGAGTGACGAGTGTGACCACGGTTCGAATACTACCTACTCGTGGTCGCACTTTTCACATTTGCATCCTCTTCACCGAGGGTGCTGGTAGCAGAGCTGCTTCGGGTTCGCTGCGTTCGCTATCGTCGCGTTCACTAATAATAATGACAAAATATATTAATGAAATAAATAAGGAGCAAGGGTAAATATATGAAAAACCACATGGGATAAGTTGAAAATTATTTATTTTACATTATTATGTACCATTTCCGGAAGAATGTCATCAACATCAATGACAATTATCTTTGTTTGCGAACACTGATTTTTGTCATTATTTTTTTTGCAGCGCGTACTTCACTGTGTGAGTATAGACAGCGATAGATTGTGAGCGAGTTAGCATGCGAGCGGACGCCATTTTCAGATCTCTTCTTTATCTGCATGGGTTATACGTAGTTAGTCGTGAAGTCATAGACAAAAACAAAACCGAAAGTGACCAGGACTAATTTTAGTTTAGTTTAGTTGGGCGTATGCCGAATCGACGCCATTGACAATTTGTATAAAACAGCTGATTTTTTTTTGTTGAGTTACAAAGTTGGCCCCATAGTAAAATTTGTTGCACATAGTGATGTGGTTTAAAAGATAATGAGACTTTTTCCTTACACCCTGTATAGTCAGCTCATACTGGAAAAGATAACCGATACCACAGAGTATTATGTTGACCGTACGTAATTCAGAGGTCTCATCACATCAATCAATACAGCAATGTGTTCTAGTTCTAAGCGACCGAAAGCCGGTTGTTTTGTCTCGGTTTTCATAAAAGACTTGAGTTAGAAAGAGATAGTCGCAATAATAATAGATAGAAAAGATGAATAATAATAATATTCACAAACGCTAATCTTATGCCCAGCCCTTTCATACTGTATGACAGTGTAGTGTCGTTTTGGCAACCGGATTTAGCCGGTATTAGACGGTTCACTTTTGCTTTCATTTTCGATATTGTTTAGTGTTTCTTTTCATTTTAAAATACAATGATATGGTTTTGAAATGGTGTAAAATATAGAAATAATAGGGGATCGGACTGTTCACCATATTTTATGAATTATTTTTAAAATATATATCAGTAGCAGACGATTCGCGAAGAAAAAAACAGAACGAATTTACAGTGATTTATTAAAGTTTCAATATGTATGTCTCTTTCAAAAACGAGTTTTTGAATGGAGATTATATGGCGTTACTAACAAATGACGTCACAAGTGGGTATGTGCCTTTCTAATCTTGAATTTCAAACCTTTATAAATCGATCAATTTTAAAGATAGAGCAAAGATTCTTTTTCATTACTCATACTCGGAAAGTAGGTCGGAAGTTGCCTGAAGAGCGGTATGAAGGTAATACTTTTCAGCCCTAGGTAGAATCGCTTTCAACTGATAGCTGTCAAATTATTAAAAAAAGAACTGGTTCTAATTTCACATTTCTATTGAACTATGTTCCATCTTTCTATACAGCCACTTAATTACAGAGCAATGCTAATTTGAAATGACATAAAGCTAAGTATTAATTAAAGAATATATATTTTTAAATGACTTTATCACAGTGGCTCCGTAAGCTGTAGAACACGCGAGTCCTCTTTTTTTTTTAAATGCTGAAAAAATCTCGATAGCGCGTTTTAGAAAATCCGTTCCACTGTACAGCGCCATCTGTTGATATTTACTTAGACTAAAAGATGCTTTGTTTTAGGAATTTAATTTTATATTTAATTTTGTATTATTATTATTATGTATATTTTAATTTTGTATTATTTGTTTTGGTTGAGAAATATGACCTGTAGATGAAAACAGCCTCAGCGGTAGACCTTGTAAGCTGGCAGCCCCCATAACTCCGTTTATTGACTTTCAACTATTTCTTTAAAATAAAATAGATTTGGGCAAAATATTTAACATTTTTCAATGATGGAAATGGAAAATAATGGCTCAATCGCTGGCCGGCTCGGCCACAGAAAAAAAAAATATAGGCGGGAAAACAACAATCCGATCATCATTTGTTTCTCGAGTTGCAGGGTTTTGTTTGTTTACAATGAGTTCATCTGATTCATTCAGTGGAAGTTACTCATTTTTTGTTTAGCTAATTCGTGCCACTACCGCAATGCCTGAAGTCAAAGTCAAAATTATTTATTTCCATAGGATGTTATTACATCACTTAGATCCGTCTTTACATTTTTTGGGTGAGCTCACTAACACAATGGCGGAATCTGTGGAGAAGAGCTCACCGAAGAAACTCCACAGTCGTCGCATCTTTTTAAATAAAATATTACCAATTACAAAATTAATGCTTATTATATATCGAAAAAGCCTGCTAACTACTACTCAAACAATCTATTCCCATGGACATCTGTCTTCTAAGTAATCAGATATCTTATAGTAACCTTTTTTATAAAATTTCTGTTTTATAATTATTTTAAACTTGTCTAAAAGCAAGTTTTTAATATCAGTAAGGACCTTATTGTAATAGCGTATACAATTGCCGATAAAAGAATTACAAATTGTATGTAGTCGGCTGACATAAGCAACCAACTTGTCTTTATTTCTAGTATTAAAATTGTGTATATGACTGTGCTTCTGAAAATATTGTATTTAAGGAGTTCCTGTGGCCACCTTCCGGCTCCATCATGAGACCCTGGATATCACGTATGGCTAAAGATCTTGTTAAGACAAATCTAACGAGCCCAAACACGACTAGGTTGTGTTCTGTATTAGAGGAGTTCCTATGGCCACCTTCCGTCTCCATCATCAGACCAGCTCCAAGGTACCATAATATTGCATTGTCATCCGATTTATACATGAATGCAAAATTTCAGCTCAATCGGAAACTGGGAAGTGGATCAAATTTAACTTGCAAGATTTGATTACAGACAGACAGACAGACAGACAACGGGACAGGTGAAACTAAATAAAAGCTTGTAAAAAAGGTAGGGAAACTATACGCGTTTAATGAAAAGGAGTAACGGAATCATTTGGATAGGATTTCATAGGATAGTCAGGTTAAAAATGTGATACGTAAATAGATATGAAGGATCAAATCAAATCTTAATATTATTACTTATAATAAATGATGAAAATGCGTTATAAAACTTATGGGTATACGTAACTAAACAAGATATACGAGTTGGAAAGGGGACACGGAGAGCCTGAAGGGAAAGGAAAAAGGAAGAACGGTCATAACGAGAGCAGGAAAAAAATATATGGTCCAAATCACCCACGTCCAACCCACATTCACAAATATCAGTAGGAACAATATGAAGTCTCGCCAAATGGGCCGGAGTACATACATGGCCTAATTGCATCCTAGTAATAATCGATGTCACAATTTTTGGACATTTTACTTTGGAAAACCAAGCCTTTGAAGGGATACTTGGTTGGATCTTAGCATAAGATTTTCCTTTTAATTGGGCACTTTCTACCCAAAATCTATTCCAGGATTCCTGAAGATATATTCTGGGTAACGTGGCCAAATCATGACTAAACATCTCATAAGGGAATATTTTGTCACCATCCTGTATAGCTGTTTGGGTTCGTTGGATTTGTTTAAACAAGATCTTTAACTATACGTGATGTCCAGGGTCTCATGATGGAGCCGAAAGGTGGCCATAGAAACTCCTAAAATACACAACACAACCTCGTCGTGTTTGGGCTCGTTGAATTTGTCTTGACAAGATCTTTAGTCATAAGTAATGTCCAGGATTTCATGATGGAGCCGGAAGGTGGCCACAGGAATTCCTCAAATACTCAACATAACCTAGTCATTTTTGGGCCCGTTGGATTTGTTTAGTCTCACGTTATATCCAGGTTGTCGTGATGGAGCAGGAAGGTGGCCATAGAAACTCCTAAAATACACAACATAATCTCGTCCTGTTTGGGCTCGTTAGATTTGTCTTGACAATACTTTTAGTCACACGTGATGTCCAGGATCTCATGATGGAGCCGGAAGGTAGCCGCTGTATTTCTTCAAATACTCAACATAACCTAGTCGTATTATTAAAACCTAGTCGTGTTTGGGCTCGTTGGATTTGACTTGACAAGATCTTTAGTCATATGTGATGTCCAGGGTCTCGTGATGGTTCCGAAAGGTAATCTCAACGTAACAACATAATCTCGTCTTGCTTGGGATTTTTAGTCTTAGCAATTAATTAATTTAAATCCGTAAGGGAAATTTTAGGACTTAAGTCCTACGTGATGTTCAGGGTATCTTGCAAAATTTAAATACTCTGGACTAAAAAGCACAAAATAATTATATAGTAAAAAATATTTTTTTAACAACCACGTTTTAACGCACTAAAAAGTATAAAATAATTTTTATTGAGGTTTTTATTGGTGTAGTTCTCTTGTAGGACTTAAAACGAAAAACGTGGGGTGTATGGAGTAGATTTTGAAGCATAACCGTGTTTCTCAAAAAACTATAGATTAGAATTTAGCCCCTTTATAAAAAAAAACATAGACATCTTCTAGGCGAGCGTGGTCCATATTTCACCTTATACTTAATCAATTTCCATCAGCTAGAATAATGGTCAAACGCAAGTGAAAAGATCCAATAATACAAAAACACAACAACTGAATTGCACTGCAAAAAATATACTAATAATAACTATTTAGCTATTTTCTATTTTTTTTAGCTATATCCTTGTGTGCAATAAAGTATATTCTATTCTATTCTATTCTATTCTATTTGTAAGATTTCTTTCAAGACATAACACATAACAACCCCTGGCACTAATAAGAATTAGAAGACATTTATTAATTGTCATTATATTAACAATATGCTATGTATCAATAAGTAGTACCTACAGACAGACATGAAAATGAGTAAGACAATGAAAAGGTTACAGCGTCAGCTATGCTGTTTTTCAGCCATCACCTCGTTCTCTTCTTCTTAGAATATATTATGTTCCATGCACCCCACGTTTTTTTCGTTTTAAGTCCTGCAAGTAAGAGTGCTACACCAATAAAAATCTCAATAAAAATTATTTTATACTTTTTAGTGCGTTAAAACCTGTTGTTAAAAAATATTTTTTACTATTATAATTATTTCTAATTATTGCGAAACGAGATAACACTTACCAAGGACAGGGCACGAGGAAAAGAGTCCATTTAATCTTACTCCTACTTTCCATGGTGGCCCTATAAATATCACCGATCCTTGAACTTCTTGGCATGGAGTTGAGCGCTAGTCTCAATTTTGGCTCCACAGTTGAATCAAAAGCGCAGACTGCGGCCAAAAAGCTGGGCATCCTTAACAGAGTGAAGCGGTACTTCACGCCTGGACAGCTCTTAATGTTGTACAAAGCTCAGGTCCGATCTTGCATGGGGTACTGAAGTCATCTGTGGGATGGCTCAGCCAAATATCAACTTGCCGCTCTCGACTCGATTGAACGCAGAGCCAAACGTTTGATTGGTGATGACAAGCTGGTTGCTACCAAACTCCAGAGTCTTAGTCACCGTCGAAAAGTTGCTTGCCTGTCGGTGTTTATAGACTCTACTTCGGTGAGTGTGCCCATGAACTTCACATCCTCATACCACCGTCTCCTTTCTTTCATCGGAATACAAGACGACCTGCTGGCTACCACCCCTATCTTGTCAATATCCCCAGCATTCGAACTACTCGTTTCGGTTCCTCCTTTATAATGCGCACAGCCAAGGAATGGAATGCCCTGCCGGCCTCTGTATTTCCGAATGCATACAACCCTAACTTCAAAGTGCGAGTGCATAGGCTTCTCATGAGTAAACTCGCCCCAGCGTAGGCCTCATCTCTCCTTCGGGCTAGATGGAGGTCAAGAGTTTACTCTTAATTAAAAAAAAAAAAACTTTAAGAGAAATATTTTCAATTTTTTATAGGAGAAAATTCTGTAGGTTAGATATGATTTTGTTACTTTTTAAGACTAATCAACATACCCTCATACATACCCTATCCTAGGGTAGTAGCGATTACGTTTTGGCAAAATTCGAATTTCATTAACTTTTTAACAATTTAATTTTGTGTCGTTATTTCTTTTTAACTAATTTACCGAGATATTGAACTGAAATATATCAAACAAAACAAACAAATAATTTATTAAAATTTTACAGTATATCTAAGTCATATTGATATTATTTCTTTAGATAAATTCATGTTTTGCAGATTCCTCAGTACAGATATTCATGAATTGAGGGCCCAAGCTAAACCACCGTAAAGCTGTAATATCGCGTTCTTAGGATTAGGGAATTTCTTAATATCTTAACTAAATTCTCAAATAAAAATTATTATCCCAGGGATAGTACTTTCAAAGATTTAGGCTATGCCACTTTATGCAGGCGTCAGAATTGAGGCCCAAGGTATTTGATCATAGCTGTTTTGTTTCAGGTTTAAGAAATTTAAGAATCTTTGCTTTAAGTTTTACCTATTTTTTACTAAAATCCCTGTAAGTGTTATCTCGTTTCGCAATAATTAGAATAATGGGCCCTCAATCCAGATGCACACGTTTACCACGGGTTAAAGACTTATTTAGTGCCTCGAACTAATACAAACCCCGTCTCGGCGCTAAATAAGTTACTTTCGCCCCTCCTATAACAATGTACTATTTTTATTTATTTATTTATTATATATTAGCGTTCGATAGCAGAAACTAAGAAGTTTGGATTTATAAAATAAAAAAGTAGTCCGATCCCCTATTATATAAAACACCAAACACCACCATTTAAATAATTATAATATATTTTGAATTATATAAATAGTAATTCTATAATTCCACTCCTTGTCCACCAAAGTGTTCCCCGATGCCTGGAAGCAGGCTGCGGTTGTCCCCCTTCCCAAAACCAGCATACCTTCCAACTTCTGTCATTACAGACTGTAGCGTTAAAAAAGAAAGCTAGCTAACCTGTGGTCGACGACCACAGGCGAAACGTGAAATTTAGGAGAACAGAGAAAGAGTCAGTTAAATTTGTCCGAACGGTATAATATAAATTTAAAAGCGCCTAGAAATTGCCAAGCATGAGCCGAGAGTCGAGTCCTGAGGGGACTCCGGCGATATAGTGTCGCTGAACTAGTGTTGTGTTGTGGTGTATCGATGCAGGAAGGTGTACCAAAACCGCGGAGTACCCCGAGAGAGTATAGCCAAACGGGAACCAAAAAAAGAGGGCCAGAGAAACCTAAAGGGCCTTTTTAGAATTTGGAAAAAGAATTTAGACAATTTGGCAAAATCCGCATACAAAAATACACCGATACAAAAAACAGGCTAAAAAAATCCGTAGGATGGGCAGTATCCCGGGGGGACGCCGGTGCGCGGGTCTGCGGCACTCGGCTGGCACGGGCGCGGACGCACACAACGCAGGGATCCAGGCATGTTCACTGCCTGGTGGCCTCAGGTGTCCGAAACCACCGCAAGAGATCGTGAGAGGCACGGAGGGACCCTTGTGCGTGCGTCGGAGAGGCCGGAAATACACTGTAAAGATTGACAAAGAAATAATCGCCATCCGACCAAGACAAGGAAAGAGAAAAGTGTGTCGATAAAAACCAGTAGGAAGACAACACAAGACTTACCCGGCTAGTCCAAAGTAGGAGCCTGTCCCAATAATTATTGCATTCCAAGCCACTTACAACATTTACTCATATTTTTATTTAGAGATTTATATTCAACCAAGTTCAAATCGTTCCCATCTGATGACAGACGACAACCGAGAAAACAATAAACAATTTAGAAAAAGGTCAAACCAAGAAAATTTTAAATTTGAAAATGTGACATAAAAACCGGCCAAAAGAAAAAAGAATCATACCAAAAAGGTTATTAAAAAACCTGCAGTAATGCTGCAAGACCTATTCTATCAAAAGTTATGGAGCGGTTGGTACACTATCAATTGTCCATCTTCCTTCAAAGGAGGAGTTCCTTTGAAGGAAGATGGACAATTGCTGAACGAATTGCGATCCGGTTTCCGCCCCGGCCACAGCACGATGACTGCTCTAAATTTAGTGTAGATATAAAAAGTATAGTATTATAAATATTACATGCAAATTTGAAAATATACGCCAAAGATTGTGTTTGATGATTATTTTTGTTGTTTTTATTAATGGGTCTAATCTTAATTCGAATAAAAAATTTTGACTTGACTAAAAGACCTTTCCGACTCTTCAATTGAATGCTTTCACAGTTACCTGACAGGGCGCCGACAGCGCATCAAGGTTGAGCATAATCTCTCTGATTGGTGCGACATTCAATCAGGAGTACCACAGGGCTGTATTCCACCATGAATCACGACCTGGAGGAAATCGCATTCTGGACTGCTTCTTACGGCCTCATGGTTAATCCGTCAAAATCACAAACAATTATAATTGGTAGCACTCGTCAGCTTGCCAGAATCGATTTCTCCTCCCTCCCAGACGTGCTCTTCATGGGTACTCCTATTCCCTTTTGTGACGCGGTCAAAAATTTGGGTATTTATATACTTTGATCGCACCCTGTCATGGTCACGTCAGGTTGGTGAAGTAAGTAGGAAGATCTTTGTATCCATGAGCTCCTTGAGAAGACTTCGGAATGTCTTGCCTATCCGTACAAAAGGTGAGCTTGCACTGTCATTACTCCTTCCTATCCTTGACGGTGACGTCGGTCTGCGTAAGCGAGTATGACCATGTCTCCGAATACCGTTCCCAGCTGAAGTGGCTGCCAATCAGACTGCGTCGCAATCTCCACGTCCTCTCTCTCTTTTATAATGTCCTTCATAATCCTGCCTCTCCCCCTTATCTTAAGAAGCGCTTCGCGTTCCGCTCTTCCGTCCATGATCGCCATCCCCGGCCGTGTAATGAGAACCTGGTCTACCCCATTCACAAGACGCAGTTCTACTCCCAATCCTTTACTGTTCAGGCCCCGCGGTTCTGTAACTCCTTACTACCTTTAATTAGGCAAGCTAAATAGAGATTTAGATCTCCCTATCTTTAAAACCCTCCTCCGGCGTCATTATGAGCTGCAGTGCGGTCACGTTAATGAGCAATAAGCTGTCTACTTGGTTTCCAGCACCTTCGTGCGTATTATAGCCAGATAGCCAGAGGTTTTGTGCATAGTAATATTATTCCTGTTGTAATATTATTTATGTAGTATATTTCGTGTTATGTATGTTATTTTTATTATGCTATGTATACTATTTTTTATATATTATATATTTATGTAATATGTTAGATCTGTGTAGTATTTAGGTATTTGTATTTTTTTATTTTTTTTATTTTGTAGAAATAATCGTGTAGCAGTAGGTACTATTTCTGCACACCCGCCTATTCATAGTTTTGTTTTTCTATTTCGCCCAATGGTTCCCTGGAAGAAATCGCTTAAAGTGATAAGGCCGCTAATTGCCTTCTCCTGTATCGTCTGTGTTTGTATGAGTGTTTTTCTATGTGCAATAAAGAATATTTGTTTGATTTTATTTGATTCTGTTATTTACACGTATTCAAAACCATTCAAAATCATTGTATTTTAAAATAAAAAGAAACACTAAACAATATCGAAAATGAAAGAAAAAGTGAACGGTCTAATGTCGGCCGATAGTAGCCAAGAAGGTAGCCACACACAGTATAGCATAGTCGTTGAAATGATTCAACCAATGGCGATTCAGGTTTTGGAGCGGGCGTAGCGTAGTATTAGCAACGCGTGCGTGCGATAGAGAACGTCATGTGAGCGGGACAGGCTCTTTGAAAGACTGGGCTGCCAGATAAGTACATGTATAGATTATCCTACAAACTGTAAAAATTGCGCTAACCTAGGACTCAGAAACTCAGAATTAATATAGTACGTTCTACCTAGGGCTCCGCGTATTGCGTAGCTAATTAGTACTCTAAATTTATAAATGTAACGGGATTTTTAAGAATGAATATTATGTACTTTATTGCACATGCACACTCAATACAAAGTACCTGGTTGACCGAGCTTTGCTAGTTTAATTTTTTTGTAAGACGCATTTAAATAAACTCTACTTACTTTTATACGTTCAGAAGAAAGCACACGCGGCTAGACATAGTAGCACTTTATAGCATTGACTTATGAGCAATTATAATAGATCCAGCTATCCTTACCTATGCTTGTGTGCAACAAAGTATATTCTATTATTTTAGTTTTTATGGCTTGGTGCGGTTTGCACATCGCCCGCCACAGTCATCTTATAATCTTATACTTACCCTGCGTTCCGAGACGCGCTGAAATCGATTAAAGCACCTGTAATCGCGTTCTGAATTACTATCAGCTGTCAAAACTCATACGTTTTTTTTTGCTTTTCTGATCGCTGACGGCGCTGAAAGTCTGATTCGGAATGCGCCCTTACTTTAAACGAGCAAGATAAGATAAGAATCTCGGAAATGGCTGCAACGATTTCCATAAAATTTAGCATATAGGGGGTTTCGAAAGCGATATACCGATCTAGCTAGGTTAAATTTTTAGTAAAATAGATTTCCCTGTGTTTTCAGGCTTAAAAGAATTGATACGCGATATCACTGAAATAGAAAGGTAATTTCGCCACTATCCATAACGCCACAATGGCTCAGTCGGGAGTTCGGGTCTGTTTTGGTTTTTGAATTTTTATTTCTTTTTTATTCTTTCATTATTTTCGTGGTCCAAAAGTTTTCCAACAGGTAGCATGAGCAAAGCTCGGTCGCCCAGGTTCTTTTATTAAAAACGAGGAAACGATTATATATTATAAAATAATAAATCAGTATCGGAATGTGGATAGGATTCAGAAAGGATTAAATTTGAGCATCGAGCAGTTATTAAATTCCTAAGTAAAGAAGGAAATACGCCTACGCAGATCAGAGAGCGCATGTTAAATGTGTTCGGTGATTCATGCCCTTCTGAATTCGTCGTAAAGTTTTGGTCGAAGCAATTCAAACATGGCCGTGAGAGCCTGGAAGACGACCCACGTAGTGGAAGGCCAGTTTCTGCAGTTACCGCAGATAATGTTGAAAAGGTGAAGAACCTGATACTTGCCGATCGGCGAATCAAGCGGTGGGAGATAGCCAGAGATGTGGGCATTAGCAAGGAACGAGTTCATGAAATAATTCACGAACATTTGGGCATGTCCAAGGTGAGCGCGCGTTGGGTACCTAGAATGTTGACCCCCTTTGACAAGCAAAGGCGAGTAGAATGTTGTCAGGCATTTCTAGACCTGGTCAAAGGTAAAGAAGAAGAAACTATCTCTCGAATAGTGACCTGTGATGAAACTTGGATTCGCCAGTGGGATCCAGAAAGCAAGCAAGAGTCGATGCAATGGATATTCAAAGGAGAAAAGCCGCCAAGGAAGTTCAAGGTCCGACTAATGGCCACCGTATTTTGGGATGTCGAGGGGATTTTAATGATAGATTATTTGCCGCACAATACAACAATGAATGCTGAATATTATGCAAACTTGCTCGACAGGCTTCGTGAACAAATCAAAGAAAAGCGGAGGGGCAAACTTAGCAAAGGTGTTCTGATTTTACAAGACAATGCTCCTGTACATACAGCCTTAACGGCGCGGTCAACCGTGAGCATAAACGGCTTCACAGAAATTAACCATCCACCTTATAGTCCAGATCTGGCTCCCTGTGACTATTTCTTATTCAGAGATTTATAGAAAAAATTGAGGGGCCGCAGATTTTCGACGGAAGAAGAGATGAAGGGGGCTGTGAATGACCATTTTGACGTCCAAAACAAAAATTACAATTTTAATGGCATGATGTCACTCATTGACAAATTTCATAAGTGTATTTCACTTGCAGGAGATTATATTGAATAATTAAAAAAAACTAGCCATCAAAGTATTTTCTTTCAAAGTTAGGTAGATACTTATCAGCCACCCCTCGTATGTATGTATGATTCTTTATTTATTTAAAAGAAAAGTACAAAAGATACGAATCCTGTGGAGTTTCTTCTGGCCGTTCTTCTTGAGTGAGCGTACACTGCTGGAAGTGAACGTGCCATCCATGATAGTTCTTCGAAAAATGATTTGTAATAATCGCCCGCGTCGAATAATTTTCTTTTTTTATTATTTTGACTACAAATAATAATATCATCGAATGATAATTGTATAAGTAATTCGCTTTGCTTCCATGTAAATAGAATAGTGAGGAACACATAAAACTATCTTCGACATTTATGTCTTTACCTAGCTACAGCTACTTCTTTTCTAGGAATGTTCCCGATCTCTGAAGTGTTATATTTCAAGTGGTATGGAATTTGATTGACGTTATGTATCGCACTTTTAATAAAATCGTACATTAAATACCAGAGACAAAATTATCGTAATACACGTACGTACGATAAATTATCGTGCATCTGGCAAACCCGGAGGGAATGGGTGCGCCGCCCGCCGCCGCCGCGCCGCCGGCATGCGGCAACGCGCATAATATACGTACGACACGACAGTCGTGTTTCGCCACTCGAAAGGCTCGAAAGGAGGTTATTGTAACAATGATACGGGCACCGTACTATCGATAAAGTGTGTTTGTATGTCGTTTTCGTCGATAAATAAGTGTTGTGTTTACTTTCACCCGTGCGAATGTCTCAATCCTTACCTTTTCGTTTGTTTGTTCTTTTAATTACGGCCGCATGGGACGGCGCTTAATTTCAGTTAACCCTTTATTTTGAAACGATGGAACGTTGTTCTTATGGTTTTTACACTAAAAGGTATTTTGTTATTTTTACTTAACGATTGCGATTTGATGTGGGTGAATGCGTCGCGTGTGGCTATGCATATTTTTTTTTTCTAGTGATTTTTACAGTGATTGTATCACGCCTCAACGCAACGGTAATATGTACCCTCTACCTTATTAATTTATACACCCACGCCACGTTGTGTTATTATAATATTGGGGAACACTTTGAACAAGTAAACTATAATATTTCAGCTATAAAAGCATTTTCAATACTAGTTATTGTGGGTAAATTTGAAATATTATACCTTGTAAGGACTGTTCTACCTGCTTAAATTCACCAGACGGAATATAGTTATTAATTTAGTTGAATTTACCAACCTCTGCTTCTTTCACAGTATTATTATTACTATTGCAACGCTTTAGAGAAAAACCGACAGTGAAGCTCTCGTATTCGAGGGTCGACAGCCGAGGGAAGGGGGAGCGCCGCCGCCGTCTGTCTGCACACATGCAGAACCGGTTTTCGCTCCAACTCCCTACTGCGCTTTTAGGGTCTCTTTCTTATGCCACACGTGTATGCATTACGTCCTCTCACTCGCACGTTTTCATTATTTTTTTGCTTCCCCTTGTGAAATAATGCCAGACGGACCGTTTTTATTTAGATAAACTATATGTACCTACCTACCTACATTGAAAACTTGTGATGTACGCTGGTATGGTAAGTACCCGTAATGAATGGGTTGGTGTTGATGATGGTGTTATTCTAGCATTTTTTTATATTTTTAAGTCATAGGGCTCAGTGTAGGTAAGTACCTACTTACCTACCCACAGGGGGCCGATCGCGCTAACCGGAACCAATATAATTACCAAAGCTAAACTAAACCAAAAACGTTACGTTATGCACATTTCGTATCCAAGAATTATAATTTTTTTAATTGCTCAATCAACCCTATGTACGAGTTAAAAATCAACTTTAATATCTTTCTGAGTAAAGAAATTCTTAGAATTGGGTGCGTTTTTATATACCTACCTACCAATTCTTTAAAAAACGCACGCATTCCGAATCAGACTTTCAGCACCGTCAAAAAAATTTATGAATTTTGCCTGCTGGCTGACAGTAATTCGGTACGCGATTATGGGTGCTTTAAACGATTTCAGCGCGTCTCGGAACACAGGGCTAGTGAGTACTAGCTGGGACTATAAAAAAATGCGTAGGTACCTGTTTTAATTTTTGCGTAAACTCCAATTAAAGTTGACGCGTACAATACGAACGAACTCGTTCTGTACCTACGTATCGTACAATATATTGTAGGAATTTACTATTTACTATTTTAAACCATTGTACCCGAATGCGTACCTTCAAAACAATTTTTTCATTTATAAACAGATGAAAACATCAAAAAAAGTTTGCGATCACAATAAACGGAAACAATACCAAGGTATAATAAAAAAACCAACCAGCAAGGAAAACACAACCCGCGCACCACCCAACAGGAGTATAATATGATATAATTTCCAATTTTTCATACAACCACTGTGGGGTCCTTTATTGCCAAAATATAGAATTACAAGATTACATTGCGGTCTACCCACTAAGCCTGTAAAAAGAATGAATAAAATTAAAATGTTATGTGTACTTACACTTAGTGATAAAAATATTTTTTTCTACTCCAAACATAATAGGGGATCGGACAATAATCAGATTAAAATCTAAAATATACTTAGATAAAATAAATAAATATACTGTTTTACGATTATTTATCTAATAATAATTTAATATAATTCATTTAAATATTTTTAATTGAAGAAATAAAATGTTGTTATTTACAATATTTGTAATCTGTACTGAAACACCAATCACAGTGCGTGACGTCATTTGTGGGCAATCACTGACTGCCCGGGTACTACGGACTATGACGGGTACACCACTGTATAACCACAAATGACGTCCGCGCTCTCAGATGACATAACGTGGCGTTTTGGCGCAATATTTAAGCAAACAATATTAAAACATGATTTTGAGTACCTAAAAGGCTATAAAATAAATAAAAACGTATTTTTTGGGAATAAGTACCCATAAATATTAATTTAAAATACATACTCAATATATTATAAATTTTGTACACTATAAATAACTAATTCTTCCAAGAACGATACTTTAGCGATATAAAAACGCAGCCAATTCTAAGACTTTACCCTATTACACCATAGAAAGATATTAAAGTTGATTTTTTATAACTCGTAGGATTCATTGAGCAATTAAATGAATTATAATTCTTGGAGTACATCCAAAGTACATACGACCACCATACAGTGCCGCGTAGTTTTCTGTTTATTCAAATCTCTCTCTCTGTACGCGCCAACTTCAAGTCTATGTTTTCATCTGTTTATTAGTGGCCGGCCGGCCACAGTTGAACAGAACACTTGTGATGGGGTGCTGTCTTCTCTATACGTAGTAATAATAGCTCAATGTGTACCTTATCCATTTTTTAATAATAATGGAATGCTTCGTACCCTCATTTGATCGATAAGTAATAACTATTTCACTAGATTAGTGATATGATCATACCACTAGTAAGATAGTTATAGACAGCTTCCATGTGACTATCATCCGGTATATATATGATCATATTACGGTATTGCTATCTTGGCGACATATATATCTATAGGTATAAAAATAAGAATCTCGGAAACGGCTGCAACGATTTCGATAAATTTTTGCATATAGGGGGTTTCAGGGGCGATAAATCGATCTAGCTAGGTTTCAGTTTAGTAAAACGAAATTACCCCGTGTTTTCAGGCTTAAAAGAATTGGTACGCTATATAATTAAATAGAAAGGTAATTTCATTACCGTTAATAACGCTACAATAGCTCATTCGGGAAACCGTGAGTTTGCATTGTCTATTTTGGTTTTTGAGTCTTGCTTGAGTTCAAATCTTGACAATTTTTTTTTATTTTGTTCATGTTTCTTTTTTATTTGTTATTAATACAGGCAGGGATTTTACTGCTACTACGCGACTGTGTTTTTTTTTCTTTAATCAAAGGGATTTATTGTTCAGAGAATACGATAACGGTACAACCCATATTTGTTCTGCAGAGTTTCTTTTTATCTGAGTGGTACAAAGACATTCCAAAAGTACACGGCAAATAGCATTATGCCAAAACGAAAAAAAAAAGCGATCGTCTTTTCTTTCCTCTGAGGTGGTAACCCTGTCTGCGTCACTTGTTGTCAGTGTCAGCCAGTGCCAAAGAGTACTATAATGAAGGGGGGGCCAGTGCTGTAAGTTGATTTTCGAGTGGGGTTCATGCTTGTTTCCGTTTTGTACAGACCGTTTTTCGTGTTACAATTTTGTACAGAGTACAGACAGTTTTTTGTGTACTATGCTCGCCTTAGACGGATACAACTGCGAGCAGATTATGACCGACCCGTTTTCAGCAGCCACTTTTTGTTCGTCCACGTTTTGCGCACTCGAATTTGCCAACCATTATCCTTTTTGAGAAGTACTCTCCTGCGGTCGCCGGCCGCTGCTGCGGCACGCTCGCTCCGCTCGCTCGTCTCCCTCCGCCCGTTCTCGACAACAGTCTAACCTAACCTAACCGAAGTGTAATCGTTCTGAGTGCATTTTTTTATTGCGGGGCTTTGCCCTCTGATCGCCCCCTTCGGGAGCTGCCCAGTCGTGAAAAACAGTGAAATAACGCAGATTACTAGTCGACCCATTATTTTGACAATGTATGTATGTAATCAGTGGCTTAGAAAAACGCGGCATACCAAAACAGCTGCGTTCAAAATTGCGTGAGCACTTTTTGTACAGACCTGTTTTTGGATGCAACTTTTTAGGCATCCTCGTATTGAATGAATGCGTATTCGTTGTAAACCATGTACATCAAAAACGTGGCGTACAAAACCAGGGGCGGTCATGAAGGTTTCCCTGATTTTCTTCTAAATAGTTGTTTAGACTTTTTATTCTGACATTTAGTGAAAAAATATTATTAGACACATCATCGTGTGGGGTGTAAGGTCGACAACCGACCTCACAAACCCTGGTGTCAGTGTTATAGAGCCGCCAAAGGCCACTGACTTGGCTCATGTAACGACTAGATAGCCGGGACCAACGGCTTAACGTGCTTTCCGAAGCATAGAATCATCTTTCTTTTCAGACAATCAGGTGATGGCGCCTTTAATGTCCTAACCAAACTGGGGAAAGTCTCACAAAGGAGGCGGACGGAGGCTCATGGAGGCTGTTAGACTACTAGGCCCCCTGGGAGCCGTTTCACGAAGCTACAATTTACAAATTACTAGTACAATTCGACGGTAAAAAAATGGCTGCAGAAAACGGGTCCATAATCTGCTCGCACAGTTTTTTCCGTCGAAGGCAAGCATGTAGTACACATAAAACTGTCTGCACAAAACGGTAACACGAAAAACGGTCTGTACAAAACGGAAACAAGTATCAACCCCACTCAATACAGACGAACGACGATGACGATGACGATGTACTCGAATTATTATCGGGCTGTACAATTTTGGCTTTGAAAGATCGGGCCGGCGCTCGTACATTATCGGCTGTGTTTATCTCGCTGACAGAATGTGAAATTTGTGAGAGGAAGCGTTTCATAGTGCACTGTATTATTAAAAGGTTCTCTGTGATAGTGCAGCATAGTGCCCCAAAGCGTATACTCCAACTTCCATACCCCGATCTGAAGGCGACTCTCTAACCTAAAATCCATTGTACAGTGGTAAAAGCCGTTAAATGAAATAAAATAAACAAGATTCTAGGTATATTGATATAGATCGTTCAGTCAGTAGGTAAGGTTGTTTGCCAATACATGCCTGGTATACATAGGTTTTTTGACGAACATTGTAATCTAATCCTATGAAACTCAAAATAAAAAAATATTTATTTCCATAGGATGTTGTTACATCACTTAGATCCGTCATTACTCGTTCTCAAGCCTTGGTGTCGATTTTTATGTGTTTCTGTTGATTCTAACAAACTAATTTTCTAATAGAATCCTTAATTTATGTCCTTTGTTTCTTACCGTCTTCGTAACTTTTTTCAGATCTGAAATACTCGACAACATACAGAAGAAGAAAGACCAGGATAACGATCAACCACAAAGTCCTGGATTTCAACAGCAATTGTCTAAACCTGCAGAAAAGCCCCTGCATACACCAGAGTCACAGAATGCAAATGTTCCAGTGAGCCAGCATGTGCCTACTCAGCAACTCTTATCTCCTTCACATGGCCCCAACCAGCCCCACATAACTAAAGAAGACCCAAAAGACAAGACAATAAAAGTTGCCAATTCTACAACTATAACATTAATAGAGAATGGAAATCTAAGCTGTGAAAAAGATAAGGATAGTAATTATGCTAAGAACTATTTTACTTTAGAGTCGAAACATGACAAAAAAGAAGATGCTAATAAAAATAGTATTACTATAACCAGGACTGTGCCAAAGCAGTCGCCTAGTAGCGGACAGGTTGATAAGTCCAAGTCTACATCAAAGCCCACTAAGAGACCACTGCAGTGTTTGGAGACACTAGCTGAGAAAGCTGGAATTACTTTTGAAGATAAATATGAGGCTGCTAATACTTTATTAGCATTGGACAAGCAAAATAATACCTACAGAAGGCCTGAGTTAAAACAGCCCAAATCTGAACCTGACAATAACAATCAGACTGAGGAATACAGGTATAGGAATCAAAAGGAGGAAGATGATAAATTACAGGTTAGTAGGTGTTTATCTTAAGGTGGGTATTCAGTTATTCACTATGCAACATTTGTTTATAAACTTGATCATTGTGTTTATAAACAAGTTTACCGTAAACACTGTTTCTGAAACTTGGCAGTCCACACTTGTCTGTTGTTGCTGGGATGTTTATATTTTTTCTTTTCACAACAAAATTGTAAGCGTAGTATATGCGTCTTTGTTTCCACTTTCTTTTGAGACATATTCTAATTCCATGTTTAATTATCCCGCAACACACGGCCACACCTATCAACTTTTGTTTATAAACTAGATGTTTCGTTTTGCTCTCCACTCGAAGTGGGGAACACGGCAACATGTATCTGAAACAATGTTTCATCACCTTTGTTTATAAACTGTTTATAGACTATTTATAAACTGTTTACAGAGATGATGCAACATCGTGAAACACTTTATAAACAGTGTTTCTAAACAAATGTTGCCTAATGAATACTCGCCTGTAGTTACGCCTTTTATTGCTGCAAAATTAACTGCTAATATTTTTTTAACTTTGGGACAGATTCAGCAACAGATAATCCAGCAGCAGCAACAGCAGCAGTTGTTGCAACAGCAGCAGCTGCAGCAACTTCAGCAACAACAGCATCAGCAACTACAACAGCTACAGCAACAAGCCCTTCAAAGGCAGCACCACCAGGCTATTCAGCAACATTTAAAAAACCAACAGGATCAACAAGAATTGGTAATATTATTATATTCATCATACTTTCATAAACATTATGGGTGTTTTTAATTTAATTCTACCAAGGCCTGTTTGTCGCGCAAGTTTATCAATTGGAAAAACTGAACAACCACCTCTCAAAAAGGATAAAAACAGTAAATTAACTAGTTCTTATTTATTATTATTATTATTAATAGCTACTACGCCGTGTGGTGACGGCAGAGTAGAATACATTTGTCACCAACACCTACTCTTCCCATGGGTGTCGTAAGAGGTGACTTAGGGACTACACATTGAACAGGGAACGGGCAGCAGCGCTCTCTGTTACAGTAACCTTTTAATCTGCGATCTCCAACCCTCCTGCCAAGCGTGGAGATTATGGCAAAACCCTCCACTTAAGTGGAGGAGGCTCATAGTCCAGTAGTGGACTGTAACAGGCCGTTGATGTTGATGATATTGTAATAGACGAGCAGCCACTGGCTGATATGCCTATGTCTAGGCTGGCGAGTGTGTGTATAAGTTCTTAAAGTTCACTCTCTACTATTCCACTATCACAAGCACTTTTATTATTATTTTATCTCAACCACTCATCCAGTCTATTCTTAAAACTATTAATGGTTGGTGCGTCTACAACTTCTTGTGGTCACTTATTCCAAGAATCCATCACCCTATTATTCAAAGAATGATACCCGACATTGATCTTAGCCCTCCAACGAACCAGCTGCTTGTCATTATTGTGTCTTGGGCGAGGATTCAAATTTGTTCTGAAGGTGGCAGTTAAAAGAGGGCAAACATATTTGCCTGAGAGGATCATGTACGTCTCGATTAGATCACCGCGGTAACGCCGCTCTATTAAAGTTGGCAGCTTTAAAATCCTTAAGTCTTATGCTAATTTATATTCTGAATGAGAAATAAGATAATCATAATTTTGGTATCTAATACTGAGTACTGAGGAAAACCGAAAGACAGCCAACAGCTTTGCCTTTTAAAGGACTTAACTTTGTGTATCAACCAGTCATGCCTTTATACGGTTGCCTGAGAGAAATAGATATTTTAGCGATAAGGTCGCCCATCTTGTCTGTATTTCTTGTTTGCAATAAAGTATTTTCTATGTGCTATAATTGCTTAGGTACTCTGCACCCAGTTCCATGAAAATGGTAGATTAAAAAAATATTACTTGACAACTTTACCGAATTCTCTCGCAGCCACAAAACAGCCATTTAATCAGAACTAAAGTTAAAAAAGAAAGGAACAATTATTTTCTACAGCTTATTTTTGTTTATAGTTTGTGTTACGTGCTAGCTGTTGTTACCGCGCTTATTATGCGGTTTGTCCTGGTCATGTGGCAGATCCGCTTTGAAAAGTCCCATTTTATTTTGCCATTTTTGATGGCATATGTTAACAATAACCAAGAAGTCTTATTACTATCATTTAAAGTGTGTTTAATTGTCTATTAAACACAATTTATTTTACTAAGATAGCATTCATATTTTTCGAAATTTTCAGGTATCTACCTGTCTTTATATGACCCGGATTCATTGCTCTCGAGTGTATACATTTCCTAACGGACATAGTTCCTATATCTACCAAAGTGGGCTTGGACTTGTAATTACTTAGGGCATACGGAAAGTTTCTGGATTCTGATAAATAAGAAAGAAAGAAATTATTTAATTTCCAGGATATATGCATACAATTTCAAGGTTTCAGCCTGCGTGCAGGCGTGTAAATCATGTAAATTGTAGGTCCAAATTAACATCTATTTATTTTCCAAGTATTCTCTTACGCTAAGACTAGATATAAGACTTACGTGATACATTTATTATTTTCCAAAGTATATTCCCTCGAAATTAATGCATTTTTGCATTCGTTGAAACCGCAGTTGGACCAGTCTTCCTTGGGGACCTCTTCAATGAGTCAGGGCTCGTAAAACAATTTTTGGAAATAAAAAGAAGTCGCAGGGTGCGAGGTCCGGGCTGTAAGGCGGATGCATTATCAGTTCCACATTTGTTACCTTAGCGGAATGTGAGGATGCGTTATCGTGGTGAAGGAGGACATTGCTTCAAGGGCAAGCCAGTGTTGACGTACGAATCTGCATTCACTGTCTTTTGATCTTCAAGCGATATTTTAGTGAAATGTTCAGATTTGCCGAAAAAAGAAGCAATCATTTTTTTACCAATGCTTCGATTTTTATTAACTTTCGTCTGCAAATCTTCAAAAGGAAAGCCAGGTTTCGACACCTGCCACGATATTATAGACGGCCAATGACTATCCTCCGTTAAACTTTTTTATCATTTTACGGCACAATTTTTAACAACGTAAATACAGTTACAGAAGCAGTTTCAACAGCAACAACAGCAACAACAGCAGCAGCAGCAGCAACAACAACAAACTAAATCAGAGTTGCAACAGGTGTCTCAACAACAAGACTTACAACAACAGAAATTTCTTCAGGTATGAAAACGCTCCAACTGATTACAGACAGACAGGCCTCAAATATTCAAGGTTCAAACTTTTGTTAACCTTGATGCGCGATTAACTTCACACCATTGATCACTTCCTGTAAATAATATTATAAACCCGAAAATATTGAGGTTGTATTTAGCTTTCAGTCAAACTGATTTGGATGAGAGTAACGCATAGGTTTCTTTTCACGGAATATATGAACATTTGATTTCGGAATTAGTACATGGTCTGGTTTGAATCTGACTTGCTCCTGCATACGAAGCAGCAAACATAAACTAAGCATAACTCACTTTCAAATAGTTTTAATAGTAAGTTATGAATCCGCGTTATTCATTAGGTGGTGAACAACCAGCCTGTGCATACGCAGCAGTTTAACGTGCCAGGGATCGGTGAAATCAACCTTAGTTTCCTGGCATCACCTCAGAGCAACGTTAACTTGCTCTTCGACAAGAACCAGAAACCGGGCATGAGCGGCGAGATCAAACAGCAACAACAAGTATGTGCCGTAATTTAAAATAAACTTGGTCAACGTTCTGGCCGCTTCTCCACCATATTACTAGCAAAATATTTTATTGGCCTTATATATTCAAAGCCGCTTATGTCTCTTTAGTTCTGCCTCTTGTAAAATAACCAGAATTTCTGGTATCAAAAGCATTTGATTAGTTACACTTATTTTTCGTAATTTCGGTCTATGTATTTATTTTGTTTGTCATCCCTAAAGGCAGTGGCAGATTTGCAGTCCTAGCCGCTCTAGGCCCCAGGCCAAGTGCCGCCCCTTTCTCAGCACCCATTATATACCTATAGACTAGTGGCTCTGTTAGCAGGCTGTAGACCTCACGAGTACTTTTTTTTTAAATGGCTGACTTATGATTTTTTACGTTAGTATTTTTTTATTTCATTTATTTATATTTTATTTTCTTTTTATTTATTTTATTTTTCATTGGTTGCGAAATGTGACTGTAGAGGAAAACAGCTTCAGCGGTAGACGTTGTAAGCTGGCAACCCCCTTAACTCCGTCATTTTTAAAAATTTCCAAAAGCTCAACTTAAAGAAAAGATTAATTTATTGAACCTGCTCATAAAATATCACGAGAATCGGTTGAGAAACGCGACCTGTAGAGTGGAACAAACAGATGGACAGACAGACATACAAAAGCCATTTTGGCCAAGCTGAAGCAGAGACGCTTCGCTCGCTCGGTCAACCAACTAGATACATAATTAACGAATTTACTTTATTGTATTGCCCACCTTTAATTGATTCAGAAAATTGGTTGACGTTAACTAAAAGCTGCTAGTTTATAATGTTTTCCGATGTTTCAGAGATGATTGGACATTTAAATAAAACGCGCAACCGCACGAGCATGACTGACGCGCGTAATAACAATAGGTATCTTCTTAGATCCTACGAATAAGGAATTCGTAGCTTAGATCACTTATATTAAACTAAACATACGAACTATTTTATATGTACGAAATCATTTTATACTTTGATACATAAAAATAGTGATTTAGGAAGATTATAATATAAGATACGCGAGCCTTTAATATACCTACCTACCTATGTATTGATACTTTGCATTTGAGTTATTTCTTGTTAATCTTGTTATCATCAGTGACTTTTTTTGGTACGATTTGCCGCCCTAGGCCCGGGCTCCGCCACTGCCTAAAGAGCTGTTGTAGTTCCATCATCTGTGTACAATAGTGATGAGTGTTGTTGCTAGCTCATAATGCAGCGGTTTCAATACGAAACGAGTGAAATATTCACGCTCCAGTCACTTAAATGTGCGCGTAGCTAATATTGGGATTAAAGCGATGCGTGTATTCTTGTTACAGTTAGTAGACGGACAAGGACAAGTTGTTCAGCAGCAGATTAGCATGGCTCAGCACGAGCCTACTCAGCAGCACCACCAGACAGTCACCGTGGTCTCCTCGATGCCCAGTAGCATGGCAGCTCATCAGGTATAATCGTTTGCTTAATCTTTTCTGTTGGCACCGACAAGATTAATCCAAATATTTTAGGTTACGCATAATATTTGTTTTTAATGTAATCAACTAAGCCTTAAAAATACTGTTTTAAGTCTTAGACGTAGTTAGTTTAAAATCCTTGAAAGTCGGGCTACAGTGCTGCCGCACACATCATATTTGCAGAATGCAACATCTTAGTACTTTTGAGTAAAACACGCTCAAAGTTTCGAATTTTAATCTTATAATATAACACTCTTATGACTTATGTACATATTGTTTTGAAAGATTTAAACTAGTATTTTTTATGGAAACGAGGGCGGGGAATTCAATTTTATCGTAATTTTATTTTTATTTTTATTTAGTGCCCTAAAGATTAAAAAACATGTGACTACCATCTATATTTTATAGTTATAGTTTTCACATAACGCAGTAAAGAACTACATTACTGCGCTTTTAAATTGTCATTTCTGTACTTACTGTGTTAATGATAATAAAATGTTTACTTGATTTCATATTGTGGTCGTCTTTCAGCTATTATGATGATTGAAATAAATAACTGTAATAAACAAGTGTCACCATTTTTTAAAAATTCCGTATTGATAATAATTCCCCTTCAATTTATACTTGTACATATAATGCAGTTTATACTGTAATGGTTTAATAGTGAATCCATAATCAAAGCTATATTTTATATTATAGAATATCTGACTACTGAGGACAGAATATATCTATGGTATTAGGTTTCTTGAATGACAGGCTATTTCAACATGCGTGATTTTCTTATATTTTTTTAATTATTTGACAAACAAGAAACGCAAGAGATGTGGAGTTTCTTTGGTGAGTTCATGTCCAAAGTCCGCGCATTGTGTAGTTAACTCACCCCCAAAAAAGTTAAATAATGTAAACTAAGAGATGTAACATACCACAGTTAATAAACTATTCATTTACTTTCAGGTTCAACAGCAGCAGCAGACGGGTGGTATCCAGCAGCAAGCCGGCACCATCTCCACCATGCCGCCGCTGCAGAGTTTACCGCCCAACACGCAGCATCCCCAGCAGATTAGGTATTCCTTCTTACCTAAGTCGGTCCCCTGTTTTCTTATTCTTCTTATTGTATACTATACGTTCTGGATCTTATGAGCCCTTCTAATCAACTTTGTTCCTTTTAACCTTATAAAAAAGGCATTTCCATGGTCTTCAACATCTTGATGGTCAATTTACCAATCAGAATAAATTCCTTCTATCCGCTCAACGTGTCCAAAATATTGTAAATATTGTTTTAGAAATTATAGCTACTCCCCAAATATTTTTGAGTGTGGTAGGTATGGGTAATAATAATAAACTAAAATACCATGACCCTCATTATTTTTATATTTTCGTGGTGCGCTTACGTACTATTCTAAGATAATGTAAACCGGCTTTTTAATACGGGTAGTTTTCATGAGTATCCCAGACACCTTTGATACACCAGGTTTTGTGAGGTCGGCTATTGACCTTACATCCCGATATTACTACTCTTGTCAGTGAAGTCCCCTCCATTCTCTGCTCTCCGCCTTCTTCTTGACCTAATATTATACGACACAACAATTACTCCTTCTTTGACCTGATCCATGAATGTTTTCCTAGGACTTTCTCTCTACCTTTTTCCTCTCACCTGTTTTTCAATTATTTTTTGAAAATGTTGTCGAGCCGTATCAGATTTCCTAACATCTTCCCCCTTCTGATATCGAGTCTTCATAAAAAACATCTCGATATTATAGGTACAATAATAACTAATACACCCATATAGTCAATATACAAATCAAAACTTAAAAATAATTACATGTCAAAAATAAAATAACAAAATAAATATCTAATTAAAGATTGTCAAAAAGGCCGCCCCGAATCGCACCCGGTGGGAATGTTCCCATTACACTGGCAGCATTTCCTCGCTGAATGGCCAGCGAATGTTGCCTTAGGTACGATTCGGGGGTCCCTTGTTGCCTTTCTCAAGCGCTGCCCTAGTTCGCCGATAAAAGATTGTGCATCCTTACACCACGCTCCAGCCACTTCTACTGCCACGGGTACAAAAATGTATTGGCCAGTCAGGTTTGCGTACTTCAAGCGCTTTTGAGATGCGGCAAACTCGGCAGGAGCACCCGGCTCCCGCAATAATAATAATAACGATGATGATTTGTATGTGTGTCAGTGCGGAGTGGGGCCACAGCCGCGTGCAGGTGATCCAGCAGCCGCTGCAGAACAGCACGTACCTGCAGCAGCTGTACAACCCGCAGGCCGGGCCGCTGCTCATGCCCGGCAACATTGCGCTGCATCCCGGGATCAACTCCCAGCAGATACAGGTACATAGTACACACTCAGTCATCCATCATCGTATATTATGTAAGTTGCCCATACAATAGTAAACTAGTGCCACCGCATCGTTCTTTTCTTAAATTATTCATCAATCGACGGCTCCGTAGCCCAGGTGGTAGTGTATCTGCCTCCGACGCACAGGGTCGCGGGTTCGAATCCCGCCCAGGGCAAATATTTGTGTGGTGAGCACTTGTGTTTGCCTTGTGTCTGGTTGTTGTTTATCTATATATGTATGTATTTATCAATTCATGTAATGTATATCAGCTGTCTGGTACCCATAGTAGAAGCTCTGCTTAGTTTGGGATCAGATGGCCGTGTGTGAAGATGTCCCCACATATTTATTTTTATTTTATTTTACTTAATTTAAGTAGCAAAACTTTACTCTAGTTTTAAAGGTACAAGTACCTATAAAGCAGATACATTCGTTCTATTGAAATTAAATTTAGTGTGTAGTACTCCCGCACTTCACGGTATTTTTTTTTAATAGACACGAAATTTGAAACGTTTTCAGGTCATAGCAGCAGGCAAACCATTCCAAGGTAACCAGCTGGCACCCCACATGTTGACCACTCAAGGAAAGCAAGTGTTACAGGGGCAAACTGGTAAGTCAGTCTTACACTAACACCCTCTTTTGATGCAAAGTGCACTGCAGCAAAAAATTCATGAAATTTTATGATGAAATACACTAGTTGCTTACGTTAAACCGTAGTCAATTGGCAGTGATTAACTGACAGAACTCTACTATTATGCTTTTTTGTTGCACTGTATCTTGATAGTCTAAAATTTTAACATATCAACTAAAGTTCATAATCAGTAACCGTTAGCTATAATCCACACATTTATTAGAACATCAACTTACACTATAATATCCTAGTTGCTACTAACTTCTTAAGTCTACTATATAATGTCACATAAGCTCTCCAACTCGCTTATAATTTAACATAATATTAACTTCAAAAGTTATGGTAACAGAATGGAATGAAAGTAATAATCATAAGCTGTTCTCCACTTTAATGTTGCTAAGATAAAGAAATGTCAAGTATTTATGTAAAAGTAACAAAAATAAATAGGTAATAATGCTGTTTCAATAACTAGATTTGGATGACTTTTGTCAGCGACGGCCATTTTCGGCCTTTGACTAACAGATAACGGTTTACGTGCACCTTTTGCACCAGCTGCTTTTACAAGTAATGGTAGAATACCTGCCTACTTGTCATACCCACAACTAGTTCTGCCTAATTAGAAAGAAAGGGCATTACTGATCTGTCTCATGTAGACTAGCTGCACCCTGCATTTCATGTAACATTAGAATTACGGAAAAATTTAATAGATGATTTTTTTTTTATAAGAAAACGCACCAGTAAAGATTTGATTTCGGAAGTCTATCTATCTTCTAAAGTTACATGATTTAGTTTCGACACGCCCACATTTCAATAATACGAGCATTTACATTTTCAGTATTTAATTACTCTTTAAGAACTACAACACTATTTAGGTTTTTTAGTAAATTTTACAGGTCTTACTACATATCAGGAACAAGGTTTATAAAAATTAACTAATTTGTGAATGTTGAATTAAGTGAATGTGCCTTTATTTTTTGAGGCATTGGAAAGTTTTATTTTATTTGATTTTAATAGTTAATTTTTATTAACAATTCGATTAAATAAAATTTAAAGCTTTTTTATGAATTTTAATTATTGTATTTGAATTATTCGTCTTTAATTTAAGAGCCCCTCTTGTATTTGTATTACCTGATGTTTTTTTTGGTCACAGTATGAAATGCGTGGCAAGCAAAAGCTAGTCGCTTTTTTATTATGATAATTTGTCACAATTAGTAAATTAAGCAGCTTTTTATGATTTTGGCTTTCACGTTTTTTAAAAACTAAACCATCAATAATTTTACTGTTTATAATAAAGTTTTTTTTTTATATATGGTGCTTAGTTTTTGATTCACATCAAATACTTAAAGCTTTTGGTTTGAAAAAAAAAAACTCTTACTTAGTAATAAAATCTGATACCTATTATAATGGAATGATTAGCATGTGTATATATATGTAAATACAAAATAAAATATATAAAATCCAAGTGACTACAAGAATAAACGAACACATTTTTTATCTTAATATTATAAAAAAGTGAATGACAAAGAAAAACTAATAGAATTTAGCTCAAACTTTAATTTTGTTGAAGTTTTTATTTTAGTCAAACATTGGCTCACTTGTATAGAAATAGTTTCATTATTGGTCATATCGCTGTTTTACCGGTTTTGAGAGTTCCGTTGGCATTGCAGCGCCGTTCCCGGGGTACACGACAATCCCGGCGATACCGACGACGCAGAATCAGACGTTCGTGTTCAGCCCTCTTGGCGTCATCAACTCGCAGCCCAGCATCCTGCCCGCGCACTCCCAGCCCACTGTCTCCGGCATCTCGCAGCAGCAGAAGACCAATGAGATGCATAAGGTGATTAGCATTCACTACACTAAAATAATGATGTCCGTGAATTTTTTTATTTTTTTTGTGAAAGTATTAGTAGTTTTTTTTTTTGAGGTCTGTCAGAAAACGATGGCGAAGTGAACAAGACGACATTAGAAATATAAGTGGCTTAAGATCGTCACAGGTAGAACAAAAAAATTGAATACTTTATCCAGTAGTGCCTTAATTCACACAAACATCCATCGGATCCTAAGAGTAGTAAGTTGTAAGCAAGGCTGGAAACCGGTATCTTTTTAACCTGGTGAATTTCGGTTTCAAACCCGATCCCAGGCGAATCATTCGTAAAGCGAAACCAAAAGCGAAACCAACTTACGAGCGATATCGCTTCTGGGATAAACTTGGTTAATCCCAAGCAGCGCTTGACCAGTAAAGCGCGATGCTCTATATCTTTCTTTATCGTGCATAAATTGTGAATAATCGCAGCGAAACCAGATCGAGGACCAAAGAGTGAAGCAAATCAGTCTGATATTTGAGCACGAATCAAAATGAAAATGCTCTATGATCAGAACCGAAAAAAATACCGTTTCTCGCGAGCCGAATTGTAATGAAAAAGCTCTTATTAAAATGTATGGACATGCGCGCAAACTGGTTTGAAAATTCAACCAGGTATTCAGGCCTTGGTTGTAAGGCAATTAAAACACGGCCGTTATTATTAAATTGTTTGCACGTACACGTATCGAGCGTTCAGCGTGTTTGGTGGTATCACATATGCCTGCGAAGTAATAGGGAATAAAATTAGAACTAAATGCCGCCACAAGAGTATGTACCAAATGGGTGCTATCTGTTGACAAAACATCAAAAATCAATCTGACATGTTTAACCTCAGAGGAACAAAAGACGATCGCTTGCGACGCGCGTCAGAAATCTTTGTGTTTAACCAAAACACGCATTTTATTCCCTATTCAAATGTTATTGTATGAAGTTTGATCCCATATCGTGGCCGACTAACGCTTATCGCCCTGATTGAGCTGCTTGCAGAGACGTATATAGAAGCTGATAATGATAACACAAATGATGTGTATAATTGTGTATCGCCTGGCAGGTGATGAGCGGCGGCAAGATGTCGACGAGCAAGGTGGCGGGCGGCGTGCAGGTGTCGCAGCCCGTGTTGGGCGCACAGCAGCCGGCGCAGGCGCAGCTCATTAGCCCGCTGCAGGTCACTAACCCCGACGTACATTATCTTAGGCTTAAAACACGCAAACATCGGCGTACCTTCGTTAGGACCGGCGTATCTTATTCCTATATTATTGTTGCGGTGCTCCCAGTGGACTGTAACGAGCCGTTGATGATGATGATGATGATGAAGCTCCCTGTACTCGTAAGCTCCGTTCTCTCCTTTGTGGTTAGAAGCATAATTGTATGTAAGTAAGTATGTATGTATAATGTATATACAGTTATGCTTATGTATATAAGTAAGTATGTATGTATAATATCTATCTGTATGTAAGTAAGTATGTATGTATATACATACTTACTTACATACAGTTATGCTTATCTAAAGAATACTCTTTATAAGAGTTTAGGGCGCATTCCGAATCAGACTTTCAGCGTCATCAGCGATCAGAAAAGCAAAAAATAATCGTGTCGATTGTAAAGTACGGTGTGTGCTTAGGCGGGCGGTCAGACGATGCAGTTCGCGCCGTGGCAGATCTCGGGCGCGCTGCCGCAGGTGTGGGCGGGCGGGCTGCAGGCGGGCGCGCTGCCCACCAGTGGGCTGCTCGCGCCCAACCCCATCTTCATCCGCGGGTCGCAGCCCGACGCGCCGCCCTCCATGTTCATACACTCGCCGCAGAACAACGTGCAACATGCCAGTCAGTATGCCTTATTCTCTTCAATCGTGATTCTCTTGTTATTTATGTCATTTAATTTGTAATGTAGTGAAAATATCCTCAGCACAGAAAATGGCTCCTAATACTCGTTTTTTTTGTTAATTTTAGGCACAGGCGCATTTCGTCAATCTCACTTTATTATTTTAAATTGCTGCTTTTCATTATATTATTATATTTTTTAGTCTTATGCGAATGTGTTCTACTCAATAAATTGTCTTATTTAGGGTGTATTCTGAATCAGATTTCACGGCTCAAAGTACTGACAGCGATTACTTGCGTACCGATTCAGAAATCGCGATAATACGGCTCATGAGCGAAATCAAAACGTAACGGCGTTTGAGCGCGCTGAAACTGCTTATAACTCAGTCTTGCCAGATGTTGATTACCGTACCAATACTGGCAAAATTCTAAATTATTATACGTATTAAAAAAGTATCGTACAGCTGTGAAAACAGCACTTTTCGCATGGCTAGTACCCAAAATAAGAAAAGGTATGCGAATTTTAAAAAAAGGAAATGTAAATAGACACATGAAATTAAAAAAATACAAAAAAGAATGTTTGATATTTATATTTATATTTTATCAGATTGCCTATGATATTATCTTATCTATGTATGTGCCTGAGTCAAAACTATCGTAATATATACATAACCTACTCGATACTTTTACTATCAAACATCTGGCAACCCTAACCTACAAAACTGATTGATTTAAAATATTTCAGTAATTTATCGCCATTTCATAATTGAATAACGTGTTTTTAATATTGTTCAACCAAATAAATATAAGACACGTTAATTTTACATTTAAACATTAAACATTTAACTTTTAAAAATAAATAAACAATATGTCAAAGTCGAATTTGACATTACGCTTACGTGAATTTCGCTCTGGAGCATGGGCGCCGTTAGCGGCGGTTAGATGGCGGCGGTCATGATTCAATCCGTGACGTCACAATGGCTGCCGTAATCCCAATGACAGTGATTCGGTACGCGGTTTTGGGTACTCAAAGTGATGTCAGCGCAAATCGGAACGCGGCCTTAACTCAGTTAAGCATTGCGATGATTTATTTTTATTTTTTATTACTGATTGCATTCTTTATTGCCAGCGAAACATGGAGCGCATGGCTAAGCGACCGAGTTCGAAACACGACGCTGCGCTCCCAGACAAAACTAATTGATGTAGCCCAGAAGGCCGCCCACTTAAAATGGGACTGGGCTGGCCACATCACCCGAATGCCTAACGAACTGTGGGCTAAAAAGACCAACAGTTGGGTGCCCCAGAACGCAGTAAGATGTCGTGGTCGGCCCCGCAAGAGGTGGCGAGACGAACTCGCTGCTTGCTGTGGCGAGTGGGAAAGTTTGGCCCAGGATCGGAATAAGTGGAAGGAAGCGCGGGAGGCCTTTGCCCTACAGTGGGACACCTCAGGCTAAAATAATAAAACATAACTAACATCTGTACAAAACTAACCTTAGGGTTTGCCACAAGCTTAAAATTGTCGACACGAGATGCCAACACGCTTATTCTTAATTTAAACTAAAAAGCAAAGAATGTCATAAGCTGCAAAGTGAACTTTGTGTTGACTGTTATGCTAATTTTAAAGTAGTTATGCGATCACATCGAGGGGCTCTAGGCCTCGTCGATTTTACACATAACCTTAGAATTTCTACACAGGTGTGTGCAGGTTTCTCAAATAAACGTACAAATGAGTTCGAAATTAGAAAACACAATGGCTCGTGGTAGAGTTCGAACCGGCCTCGCTCGGCCCTAGCCTGCGCCACCGCTTCTCTTATTTGAAAATTACCTGAATTCAATATTTGAAGTTAAAAAGAAACCTACTCAGAGGTAACGGTGACCAATTTAGCGTGGTGTCTCTACCTTTAGCGTAGATTCTTGTTTTTAGAAGAACGAAAATGTAACGCCGTTCTTTACTGTAAATATATATATATACCTATATTTTATTAAGAACTTTTAGCAGCAATGCGAATTTAAAACTATGATAATTCTATTTCCGAGTGGATAATCCGAGTATTTAACGTACTCGTTGCGCTAAATTACAAAATGGCTCCGGCGCGGCGGTATATCAAAAATACATTCTCGAGTTCACTGCGCTGAAGTTTCCTATCAGATTTACTGTTAAAACATGCAGGGTTGCGACCACAGTCGTCCTGCATAATACAACATAAATTGTGCGAATGTTAAAACCACAACAATGTGAACAGGTTCCTTGTGACGATTTCTATCCAACCGGGGCGCGGCGCACATACTGTTGAAACGTCTAGTAGATGTCATGTTTTATGTGTGGTAACATCAGTTTCTGACACTTCCTTTTTCAATTGCTCAAAGTAACTATTCTGTGTCTGCTGGAGTGAATCAGGTTACATGAATGTTATTAATCAGAATAAAATTTCTATGCGAATTCATCAAATTTAAAAAATAAGCTGTGTTCTTTATTGTGCTGTCTTTAAAAATAAAAGTTATGAGAAGTTACAAATGTTCTTGAAATGCCTTAAATATGTTATACTTTTCTTTCCGCGATGTATAGACAAGTTATCATAAACCAATTCATAATTTGTGTTCCTAACATTTTAGAAACAACTGAACCTTTTTTTTACGCTTTGGAGTTTTATTTAGGAGCTTGTTTTCTGCAGTGTTTGTGAAAAAATGGTGTGTTTTTTAATTGTTAAGGTCGCGGGAGCCGCTGGATGCGGGCAGCGCAAGACCGGTCGTTGTAGAGATAGTTGGGGGAGGCCTTTGTCCAGCAGTAAACGTCATTCGGCTGAGATGATGGTGTATTATTTTATTATATATTTATCACCTCGGTATTCTTATCCTATGGTCGTGTATAACCTGAGCAAACGATTTTAAATTTGACAGTATCTGTCTCTCAGTCACTCCGTAACTGCTGCACAGAATTTTTTGCGCTGTGATTAAGACGTTTCCACTACTTTACAGCGCTCAAAAAGAGTTGCGCGACTGTAGAAGACATGCGTTAGAGTCTAACGGTTAGACTTAGTTTCAAATAACAGTGGAGTGGGTGTTGTGCGCAGACACGAGCGTGGCGTGCGCGACGGCGACGACGGCGAAGCCCCGCGTAGCGACGGACACGATGGCCAAGACGCCGCGCCCGCTGTCCAACATCCAGCCCTCGGCTGGCATCCGCCCCGCCTCCTCCGTCTCCACGCAGACCGCAAGCCAGGCGCAGACTCAGGTACCCACTAGCACACACATACACCACACATAGCACATGCAACCGATTTTATGGCGAGCTTAAGGAGTAAACAGCTAATTTTGGCACCGACCGGCAACTAAAGCTAAGTGACAGTTCACTCACAGTCCCCGTGGCTGAGCGATCGAATGTAGGATTCCTCACTATCGATGTTACTGGTTCAAATACCAAATACTGTCAAACAAAAATCTCTTTCTAATACTTTCGCCAGTTTGGTTAGGACATTGCAGGCTGAATCACCCGATTGTCCGAAAACAAAATGATTCCGTGCTTCGGGAGGCACGTTAGATCTTAAATCGTACGGTTGATTAGACCTAGGTGCAGCTATTTATGACGGCTAACCTTAAGAGTAGCCGGTTTCTTTTGACTATCCCTCCGACCGGGCGGCTAAAGCTAGGTCACGGTTATCTTTATTAACGCAGATGCACGTTACAGGCGAAACACAGAGGCAAGCCGGGCGTGCGGTCGCCGGCGCCGGCCAGCAAACAAGACGCCGCCAACCAGACCAACAAGATGCAGCACCAGATGCAGCCGCCCAAACAACAGTAAGTTCCCAACTATTAACTCTGCTTTCCCTAAGAGTGGTTACGTACTACGTCCGATTCGAATCCATGAAAATCGGTCCGGAGTATTTGTAGAACTATTTGTATGGTAGTTCAGGTTTGGATGACGGATGGAAATCGGATCTAGGGCGTAAGCTACCATACAAATATAATATTTTTACGGATTCGGATCGGAAGTAGTGAGTAACCGTTCTAACTGACCTAATCCGGTAGCTAACGAACTTGTTAAATCAACTTATTTTTATTAAACGTCAAAACAGTAATCTTGAATGGGAAATTAAGGCAATTAGCAAGGCGTGTCGTCACGCTGTCCTATGACCATTTCTGTATGGTTTTAGTTTAATCAATAATAATATCTTACTTAAAATAATTAAAAAGTGGCCATAGACTTGGTAGCGATAAGTAAAGAGAAGAATATTGTTAAGATTGCTCACTTAAGACAGTGCCAGTCACTCTTATTATAACAAGTTACGCATATTTTCATATGTAATTTAATGAATTGAATGAATATATTTAATTAATGAAGGTAACTAAATTGCAGGCTTTTGGTAATGAATTCGGCGGGCCAAATGACGCAGATCACAAGCGTGCAGGACAAGAAACAACTCGCCAATACGATGCAGCAACAGCAGCAGGTGATGTTGCAGCAACAACAAGCACTACAGGTACACATACAGCATCGATTTTAAGCTAAAACTAAGTATGTACTTGTCATTTTTGAAGATAACAATACGTCATGTAACGCAATACAATATTTTGCTTTTGTTTGGCATAGTATAATATAATGTAACTCGTAACGACGTTTATTTTCAATAACGCGTTTTACGTGAACATCATCAAATTGAAAAAGATGTAAAGAGTGTAAGTTATAGATCTTTTCTGTCAAAATCTCTCTAGTTTTTCCTTATTTCATTCAATTTACGTATAAATATCTGAATACTATTATTCTTATAATTGCTAACCAAAATGGTCTCGTACAGCAGCAACAGCAGCAGCAACAACAGCAGCAGCAACAATTACTTCACCAGCAACAAACACAAATGGTTCAACACTATCAGCAACAAGGTTTGTTAGGTATCTGTCTCATTTTGCCTTTTCATAGGAATGGAAAAGAAAAATACGATTAGATATGTAATATTCTCTTCACTGAGTATAAAAAAATAACTATTAATTGTTGTGTTATTAATTCTATAAAATCCAGATATTTCTTTCTATCTCTCTATCTCTGCTGTTAGAGTTTCGAAGTCAAAGTGCCATGACCCACTTACTTGGACAATTGTCCAAGCCCACTTATAACCATAACATATTATAACAAAGCACCCACTTAATATCAAAGCAGCATTTTTGTATCTGATCATTTTTGAATATTATTAGCCTCAGTTAATTCATATTTTTATTCTCTCTTATGTAATTTTATTTGCTGTTAGCTTCCCTAAAAGGTTAAAATAAAATAAACCTTGGAACCATAATTATAGAGCTGCCAAAGGCTACAGCTTGCCCGTGTAATGTCTTCTTCCGTAGATTGGTCCCGGCTGCTACTAACGGTTTCTCGTTTTTTCTTTTCCATAATGCATGCCAGGTTAAAAGTGGGAGCAATATAATTAATCGTCGTCTTGCACGCAGGCATGACTCTGGGAATGCAGCAAGGGGCGCTGCCCGTGGGCTCAGTGGCGCAAACGCTGCCCATGGCCGGGATGCCGCAGACCATTTCCATGGTACAACAGATTCATCCTGTGAGTTTAACCAGTGATTATAAACATGCGTAAAGATGTGACGAAGATTTCTTCCTTTAAATAGTGTGCCTATCGCACAAGCAACTCGTGACGTTGTTTCTCTTATGGTTGATCTTATAATATGCATGTAAGGAGATTGAGGTGGTGAAAGAATACAGGTACTTAGGGAGTGGCTTCTCCTGGAAAAGCCATTAGCGTTTGTGAAAAACTAAGATCAATGCTTGTAAAATTTCATCATGTCAAGTTCAAAACAAATGGTGCCACTCTATTCATTTTGTACTTTGGTCTTGCTGACTCAATTTTATCGTATGGTCTG
This sequence comes from Carpatolechia fugitivella, assembly GCA_951230895.1. Taxonomy (NCBI): domain Eukaryota; kingdom Metazoa; phylum Arthropoda; class Insecta; order Lepidoptera; family Gelechiidae; genus Carpatolechia; species Carpatolechia fugitivella. Next base: position 24,660,247 of record OX579645.1, on the reverse strand, counting down.
AGTAGTTACAGTAGATAGAACCTTCCAAACATATTTTTCAAATAAAATAAAATTACTGCAGATAAGATTCATGAAAGTAATAAAAAGATTAAGTACAGTACACGAAGTGACTCATTTTTGGACAAAACTTTGCCCCATACATAACAGCGGCCAGCAATGTGCCCTCAAACGGCCTAGGCCAACAAAGTAACGATCGATCAGAAAATTGAGTCTTTTTACAGCATACAAATTGTATATGAATCGTACGTTTGTTATGTATATTGTTAGAAAATTGTTTGTTTATTTGTTATTAATTTATAATTAATTTTCAGAACGCATCATACAAATGAGACGTAAATTTTAGTTTTTTAATTTTATTTTTTCATAGCACACTTATTTTTCGCGCATACGAAAATCTTTTTCGTGTATTATAAAATATTTGAAAGTCAAACGAATTTTCCTCATTAGATAAGAAAATGGTTTGCATGTCTAAAAATGAATATGCAATTTTCGGCCCTGTGTTCGGGCATTAAAAGCCATCTTTCCTGGAATAGTTATATTTTGTTAGGTAAGAAAGGAATGTTGATTTTTCCTCAGAGAACTGATATTATCCAGAGCATGCGAAGGAGTCCATAATAGAAGCACGAGCAAAGCGAGACTAGAATAGACTCCTGAATCTTGCGAGGGATTCTAAGGTTCGAGGTGAGGAAGATTCCTCTCAAACCCAACACATTATATTTCACCTGTTCATTTATTTGCCCACAACATAACCTCGTTGTGCTTGGGCTTGAAAATTTTACACGTACTGGACTAAAAAGCACAAAAGAATTATTAAATTAGTAATAGTACATTACTGCCGCGGCCGCAAAATTAGTTATTGGTGGACGAGGGCACGTTTAAAGTCCGAGCTGCAGGCGTAATTATAAAATATTAAAATATTGTGGTACCTTGGATTTAGATGTCTACTTGTATCGTATGTACTAAACTTATAAGTTGTAATCTTTATCACTTTAACCTCTACTTCGATTTCTTGAACCATATATTGTTATAATATTTCCCTTATTCAATGATTAGTAAACTTCATCATGAAAAATAAGTAACAAAAAAAAGCGACGAAAATTACAAACTGTCATATTGAGCACTTTTTGTTTTGTGCCAGTGTCAGAGCATACAGCCAACTCAAATTACTACGACTCGTGTACGATTCATATACAATTTTAATTTAAAACATAAGAATATGCTGTAATAATAAGAACAAAAATCCTGACTGCGTGAAAAATTTAAAACTTTCAAACTTAATTAATCAGTCAGTATTTTTTTTTTTATCTCTTTACTATTTTTTTTCTGTCGTAATAAATTTCGTGTTTGCTATATGATTTTAATATTACAACAAAACTTCGTGGTAATAAATAACTATATTCTTTTATTTTCAATAATTTTATTCGTTGTAGGGCACATATTGTACCTATCCATACAAGACGAAATTTGACTTTAAAACAGCTCACCCTTTCCGGGCTCTGATAATAACAGATTTTTGGATTTTGTTCCTATCATTCACCGAGAGCCCCAGTTTAGTGTTCTCGGTAAGTGACTTAGGAACAAGTCCCGTCGCGGAGTGGATCAGCGGGATGATCAGTACCTGCGGTTACTTCCACACCTGACGAATCTCTTTAGCTTATCGTGATTAACCATAACATTAAACCCTTAAATTTTTGTAATACAGCTGGGTAGTATGGGCCAACCGGGCACTCTAGTGGGTCAGATCAACGCGGCTCAACAGACACAAAACACTACCCTTCAGACCTTACAACAGCATCCTCAGGTCTGTATCACCTAGTTGTTCGTTCATATCTGTTTGATCAGCCCTTTTGGAGGTAGATTTTATTTATTATTTTGTATATTAAAATATATATTTAGAAACCCAATATAAGTATAATCTAAATAGTAATTTAAACAGTCGTTTTGCTAAAGACATCTAACGTGTACCCGTTTCTTTATAGACATTGGTGGGTGGTAGCTTGATCCAAACTTCTGTCGGTATGGCCGTGCAGCAACAGGCGACCCTCAACCACAATAATCAGATGCAAACGGTAAGTTTTACTGTCCTCAAACATTAATCTCAGAAGCATTATGAAAGTGTACAGTAATATTACGAGTACGCGTAGCGTACTTCTAAAATACAGATCCAATAATGTGACCAATTCATGAAAACAATCTTTTAAGAATTCTTTCTAACACGTGAATTGTCACTTTTTTTACAGTAATACAGTGAATTGAATTGACAAATGGTTTTATAAAGACAAACTGTTACCTGCCTGCCATACATGTGTGGATTTTAACTACGTCTACGTAGCAAAAAAAATCTCTTCTCTAGTCTATGAAACTCGTAGACAAAAGCCAGAATCTAAACGCACATATTTGAAAGGCAGAAAGCACCTTGAAAATCAGTTATTTAATATTAACAAAAGTAATAGAATCATATTTTAAATGAAGTAGTGGAATGAGTATGTTATGCAATCTTAATCTAGTCTATTGTATCATAAAGGTTGTATCTCGTATACCTATTTTAGAAGCTCAACGATATTCTGCTTACTGAGTGACTGGGAGTGCTAACAGAGACTCTGACAATACGCTGATATTTGATCACTAGCGGCACCTTTGCCTAGCTATAGTAGAGTTGTTAACATTAGTTATTTTAAGCTAACTTATTTTGTTGATACCTTAACATAATAAATTGGTGTGTGTGTGAGTAACAACATACTTGTATTTGTAATATAAATCATTACCTGTAGGTACACTTGGTGATATGAAGTTTAAATCAGTCTTCCAAAATTAACTTATGTTTACAAAGTACGGGACCCAGATAGAAAAATTGCATGGTTTTTAACCACTGGATACGCTTACGTCCTTGTCATCATTTAAGGTTTACCTGCTTACTTTTAAATGCCTAAATTGTTATAAATCTATTGTCTCAGTCTGTATTTATATAATATTATTATGTAGGCGAAATGATCTGGGGGCACGGCAGTGCCCCTGCCATCGAGCAAATCGTCATTTTCCTCGATCCCAATTCTTAATCCCAAAAAAATTATCAAACAAAATGTGTAAGTGCAAATGAGACTAAAAGAAGTTCCCATCATTTTGAAAAACTTCACGAAATATTTGTTCTCTTCTGATCGGTCCAAGTCCCTTTATGACGGTAGCGTATTCGGTGGTCGTTATAAAAGATTCCATTGTGTGGTGGTATGACGTTGGCAGCCCGGACTGGCTCTCGACGGCGCCTCGTTGCTGTCCGCGCCTCTCGTGCAGGTCTCCCCGGCGATACTGCACCACGAGGTAGCCTCTCACTCCATCCTACTTATTCCCTTAACCCTCGCCTCGAGACGCCGGTTACACCTCTGCCAAGGCTCTACAAGCAAGTTTTTTGCTCAGTCGTTTACGTAAAATAGAATGTATGGGACTAAGCCTTCGAAATATCATCATATCCATCCATATTTCAGGTTCTTTGATATCGCTAATAGTGTCCGTCGTATATACAAATAATTATTAATAACAGAATCGGTTTGACCTAGATTCTACGATACAAGTCAAGGTCAAAGCTAAAGCGCAGGACGGACGTGAATTCCCGTGCGCATGTGTAGATGCAACAGTTACGACGCAATTGCAACGTGTAATGTGTATTATCTTAATTTTACCACACGTAAGCCCGCGATAACTATAACTCGCGGTTACCATGCTGCGTAGTGTACTCGTCTCGTTCCTACGAGTCTCCTTGACACAACAATATATACGTTGTGCCGTTGTATCTCTTCAATTTCTTAAGTGTAGTGGGATGTTGTCACTACAGTCAGAATGTACAATCGTGCATCATTGTAACAAATTTTGCTCGCGAACGAGTTTATTGATTGATTTTCTAAAAGATAATATACCTGTTGTGAACATAAGTTAACTTCTTGCTTATCGAGTCTTTCGAGGTATTTCTCTTCCCATGCACGATATTTTGGCCTCTTAAGGTGTAAAACATTCTATACTGTGATTTATATTTTTAACCTATTGTTATCTCGAGTGCATGAATTTACCCTATAGATGCATGAGTGTTTGGTAGACTTGAGCATACGAAAATGTAGGATAGTATCTCCTACTCATGTTTATAAAGAAAACACATTGTTACATAAATACAGATAAACTGAATATTGTTATCTCATGTGAGTTTTTTAAATGTCAAATATAGAATAGAACGGTGGCGATAGATGAAAAGACGCCAGATACTTTCCTAGTTGGTGGAAAACCAAAAATATCTGATATTCTGTTCGGCGATGTACAATACTCGATAAATATAATGCTTATTTATTGAATAAATAAAAAAAAACCTTTGAATGAATATTTATTTTTTATGTTATTATAAGTATTTCAGATTATAAACAATTAGAATCATGTTGTGATTAATATTTGTGAAAAACTATAACTATATTATATTTTAAATAAACTCGATCAGCCTGTCACGTAATATAGGTAGGATAGTACATCATAGCTACTACCTACGCAAAATACGAAATTACGGTAAGCATGTTGTTATGAAGGAGTAACATAAATATGCTCTTATAATATTTATACTGCTAGTATTATGTAGGTACATCATAAACTTTTTATCGCTTACTTTATTTATATCGTTGCCTAAGTGTTCATGTATGATCTAGATCTATTTATAAGTTTCATTGAGCTGTCGATGCCTGTATCTTTAAAAGACAATGATAGTTTATTTTTAAATACCTTCAAATATATTGTTTGTCACATAAGTTACTTAGGGCATACTGAAAGTTTCTGGATTCTGATAAATAAGATATAAGACTTACGATACATTTATATTGTTTTAAAAGTATATTCCCTCGCAATTAATGCATTTTTGCATTCGCTGAAACCACTATAAAGCAGTTGGAACAGTCTTCCTTAGGGAACTCTTCAATGGCTTCGTGGAACGCATTCACCTTTCAGGTTCAAAGCTGTACACCCAGGTTTCGTCACCTGTTACGATATTGTAGACAGCCAATGATTGTCTTCCGTTAAGGCGGGGTTATGCGGAAATACGATTCTGAAACGGTTCTCCGACAATCGTTTCTCTGATGAATAATTAGCCGACACAACATTTCGTCACTGAATATTTCTCAAAATAATCTTTCGCCTGTAAATGTTTGTCCGGCATTATCTTTCCATAATTGTTTTTTAATTCTTTTATTGTAAGTGGTCAGATCTAGAGACTTTCAGTATGCTCTACCCACATATTATAATATATTGTTGTTGCTAGCATCATTAAACTTTAGCAACTCTTATCAATAATTATTGTATAGGTACATGTGGCCGACACTTAATATATATTTTATACATCTATGTACCTTCTTCTTCTTCTTCTTTCGTGTCGGCAAGAACACGGGCTAAATCTTACTTGCCCAGAAAGCGGCTAATATTTAGCCTCACGTACAAATCACATTGATCTTATGCAGTACTTATATTAAAGGTCAAGCTGTGGTAACCCTGACGTTCTACATAGATTGAATTTCCCAGAAAATGTTATATTGCCTGAACAACTTGCGCCGTGAATGGTAAACTGTAATACCTAATACGTATAAAGATACGATTATCATCTTAAAGTTATCCTTTCTGTTTGATATGCTGTGACTTTGATTTCAATATCTTCACTATCACAATAAAGACTTTCAATACAATATTTATAGTGGGAAGTTCAAAATGTTTATAGTTGTAGCAATGCTTGTTGGAAAGTGTTTGGGTAAATCAGATTTAGACTTGTGAGCCCACTTCAAGATTGCTTACATCATGACATCATTTTAAAATGTGTGATATCTGACCAAAAATTCAAGTCCAACTAAACTAGCCGATATTTTAGAAATTGTGTCACAGTTAAACATGGTTTCTATGACATGTGAACACACACATCATAGTCACATTCATGGCATCATCATTCCTGATTTTGAGATATTATTAACCACATCTGCCTACCTATATAGGTATATCTATTATTCTTGGCAGCCGCTCTCGGTCTTTGATATCAAACCTCAACCTTTGCCATTGATTTTAAAATGACACTATGCAATCTTGCGATGGGCTCTTGCCCTTGTTGATGTGTGATAGTAAGTTGTGGGTGTAGGTGACGGCGAGCAGCCTGAGTTCGCCGCAGCTGACACTGGGCGCGCCGGGGGCGGTTGGGCTGATCGCGGCGCCGGTGCAGGGGCCCGTGCTGCCGCTGCAGCCTCCCACCGCGCTCGTCACGCACGTTAAGACCGAGGATGACAAGGCGCAGATGCCTCCGCCGCCGGTCAGTACTTACACAACTGTTCAACAATTCTTTTTTATTATTATTTATTGTTAAGATAAAAACAGTCAAATTCTTATGACTCTTTAATGCCCAGCGTGTCCATATGGACACAAAAATATCTATTTTTACTATTCTCTGACCCTAACCCATGTAAATTAAACAAAAAAAACAAGAAAATAGAGAAAAAAAAAATCGGGCGTTTAAAGTAAACCTAAATCCCCCTGAATTTATACATTTAAAAAAGGATACAAGAGAATCAGAAAGACGGATCGGTGAGGCAATGAAGTGTCTGTTTTTTAAATAAATGTACAAAAGAGGATAAGATATCATTTATACTTTCAAGCAGTATTCTATAAGCTGGGAGGTAATTGGCCAGAATGATGTCCTTGAGTAAATGGTCGATTGTTTTGTTAGGCGCCAGTGCAGCAGGTCAGCTCGCAGCCAGTAATGGTGTCGATTGAGGCGACCCCACCGCCCGCGGCGCCTGAGACCGCACCCGCACCCGCGCCGACGTTCGCGGTGCCGGCGCCGCCGCCGCCGCTCGTGTCAGCGGCCGCGACCGTTGCAGCCAGCGAGGCGCCCGCCGCTACCGCCGCCGCCAACGCCGTGTCTACGAGCACCAGCACTGTTGGTGAGTCATCAACATCATCTCGACCGAAAGACTTCTACTGTTGGACAAAGGCCCTCAGTGATTTCTACAATAGCCAGCATCCAGTGGCTTTCTCCGACAAGGTCTCGGTTTTCCGGCACGCCTTAGTTAGATAAACAAAAGTAATTTGCCTATCATTTAAAAGAAAAAAACAGCTGCCATGTTCTTGAATTCTCTGAGATGGAGATAAATTCCGATTCAGTCGCGATAATGTTCAATTTGTTACGTCAGATTCGTCGAAGACGGGGCCGGTGAACGCGGAGCCGCCTGCGCCCGCGCCGACGCCGGCGGTGAGCGAGTCGGTGCCGCTCGCGGCCGTGCCTAGCAGCGCGCAGCAGACCACGCCCGTCACGCCCCAGGTACACTAGCCACCACGCCACTCATGCGGGCTTCACACGCTCAAACTTTACCAGAAAAAGGACGCTTGAAACTTTGCGGATACGTTAAATTTTCATAGCTGAACATGATCATTATCATGAATAGCCCGGTTTGTATTGACATAAGGTCAAATTTTTTCATCGGATTGATTCACTTGGCACAGATGTTACTTAGGTAAAGTTGAGCTGATTTAGCTCGGTAGCCTTTCGCAAATCCCTGGGGGTTAGGGGGGGGATACTGATTGTTGAATAAAAAAAATAGCAATAAGATTTTAATATTTTAGTCAATATTTCACTTTTTTCCTATGAAACTATACATTAAAAGTTTCAAAAATGAATTGCTCGTGTCCAATTTATCAGAAAATGATAACACACTCGAGGTGATAGGTAAATTGAAGCCGATATGATTTTTGATCTGAAGCGCGTTGGCGTGTAAATTTGAATGCCCCCTGAAATGCCTTTTTTTTTCAGATGAATGTTGTATGATAACCATAAATAAAGTATATATTTTTGTAAAGCCTAATAAATGTTCTTTAAGATGTTAATTTTTTTTATTAGTATTTTCAAAGATACTGATTGTTGAATAAAAAAATAGCAAGTAGATTTTAATATTTTAGCAAATATTTTACTTTTTTCCTATGAAATTGTATCAGAAAATGACACCACACTCGAGGTGTCGATATGATTTTTTATCTGAACCGCGGCGGCGCGTAACTTTAAGCGCGCCCCCCCTTATGGTATGATGGAGACGGTCTAATGGTGGACCCGGAAGGTGGCCATAGGAACTCCTCAAATATACAACATAACCTCGTCGTGTTTGGGCTCGTTGGATTTGTCTTGACAAGATTTTTAGTCATACGTGATGTCCAGGGTCTCATGATGGAGCCGGAAGGTGGCCACAACATAACTTCGTCGTGCTTGGGCTTGAAAATTTTACACGTACTGGACTAAAAAGGCTCAAAAAATTATTAAAGTAATAGTACATTACTGCCGGGGCGCAAAATTAGTTATTGGTGGACGAGGGCACGTTTAAAGTCCGAGCTGCAGTCGAGGACTTTTATTGTGTACGAGTCCAGCAAGAGTTATTGAGGCTGAGGCTTGTATAGTGCTTTTTTCTGAAATATGCGAGGAACAATATCGTACTAAATTTATAAGTTCTAATCTTTATCACTTTAACCTCTACTTCGATTTCTTGAACCATTTATTGTTATCATATTTTTCTAATTCCATTGAGTATGATATTTTTATTCATGATGAACTAATCATTATTAGTAAATTCATCATGAATAAAAATAAGTAACAAAATAAATACATAATAAATACGATAAAAATAAAAGCGACGAAAATTACATATTGCGCACTTTTTTTTTGTGCTAGTGTCATAGCATACAACCAACTCAAATTACTACGACTCGTGTACGATTCATATAAAATTTTAATTTAGAACATGAGAGTATGCTGTAAAGAGAATTGTGAATATTTTGATGCCTCCGACTGCTATTGTGAACACTATCAAATTTAAATCAAATGAAAAATAAATGCTGCATAGTCTTAACGCTGCCTCATTGTCTGTCGACCTCCGGATGAACTTGGACAAGACTGATCATTCCGGAACCGATCTCGATCAGTGGCGAAGTGCTCGAAGCTGTCCAAGAATATGTCTGCCTCGGGCAGACATTGCAGTTGAGTGAACGTAAAATGATCGCAAGAAGAGTACAGTGCAGCATTTGGGAAACTGCGTCATATCTTCTCGTCGCCACTACCGCAATGCCTGAAGAGCAGGGTGTGTGACATACGGAGCCGAGACGTGGAACATGACGGTGAAGCTGGCCCACCGGCTACATGTCACTCAGCGAGCTATGGAAAGATCTATGCTTGGTATTTCGCTACGGGATAAAATCTGAAATGAAATCATCCGGCAGAGGACCAAGGTAGTTGATATCGTCCAGAAGTATAGCAAGCTGAAGTGGCAGTGGGCTGGCCACGTCTGTCGCAGAACCGATGAGCGTTGGAGCAAACGGGTTCTCGAATGGAGACCACGTCTCGGGAAATGTAGTGTGAGACGCCCCCCTGCCAGGTGGACTAATGACCCGAGGAAGGTGGCTAGATAGGGAAGGCGGGTAATCGTGCGCTTTGGCGTGCCCTTGGGGAGGCCTACGTCCAGCAGTAGACTGCAATATGCTGATTGATTGATTGAGTACTCTTGTAGGACTTAAAACGAAAAACATGGGGTGTACACACACACAACACCACGCTCATATCTCCGAAAGGGTGATTAGAGCTTTAGTTGGTTCTCAAGAAGCAGACACTAAAACCACATTTGGCAATATTTTTGGGTAAGATTCGGCATAAACGATCTTCATGTTTCTTAGTTTTTATTCCAAACACTTATGAATCTGTTTTACGATGGCGGCAGGTGGTGACGACGGTGGCGTCGTCGACGTCGCTGGCGGTGTCCACGCCGGCGAGCGCGGCGCCCGTGTCCGCCGGCGGGACCGCGCCGCTTTTCAAGAGCTCGCAGTCCACCACCCGGCACATGAGCCAGACCACCGCTCACGGTAAATAACAACTACACTACACTCATAAAAGTGTCTAGAGATTAACTTCTTTTCATTACATAAAATATTCGATCAACAATTGCAACTAGATAACGGGTCGCATACAAAATCAAAGCTGCGTTAATAGATATAGCTACATTTGTTTATTAACCAACCGAAACAAACGTTTTAAAACAGTTTTAATTTCAACCTAATAACAACTCTAATAAACCGCAAATCTTCAAAATATAATCTTTTACCAACTTTTTTTTTGTTTCAACCGAACTAATTAAAAATAAGACCTCACGCCGCAAGTGAGGCGTTATTTACCGAGACGTTTTTTTGATCCGACCAGATATCTAGTTTTAATTGAAGGGTTGTAAATCTAAAGGGTCTAAGTGCCAATTTTATTATTTGCAGGTATAACGTCAATAGTTAATGAAACAAGTAATATCTGAAAATAATCATGTTTTTAATAACGCCTGGAAGAGCTACTGGTCCTTGAAGCAATACATGAAAGGGGGACTTGCCCCTTTCATTGAAGCGCAAAATTTTAGACATGTGCATATTGAAAAAAAAAAAATGAAAAAAAGGTTTATTTGGTATCAGAATTAACTTAGACACTTATAAAATTACAATACAGAAATAAGATTACATACATTTACGTCTAGGTTCTAAAACAATTAACAGAGGTCCCCAAACTAGGCAAAGCCTATTGCCTGTCCTAAGCTATGGTTCGCAAACTTGGTCACTCACTAATCAGCAAAAGTCCAAACTCAAGGTTTGCCAGAGAGCTATGGAACGTAGCATCCTAGGTGTTAAACTGATAGATCGTATTAGGAACACCACCCTACGTTCTCATACTAAAATATCTGACGTGGGCCGCAAAACTGCGAAACTAAAATGGGACTGGGCCGGGCACGTAAGCCGCATGCATCCAGAACGGTGGGCGAGAGTCGTCACGCAGTGGACTCCTCAAGACGGGAACCGACTTGAAAAAGGTGGCGAGACGAGTTAAACGCCTATCGACTGGATTGGTGGGAGCTTGCCCAGGACCGGGAGAAATGGCGGAACAATAGGGAGGCCTTTGCCCAGCAGTGGGACATTACAGGCTGATTATAATAATATAATAAATTTAATATGGTGTCAATAAAACAGAATAAATGTCTTATTACAAAAGGAAAGTGTCATGTCAGTGGATTGGTGGGAGCTTGCCCAGGACCGGGAGAAATGGCGGAACAATAGGGAGGCCTTTGCCCAGCAGTGGGACATTACAGGCTGATTATAATAATATAATAAATTTAATATGGTGTCAATAAAACAGAATAAATGTCTTATTACAAAAGGAAAGTGTCATGTCAGTGGATTGGTGGGAGCTTGCCCAGGACCGGGAGAAATGGCGGAACAATAGGGAGGCCTTTGCCCAGCAGTGGGACATTACAGGCTGATTATAATAATATAATAAATTTAATATGGTGTCAATAAAACAGAATAAATGTCTTATTACAAAAGGAAAGTGTCATGTCAGTGGATTGGTGGGAGCTTGCCCAGGACCGGGAGAAATGGCGGAACAATAGGGAGGCCTTTGCCCAGCAGTGGGACATTACAGGCTGATTATAATAATATAATAAATTTAATATGGTGTCAATAAAACAGAATAAATGTCTTGTTACAAAAGGAAAGTGTCAAAACTCTTAAAACTAAGTAATTTATGGAGATATGTCATAATAAGTTGCCGAAATTTTAAAACGTCTTAACAACCTTATGAATTTACTTTAGAAAAGGTCTAAGTGCCGTTATAACTGAGATTCAAAAAGAACTCGAGCATTTGATTGATTTATCAAGTGTTCGTAGAATGGATAGTTTTCGATGGGTATTCCTTCGAGGGTATGTATAAGCCGAGCAGATAAAGAATAGATCTGAAAATGGCGGCGGGTACTTAAGGTACAGTTGGCAAAACAAGTTCTCAAAAGTCGATTTTTATTTTTCCTACTGACTTTTTTTTAATTATTATTATGATTTAAACGGGCGGGTTTATTATTATTAATTAATGATACTAATAATAATGACAGAAAATATTAATAAAATAAATAAGGAGCAAGGGTAAATATAACACTGGATTATTTAATTTGTCTTTATTATTTATTTGTGTTTAAATTGCTTCAGGAAGCGAGAAATGGTTTTATAAACCGCTTGTGTGATAGGAAATTGACATTTTCATTAATTTATTTTTGAAGTCTCCTGAAGGTTAAACCGATGTAGCGGGATTCAGTTAAGCCCTCTGAACCACCCCACATGCTCAGTTTTCCTCCGATCGATTCCAATTGTTTCTAAATCCAACCCAAATTATTAACATTTTTTTGCAGCGCATACTTCACTGTGTGAGTATAGACAGCGATAGATTGTGAGCGAGTTAGCATGCGAGCGGACGCCATTTTCAGATCTATTCTTTATCTGCTTGGGTTATATGGTAATATATCCTTTAATAAGTTTTTCTTTAGAAATATTATTCTTCGGTGCCAATGCTGGTAAAAAGTAATTTTGTAAATGGCCTGATAATTTTTTTAATGTTCATACCACGGAATATAAACAAGAGAGGAATGGACAAGTGGATGGGGCGTATGTGCCATAACTAGGAGTAGGTCCGTATAGTTTTATTTAGTTCGCCGAGTAGCGCATGTTCGAGCATAACAAAAATCGGGAAAAGGATCAATAATGCCTTATTGTGCAATATTGCAAGGCCATTTCCAAAATGATAGCTGTACAAAAAACCGACTACGATTCTTATCATCGGCAAGCCTTATTACAAGCCTTTATTTAACTTGCACTGTATGTTTTTGTATGTTCGGGTGAAATCTTGCAACTCAATTTAGAAGCACTTGCTGCCATTGGATTTTGCTGAAATTTGGTACACTTTTAAAACAGACACTTTTAACATTGCTCTCTCTAGTGAATGTCTAACCAAATAGTATATGACACTGTTAGGTTTAGTAGTATTTTCTAAATTTAATTTCTTGGTTTTTTATTTTTATTTGTAGTCGGGTTCTGTCGATAGTGCCGGATTTTTTGAGGTCATTTGTACCGGTAGGGTTGGAATGAGCCCATTACTAGCAGTAGTCTATCGGTCAAACCCTGGTTTGTAAGAAATATTTCGACCTTGGGCAGGTAACTCGTCTTAGGTTACAACTTTTGTAAGGTGGACAAAAATTTTTTCAAAACTTTTCCAAGAGTTTTTCAAAATATTTTTTATGGGGCGCGAGGAATGTAGCGTGTGGCCTCCGTGGCCCACTCGCTGCTTTACTGTACGGCGTTACTGGCCGTTGTTTCGTCGCAACTTTATGAAACATAATATTCGGTTACGAATTTGGAAGAGATTTGACGGAGTCGGGCGTGAGCCGCCTCACGCTCTGGTTCTCTACCACCAGCTAGAATCGTCTTTGTGAAAAGCCCCAAATAAATATTTAAAGTCATATATATAACGTTGTGTCATTCCTCTTAGAGTTGGCTCCACCATCGTTATAGTACCATGGAGCTGGTCTGATGATGGAGACGGAAAGTGGCCATAGAAACTCCTCTAATACACAACACAACCTAGTCGTGTTTGGGCTCGTTGGATTTGTCTTAACAAGATCTTTAGTCATACGTGAAGTCCAGGGTCTCATGATGGAGCCGGAAGGTGGCCATAGGAACTCCTTAAATACACACCACAACCTAGTCTTGTTTGGGCTCGTTGGATTTGTCTTAACAAGGATACTCCACTCTACGGCTTTAAAATCTTGTTTAAAAAGGATTTTTAATTAAGGTTATTTTCATTATATTTAATAAAATTTCAATTTCAGTATTTTTTCTGGAACACCACGAACTAAAATGAGATCTATTTCGATGTCAATAAAGTCAACATTTCACTGCATCTTCCGCTCACTTATGATCATACGAGCGCGTCAGCATGCATCTTGTAGTACGCCATCTAGGTCAGAAGCGTTAAACTACATGAAGAAAGTGTAGAGTATTTCTGAGCACATGCGAAAATATACTTTTCAATACACCTTGCTCGGAAATTGAACTTACGAAGGCAGTAAACTGTGCGGTGAATGCGTTTTACCGCGTTTTTTAAATTCCTACGGTCTTCAGAATTTATTATTCAGCCAGAATAATTTTGACAATAAAATATATTTAAATCGATTCATACAAAGAGAAATTTATTTTATATTTTTTATCAACAAATTGTATTAAAAATATTATCAGCCAGTAATATTTTAATTATAAAAATAAAATTACCTCGATTTAACAAAGAATCAATTCGTAGAGGCTGAATGTTCGCCAGTCTTTTCTCCGTAATTATGCTTATAAAAAAGAAACTATATATTTTCATTTAATTGTTTTACACTGAATGTTGTTTTATGAGTAATTAAGTGTTGATATTTAATGATAAACGTGAATAGTAAGGATACCCAAACTGCGCGCGAAGGTTAGTTTTTACAACTTCTACATGCTACATGCAGCTTTTGTAGGGTACCTTTCTTAACAATTTCAATTTAATTATTTACTATCAGTTTTCTCACAAGTGTATTGAAAAACGTCGTACAACACACGGATCTTAGGTTTTATAACAAACTCGTGACATTATAAACCCTCGCCTGCGGTTCGGGCTTACAAGAGTCACCTCGTTTGTAATACCTGGGCTGATTGATAACTGGCCGAAACGACGAACTTAAAAAAATTATACGCAAAAAAAAAATATTTCATTATATTTTGGCATCTTTTTGAAAATAGAACGCCAAATTTGAATTTAATCGAACTGGTGGAATTTGTTTGATAGGACGTAGAACTTTCTCTGTCGTAAATTTTCTTAACAATGGAAAGAAACGAAATTCGTGCGGTGATAAAGTTTTACGTTTTAAAACAGAAAACAGCAACCCAGATTAAAACCAAGCTAGACAGTATTTTAGGTAATTCTGCTCCTGCATTGAGTACAATTCACACCTGGGTAACTGATTTTAAACGTGGAAGACAGAGCTGCGAAGACGCCCACAGGTCTGGCCGTCCAAATGAAGTCACGAATCCGGACATGATAAAAAAAAAACACAAAATTGTATTGAATGATCGGCGCTTGAAGTTGCGAGAGATAATAATAATAATAATAATTCTTTATTTACTAATGATTTTACAATTTTACTTATAATATAGCTAGCACAAAGTATACAAAATATATTTTCTCTGACACCTAAACTAGGAACAGCCCTGTATTTTAGATGTCAGTGATATCGCACGAAACGTTGTCAGGTAAGTAAAGCACAGAAGTACAATTTGGTTTGATACACTAGTAAATAAGAGTTTGTGGTTACTGAAGGAGGAAAAGGTATGTTTGTGTAGATTATATATGAGGAGTGTAAATGGTTGGGTAGTGTAGGTAAATGTGATGGGAAAGTGAGTGAAAAGATGAGGGTGTGAGTGTAAGTGTGTGGGTAGACATGTATTTTATATTGTTTGATTCTTTAGTTGTTACACTAAGAGGATTATTTATTTGTCGGTGAAAGAAGGTTTTCCGTTTGAGAGTAATCGAGCTTTTTCAACCATTCATTAAGTGTTTTATTGAGTTGGAATCGATTTAAGGGGTGTATAGTTAAGGACTTATCTATTTTATTGTAAAGTACGGAACTCATCACGCGAAAGTGCAACTTGGCAAAACCAGTGGAGTGCTCCTCGGATTTGCATATATCACGGCACGAACGTTTGCTCGGATCTCTGCTTGGCGATACTTCTGGATGCTTTCGCAAAACCGCACGGAGCACAAAGAGCTGCCTTACCGTAAGTACATCTGCTAATCTGTACAGATCTGTAGTGGGAAATCTATAGTGCTTATTCAGCATAACTTTGAGGACAGCTCTTTGCGCTCTCTCCAGCCTGAGCATAAAAGTCTTCGCAGCACCTCCCCAGGCAGAAATACAATATGACACAAGCGACTGGCAAAGAGCAAGAAAAACCATGCGTATGGTATCAAGGTCAGCTGTGTGTCTAAGCGCTTTAAAGATGCATATAAGGCGTCTAGTCCTAGAAGAGAGCATATCAAGCTGGGTTTTCCAATTTAGCTTCTCATCCAGAAAAATCCCGAGATATTTTACAACACTAGCACGCTCAAGTGAAAGACAAGAGCAGCCCATAGATGTAAGACAGCTATGTGCTTTTATGTCAAATGAAGGAGAAGGTAGTGAAGGAGAACGAATCGCGAACGGAACATATAAAGTTTTGGATACATTTAGGGATAGCCTATTCAAAGACAACCAATTAATGACAATTTTAAGGGTATTTTCAGCGTTTACCTTTACGGCGCCCCAATCCGGACCGTAGATGCATAAGGCTGTATCATCGGCGTAAGTGAAAATCTCACAGTTAGGAATACAGAGATTACATAGCTGATTGATATAAATTAAAAACAACGTCGGTCCCAGAATGGAGCCTTGAGGAACGCCATAAGTACTAGAAGCATCGTCACTATAATATGAGTCAATTTTAACTCGCTGTTTGCGATTAGAGAGGTAGTCCCTAAATATGCTATATGCAATTCCTCGAATTCCACAGTTATCCAATTTAGTGAGTAAAGTGGGGACGTGGACAGTGTCGAACGCCTTGGATAAATCTAAAAATATACCCAAACATTTGTTTTTAGAATCCAGTTTATCAACAACTTTATTAACCAAGTCCGATACAGCGTCCTCGGTTGAGACACCACGTCTAAACCCATATTGGTTGGAAGATATAACATTATGTTTGTTTAAAAATTTAATTAAGCGAGTATTTAAGATTCTTTCAAAAATTTTTGATAAAGTTGGCAAAACGGATATGTGCCTGTAATTAGTTATATTGTCTTTATCCCCGCTTTTATAAATGGGATAGACATCAGCAATTTTGAAAACGTCAGGGAAAATACCCATCGCCAGAGATTTATTGCAGATATTAGTTATAACCGGGGTTAATACATCTTTGGATAACTTAATGGTAGTTGCTGTTATACCATCACTCCCTGCTGCGCAGTTAGAGCGTAAAGAAATTATAATTGATTCGATCTCCTCCTCATCGACGTCGGTTAATGCTAAAGAATCTACGTTAGATTTCTGATACAAGTAGGGGTCATATAAATTTGCCGGATTAGGAATGATTTTGGATGCTAGTTGGCTACCGATATCAACGAAGAATTTGTTGACTGAGTTCAGAGATGTCCTTATATTATCACTAAGTTTCAATAGCTCGTTAGGAGGTTTAGGAATTTTAGACAAATGTGTTATATTTTTAATAATCTTCCACGTTTCTTTGGTACTATGCTTAGCCTTTTGAAGCTCGTTCTTCTCGTATGCCCGTTTGAGTCTTTTTAATAAATTATTACAAAAATTTCTGTAACGGATGTAAGTTACTTTATAGACAGGGTTATCAGGGTTTTTCTTTGCATTTTTGTGAAACTTATCCCGATTACGTATACATCTTATTAAGCCTGGAGTAATCCAAGGCTTAATAATAATATCTCTTCTAGGTATTTTTACAATATAAGTATGTTTAGATATAATATTAGATAATAAGGTCACAAACATTCTGGCAGCGGTGTTAGGATCTGCCTCTTTTAATATATTGGAGAAATTATTGCTATCGATTTCAATTTTAATAGCGTTATGATCAATCCGCTTAGTTGTTTGATTTGGTCTTTGACACTTCCTATTAAAGGCTATACTTAGTATTAGTGAAAAATGGTCTGTGGTAGTGCTTTCCAAAACACATACTGTAGAAGGCTGCTTAGTTTTAAGGAAGGCATGGTCCAGGCAGCTATCTAGACGCGTGCAGATAGCAGAGATGGTGAGCATTTCATCTGAACGCGTTTTTAATATTTTGCACCAACATTTGGGAATGAAAAAGCTTTGCGCGCGATGGGTGCCGCGTTTGCTCACTGTTGACCAAAAGCAACGTCGAGTGGACGATTCATCAGAGTGTTTGGCGCTGTTTAACCGAGATCCTAACGAGTTTTCGCGGCGTTATGTAACAGTCGATGAAACCTGGATACATCATTATACTCCCGAGACAAAAGAACAATCTAAGCAGTGGACTGAGAGCGGAAGACCTGCGCCGAAGAAAGCAAAAACGGTTTTGTCGGCCGGCAAAGTGATGGTGACTGTTTTTTGGGATGCTCGAGGGATTATTTTAGTGGATTATCTGCAAAAAGGAAAAACAATAAATGGAGAGTACTACGCAAGCTTGCTGCAAAAATTAAGTGAAGAAATCCAGAAAAAACGACCACATTTAGCCAAGAAAAAAGTTTTGTTCCACCATGACAACGCACCTGCACACACGTCAATGGTTGCAGTCGCCAAACTCCATGAATTGCGGTTCGAATTGCTACCGCATCCACCCTATTCCCCGGATCTGGCCCCGTGTGACTTCCACTTATTCCCAAACCTGAAGAAATGGCTAGGTGGCCAGAGATTTTCATCAAATGAAGAAGTCATTGTTGCCGTGGACGAGTATTTTGAGGGGTTGGAGAAAACATTTTATCAAACTGGTGTAACGGCATTGGAGAAGCGCTGGACTAAATGCATCGAGGTAGAAGGAAACTACGTTGAGAAATAAATTTATTTTAAATAGATTTTTAAAGTTTTTCTTTGTCGTTTCGGAAACTTATCAATCAGCCCTCGTATGCCACCTACGATCCTTGTATCGTAATGTACTATTATTTGTTTACTCGTAAAGTAACATTTACATTTAGTAATGAAGTATATGTCGCAGTCATCTGGTTGAATCTCCTATTCAATTGAATGACTAGCGCGTTCATTAAATGACAACATTCAATTAAATGACTAGGCCAAACGTTGATTGAACAAGCGTCACTCAACGTCCAACTAGTTAGCGGATTGTAACATAGCCCTTTGAAAAGAGCGGACGTAAAATCAGTCAGGTGATTCAAATTAAGTTCATTTTTTTCCCACTGCGGCGCTAGTAGTCACCAAAACAAATATGGCGTCAAACAGCTCGGACAGATAGCACTGTGTTGATATTTTTATTGATTTGAATTTCTTGAATAAGTTGGTAGAAATAGGCAGTATTGCCTATCTTAAGACTTAAAATACAATATAAAATCATAATAAGGTGTGTTATGTCATGTCCTCATTTTTATTATCTAAAGTAAGGTTAACTTTTTAGTTGCGCACTTATGGTCACCCTAATCAAATATTACAAAGTCGTACAGATCCTATTTAACGAGACATTTTATAATTCATTTATTTTTATTTAAAGAAAGGTTAACTTTTAAGTTGCGAACTCATAGTCACCCTAACCAAACATTACAAAGTCGGCTTTAACCCATTCAACGACTTCGCTAAATGACGTTTAGTCAAGACGTTGAACGTTACATTCAACGACTTGACGAGTTGTCCTTTAGTCATTTAATTGAATGTTGTCA
Organism: Carpatolechia fugitivella; assembly: GCA_951230895.1. Lineage (NCBI taxonomy): Eukaryota > Metazoa > Arthropoda > Insecta > Lepidoptera > Gelechiidae > Carpatolechia > Carpatolechia fugitivella. The sequence continues at coordinate 24,640,938 of OX579645.1, read as the reverse complement.
TTTAATGAACGCGCTAGGCATTCAATTGAATAGGAGATTCAACCAGATGACTGCGACATATATATTACGTTCTTGTTTGAAACGAATACAACAGCTCTGATTAGTCAAATGCCCGATTGTCTTAGTCTGTGTGTGATGTAAACAGTACTATCTATGTGTGATTTTGGCGACACTGGTTTTCATAGAAAAAAATATATTTGTCCTTTTCACTCTTGTTTTATATTCCGTGGTTCATACTATCCCATGGAATTGAATCATGGTAAGATTCCATTAAATCTACTCGAGGCAACTTATTTTTCTCAATACGAATCCAAGAAACTGTATATTTTCAACTTGGCTGTGTTAAGAAAGTCTGAGATCTATAAAATCATTTTGGTCCATATTATATGTGACGCGATCTTGAATAATTTTTTCTACATCTTTAAGCTCAAAGCATTTAACAACTTTTTTCTTATACTATTTTTTATTTTAAAATTATGTACATGTAAATTATGTAGCTGACGAATTAGCTGACCCCCCCCCCCGCTCGAAACCGATGAAGTTTTCTTAGGTAATTGTTTTTGCTTTATCATGAAATTTCTTATAATTGTGCAGGTTATTAAACTGTACGAGTATATAAAGTGTTATGTAAAAATATAAATAATCACCTGAGAAAATCTCATCGGTTTCGATCGTGGAGGGTCAGCTAATTCGTCAGCTGACTGTACCAACTATGTCTAGTGGGTAACGCCTGCGTCGGAGATGTTGTCGCAGACGGGTGACCTCTGTTTGAAGAACTATTTCACCCCACTGTACCAACTAAATGTTATCAGCCAGTATCATTTTAAAAATAAAATTGTCTCGGTTTTAACGAAGAATCGATTAATGCTGATCGACTGTAGTAGAGGCTGAATATTCGCGAGTGCATTTTCTCAATAATTATACTTTTAGAAAGGAAACCTATTTTTTTATGATGAGATTGGCGCAAATTTTGTAGAATATGCATTGTTTTTCATGTTGCGTTACCTGTTTTCTCACAAGTGTATTAAAAACATCGTACAATACACGGATCTTACGTACTATAACAAATTCGTGATATTATAAACCCTCGCCTACGGCTCGGGCTTACAAAAGTCACGTCGTTTGTAATTTGCCAGCTATGATCCTTGTTTCGTAATGTACTATAAAACTATCAATAATTGCACGGTGATCAAAACAAAACGCCACAAATAGATCGGGCTCGATGTCAGATAATTAGTCGATCGATATAAATGTTGTTGCTTACTCTATACGACAAGCCACACCTGTTGAATTAACTTCTACTTATTTTTGTTAATTTCTAGACAAAGGTCTGCCCAAAGCGATGGTGAAGCCGAACATTCTGACGCACGTCATCGAGGGATATGTTATCCAGGAAGCAGGGGAGCCTTTCGCTGTAAGCATAATAAACATACTAGCTACTGCCTTAATTCTAACAAATCTATTATGACAATTCTTTGTATCCGTAAGTACTTATTTTATTCTTAGATTTATATATTTTTTTTATTATGTTACCTACGTTATTAATTCCATAAATTAAGCGAATAAAAAACTAAAACTATTGTTTAATTAATATTTTGTATTTTTCCAGGTGAACCGCCCACTGCGAGAATGGTCGGCAGATAAGGAACAAGACAAAGAGAACAAACTACCTTCGGTAGACGAGCCTCCTCGTGAGTTTGTTTCTAGCAACTTTAACTAAGTGATTTGGCAGCAACTTAAAAAAAAACGTATCTCTGCTCCGTTCTGCTCATCGTACCACACAATTTGTTCTCACAAGCAATGCTTGTACTGAAGCGGGAGGAAGATAAGATTTATTTCAATACAATATTATTAGTCAATGTCTACTGATTTCCGCTCCGCTCTGCCTTAACCAAAAAACCTACCCTAAAATACCTCTTAATTACTAATCATTTCAGATCTGTCAATGCAATGTGTTTGTTTCGGCGTATATTATTGTAGGTTCAAAATTGTCGGTTTGCAGGTAAGAAGCAGCTGCTGGAGAGTAGTGCGAACCTTGCGCGCATCACGTCGAGTGTGGAGAGTCACCACGAAAGCGGCGCGGGTGCTGGCGCGGGTGGGGGCGGGGCGGGAGGGGGCGCAGCAGGGGGTGGGGCCAAGGCGGAGGCAGCTGGCGACGCCCAGGACGCGTCGCCCGCCAAAATACCCAACGCCAACAAGTGGACGGTCAGTCACTCTTTACGTGGACGACGTTCTGCCGTCTAGTGCTGCTTGGATATAAGACCACATTTTAGAACTCGTCTGTGCACTAGACATTATTTCACTGGTCATTATTCGTGTTAGCTAATTAACGCAAAACATTTCGGGTGGTAAGTCAGCCCATGTGAAACTGAAACTAAAACTGAACAACTTTTGTTCCACAACTTTTTAATATTCGCAATATTTTATTTTTGGTCTTTTATACTAATTGACTTGATCAGCTGATCTATTTGAATCCAAAACAAATTGAGATTTTGTGTACCTTCTAGAACAAGTTGTTCAGTTTCATGGGCTGAGTCACCACCTGAAAAATTTTGCGTTATTTGGCTAACACGTAGTAGTTATACATTAGATAGCGACTAGTTTGTATTCGTCGCAAGCGTGGTGGGGTTCACGATGCAATGCCCCAACTGGGCTTATGTACAACCTACTTTAATGCAAAATATATCTGTAACATTGATGATGTGTAAAGGCATTCTGAATAAATGAAATGGGAGCTGTACAATATAGTGTTTGATCAGGTGGCGGAAGTGTGCGACTTCATCCGCGGCATCCCGGGCTGCGCGAGCTACGCGGACGACTTCCTGATGCAGGAGGTGGACGGCGAGGCTCTGCTGCTGATCCGCCCCGAGCATCTGGTGATGGCGCTGTCCATGAAGCTGGGTCCGGCGCTCAAGATCGTTGCCTGCATCGACGCGCTGCGCCCCGACCCCGATAACACTGCGCACGAACACGACTGAAGTATGTGGGCTTCGTGAGACTTGTAATGTAAAGCGCAATACACACCATAGCCGCCGACCCGCCGGCTTATGTCGGTGACTTTTTGTCGGCGGGCTAGTTGGCGGCTTCACTCATTGCAAGTCGGAAAACTTTGTCGGCGGCTCGACATGAGGCCACTCCAAGTCGCAAATACTAACTATCACGTCACTACGCTCGAGTATCGCCGGGCAACTGAGCGCTTGCGTACGCAAGCCGCCGACATGCCGCCAACATGTCGGTGAGCAACACGCGCGGGCTAATGTTGGCGACATGATTCTTTTCATATCCGGTTGTGTCGGCGGGTCGGCGGATTTGGTGTGTATTGCGCTTGGAAAGCTCGATAACCTACCTCAGAAATCCTGGTCACGTACAGTGTTAGCTAAATAACGCAAAACCTCTCAGGTGGCTCAGCCCATGAAACTTTTGTTATAGAAGTACCACAAAATCTCAAAAAGGAATTTTGACTTTTCATACAAACTGCTGCCGATCAGCTGATCGAGTCAATTTGTATGAAACTTCTTTTTTTTTTCGAATTTAAAAAGTTGTAGAACCACCTGAGAGGTTTTACGTTATTTACCTATCACGTTGTATAGTACCGCCGTGTGGTGACGGCAGAGTAGAATACAATTCTCACCAACCCTTACTCTTCCCGTGGGTGTCGTAAGAGGTGACTTAGGGACTACACATTGAACAGGGAACGGGCAGCAGCGCTCTCTGATACAGTAACCTTTTAATCTGCGATCTCCAACCCGCCTGCCAAGCGTGGAGATTATGGCAAAACCCTCCACTTAAGTGGAGGAGGCTCATAGTCCAGCAGTGGACTGTAACGGGCCGTTGATGTTGTATATTAAGTACTACGTACAGAACGGCCGCTCACCCCTCCCGCCAATCTATATTTTTTAAAATATAAAAACGGTTTATAACAAACGGCGGCTAAAAGTTAACAAATTTCAAAAAGACCAAAAGGCTGAAAAAGCCTACAGTCTAAAAAAGACCATAGGCCTCAATAGGCTCTTTCTCAGAGAATAGCTCTCTAAAGAGCAGAAGGGGAAGTCCCCTTCTAACATTTCCATCCACTCTTGCCTTGTAAAATTGTTTAATCCACGTGACCATACCCTCTTAGTATCCCCGAACACCCTTTATATAGACACACACCCCCAGCCACTCATTCAAACTTCACACTTCATACACCTGCCTAGTGATCAAAATAATAATTCCGATGCCCAAACATAGCGTTGGAAAGACTAAACAGGTTCACACACCGACAAGAACACTCCACATACTTATTATATACGACGATCGTGTCTGGATGTTGTTTATCTGTATTTAAGTATGTATTTATCTATTTATGTATTGTATCAGCTGTTTGGTACCCACCCACAGTATAAGCTCTGCTTGGTTTGGGATCAGATGGCCGTGGGTGAGAAGTCCCCACATATTTATTTAATCTATAAATTTAATCATATTTTAAACTTAATGGACCTACTATTTACTTTAAGATAAAGAAGAGCGGGTCTTCCTGCACACAGGCATTTTTATGCTTAAAAGGAGGACCCTGCCACTAGCATTAAGTGAAACTATAGACTTATAATATACTGGCGTATAGACCAACAAAGCGTGCGAGGGAGAAGAAAATCTCTTACGGAGATATAGCAAGATAGAAAAGGAAAGCGAATTTATTGGAACTGTGACCGGTTTTGGTTGACAGGTCGTCACAAGTCGATACGCATGGAAGAAGCTCCTCAGTATTTTGTATTTTTTGCGTAAATTGTGGTTTATTTTTAGTAATTACGATTGTATTCAACAATGGTTACATGTTCTGTGAGTGACTGTGGTGTTAATCATAGAAATAATCCTGAGAATTGCACATTTCACAGGTAAATACTTAGGACGTCGTCACTGCAATGATGCGTTTATTTTTGGTTAAAACTGTCAATAATATAAAATTATGTCAATCCTTTTGTGTATTTTAATATTTTGTGTATATAAAGTTCTGTTTATTGATAATTTTGTTTATTTTGGTGAACTATTTTTTCATCATTAGATTTTACACTAGCTAACGCAAACATTGACAAATCAAAATCTGGCACGCGTTATCGGGCTGTCAGGTTGTCTATACGCCAGTATATTATAAGTCTATGAGTGAAACTTTGTTAACGTAAATATTTTTTTATTTTTTTGATCCCTTTCTCAATTCTAGTCACTACATCTTCTTTCACATGACATTGTTCCCTTATCAGTCTTATCACACTGTTCCTAATCCTATCATTCAGTTTTACGCCAATCATGCTTCTCAATGCTCTCATATCTACTGCACAAATTCTACTTTCCTATTTCTTCTGCCACACCCAGTTTTCACTCTCATGCAACTGCGTCGGAACCAACACCCCTCTATCTATGAACATTGAACAGCTAGGCCCTTTTCGACACCTTCTGACTAAGAGAAGACACTGCCCATTCACCAGATTTCCAGCGTTCACTCTCCTTTCATCACATTTTTCATCCTAATGAACATCGATCCCATATACACAAACTTATTCACTTGCTCTAAACGTTCACCTTAGGATTTTTTATAATTAATTTATAAATTTTAATAATTATTAATTATTGTCAGAAAATAAAAAAAACTTACAATAACAAATGTTGGCTCTAACTAATATCCATCTTAAGATTTTCAGAACCGACTAATCTTGTCCAAGAAATACTTGAGATATTCTAAAATTTTTCAAAATTTTCTGTTAGTTACAGTCGTGTTTCCTTTTTTTTCAGATTTACTTTAAACTGCTCTTGCAACCGAAGGGCAGCGTCGCGGAATAGTATTAATTATTAATTGTGATTCTACGTAATTAGATAGTAAAATATGTTTTGTGAAAGAAAATACTCTGACAAGGGAGTGCTAGTAGTGTATGCGACACATACAATTTTCTGACAAATATTGTCATGAGTTGTATAATAGGTTTATTTATGTAAATTTTATTAACGTCGAACCCGAACCAATATCTCATACCTACTCTTAAGTAAGGCATATAAATATAAATATGCTGATCCATTTATACTCGTAGCTCAGACGACAACGTGTAAGTAGATTAATTTCTGTTAGTTAGGTGCGTAAATGTCTAAGGTCAATGATGATTGGATAGGTTTTACTCGTATATATATAATTTAGCCAGCTTATTGTCCTTTGCTTACCGAGCATAATTATTTTAAAATTACTCGTTGTGTTGATACAAAATCACAACTTACGATCAATAACGTTGGTAACAATCCACCCCTTCCTTAATTACTATAACTTTCAGCAATTTCTTAGGAAATAAATTTAGCTTATTATTATCTTTTTGTTGTTATGTATTTGCACCTTATTTGTTGGTGCGCACTGGACAAATGTCGATAGTTCCGCCTATTCATTAGAATTAAGTTGCGCGATAGCATTCACGCTCATATATAAACTTTCTCTTCTCTCTCATCTTGTTTTTTTTTTCTATTATTTTAATTCGTTTCTATTTTTTTTTTTAAATAAAATATTAAAGTGTACTCGTCCTTTTAATTTTGTACTGGCTTGTTTGTATGTATATAGCGTTTACGAAGTAATTCAAGGAAATATTTGCACCTTATTTGTTGGTGCGCACTGGACAAATGTCGATAGTTCCGCCTATTCATTAGAATTAAGTTGCGCGATAGCATTCACGCTCATATATAAACTTTCTCTTCTCTCTCTCATCTTGTTTTTTTTCTATTATTTTAATTCGTTTCTATTTTTTTTTAAATAAAATATTAAAGTGTACTCGTCCTTTTAATTTTGTACTGGCTTGTTTGTATATAGCGTTTACGAAGTAATTCAAGGAAATCAGGCAAATTCAAGGAAATATTTGCACCTTATTTGTTGGTGCGCACTGGACAAATGTCGATAGTTCCGCCTATTCATTAGAATTAAGTTGCGCGATAGCATTCACGCTCATATATAAACTTTCTCTTCTCTCTCTCTCATCTTGTTTTTTTTTCTATTATTTTAATTCGTTTCTATTTTTTTTTTAAATAAAATATTAAAGTGTACTCGTCCTTTTAATTTTGTACTGGCTTGTTTGTATGTATATAGCGTTTACGAAGTAATTCAAGGAAATAAGGCAAAATGAGGTTAGTACAGATTAGTTACTATCATATTTTATAAGATTATTATTTAACTAGGCTAAAATTTATACGCTATAGCTTGTGTTATATAGTACTTTAATTATATTAGTTTTTGTCTCGAAAGGAAATACTAAAAGCTATGTATAAGTATGGATTTTCTGTTTTTTTTTTACTAAATTATCTATATAGTAAAAACCTGTTATATCTATGGTGCTAATATTGCATTGAATTTATTTCAATGACATCGATAAATCTTTGTATTTGTTTTTTTTTTAGTTTGGCTCGAGTTCGATTTTATTTAGTACTAAACGTAAAATACAGATTCAAAGTGTTGTATAGTTCTGGAGTCTTTATAGTTCGCAAGTTTCTTGTTACAATGCTGACACGCAGTACAGTGTTTTGCATGTTGCTAATTTAATCTACAATATTTAAAATGTAAATACTAGTTTAAGATTATAACTTAATGTAATCTCTTTTACACAATTTAGCTTATTGTGTATATAACGATGTTAAATAGATACCAAATACAGGTCAGTAAAAATATCATAACCGTATGAAAACTGAATTAAACTAAGCAAGTAAAGGTTTGAGTATCTTTACTACTTGTCAGCTCTTTTGTATTTAGTTAAGTAATAATAGTATAATTATTTAATTTCTCAAAATTACTTTTCTGTTAATTGGATGGTTGTACTGTTAGCAAAAACTTTTAGTAGTTCTAATTTTTCGTAAATTTTTATCAACTAAGCAAGCATAAAATAGATAATAAAATGCGTTTGCTATTATGTCTTACTTTATTAAATGTAATATGTATCAAACTATAGAAGTAACAAACATGATCTTTTTGCGGCTTGAATACTGGAGATTTCAACATTTAACTCATTAATAACTAACAACTAATTGACAAAATAAATGTTATAAGTTTGGAATATAAGCGCGTGTTTCATTTCACATTAATTTCACTAAGACAACCAATTTTATAAAATAAAATATTTTGAGAATCTTAATTAATTCAAGTAAGCATCTTCTTGTACAGCGTGAAATTTAATTGGTTGTTTTTAGTTGTTCAGACTAACTGAACAACTTTCCCTAAGGAACATGGGTTGAAAAATGAAAATAAAAAAGGGTTTTTGTCGATTTACAACCCAACATGGGTTGTAGGAAAGTTGTTTGTTTAATGGATTGAACCCTTTAACTCTCTTCTAATTACTGATTATCACCGACACTCGACATAGGATGTAAATAAGTTGCATCGTAATAAAATATATTTATGTGTAATAATACATTTGGAGAGGCCTATGTTCAGCAGTGGACTTTAACAGGATGAAATGATGATGATACAATACATTATTCTTATTTCTTAACGTTGTTCTTAAATCAATTTTGAAGATTATTTGCATTACATTTTACCTATTTGTTGCCGGGCCACTATAATGTAATCAAAATATTCTCAGCTTTTAAATAAGCTGTAGAAAATAATTTTAGATTTTCCATTTTTTTTTTAAGATGAGTTTGCCATATATTTTGTTTAATGTAATTATTGAAGAATAAGTTACAAAGTGACAAATACATTTTATTACTTTTTTCAAGAAGTATTTATTTGTCAATTTATTTCACTAAGTTAGCATTCTTAGTTTTCGAGATTTTCAGGTGTGTTCTTTACCCGGCCCGGATTAATTGCTGTCGAGTGTATTTTTTTATTCTAAACCCAAAATTTTAAGTTTCTAACAATAAAAATTACAGACTTTCATTCAAAGTTTTATCCCCTTATTTCCCCCTTTCGGAGGGTAATTTTCTTAAATCCCTTATCGCTTGTCTACGTCATGAACTGTTAAAATTTGGTATTTCTAGCTTCAGTAGCCTGCATCGATGAGTTCTAATCCGTACTTCTCCCCTTTAAGTCAGGATTTCAAAACGAACCAAATAGTTTAATCTGTATACTATTAAGTTCCTAACTTAAAAAATGGCTGACATTTCATACAAAAATTTAATCCTTACTTCCCCTTTAAAATAGGGATTTCGAAAAAGTGCTAAATTACGTGCCAAATGTTCAATTGATCTCAGCTTAAATACAACTTTTCAATTCCTACCTTTAGAAATGACAGACTTTCCATAGAAACATTAATCCCTCAAAATAGGAATTTTGATAAAATGCTGAAACACGTGTCAAATTATTTATAAATCTCTCTAAATCCAAACTTTCAAGTTACTACCTTTAGAAATGACAGACTATAATAACAACATTTTATCCCTACTTCCACCTCAAAATAGGGATTTCAAGTAAATGCTGAAACATATGTCAAATGTTCAATTTTTACAGTCTAAATCAACATTTTCAAGTTCTTGCCTCTAGAAATGAATGATAGACTTTCCTATCATTCCTAGTTCCCCTTTAAATAGGGATTTTGATAAAATTATAAATTTTCACGATCCTAACTTTTAAAATGACAGACAGATTTTCATACAAAATTAAATCTCCTTTTTCCCCCCTTTTTTTCAAAATCCCTTATTGCTTGCCTACGTCATACGTGACTGAAAGTCTCTGGATCTGGCCACTTCCAATAAAAGAATGAAAAAACAATAATGGAATTCGAAAATGGAACTCTCATCAACAGCTCATATACGTCCCCACCAGGGGCTCGAGCCTACCCTGATTTAGAGTGATTAGGCCTTAGTCGACCACGCTGGCCCAGTGCGGGTTGGTCGATTGATACCAGCGAAACCGTTGTATTTGGAAATGTGAAAAAATTCACGGTAGTAATGTATATGATTAATTTAAAAGGAAAACTATCAACATCATGTAGGCTTTACAGGTTAACGAATAATATATCAACTTATGAAATGTACTTGTACTAGTAAGAAATTCGGTACAAATATCATAAAAAAATACTTTGATAAAGTTTAAACTGTCTATGTAGTAAATTTAAGTACGAGAAAAGTAAAAAAAATGTGAAATAAGTAGGCTTGACAGGTTAACGAATAAAATACCAACTTTAAAATGTACTTGTGCTAAGTAAGAAATTCAGTACAAGTATCATAGAAAATGACTCGATGGAGTTCGTCTATGTAGGTAGTAAATTTTAAGTAGGTATTAGAACAGTAAAAAGATTGCGAAAAAATAAAATCATAACATCATTTACTAAAATAATTTCATAACCTATTTACCTTATTTACCAGTCAGTTTTAAATGTGTAACAATCGCGAGTTGCCAATGGAACATTCGAAAAATTCGAATAAAACTATTTTGAATTTCGAATAAAGCGCGCTACGCCGCGGAGCTTATGGCCCTGCTGCGGGGCTTGCGCGCGGGGAGTCGATGTAACAAATACAGCGGCAGCCGCGCTCTTTAGCGCGAGCGACTAGATGCTGTTCGGATGTGCCTCGAAATCCTACCTATTAGATTGCAATTATTAGCACTTTGAATATTCAAATTTTTTGATTATTTTTGTTAGAATTAAGTATACTAACATATGAAAGACTTGAAATTACAATACTGACTCTCTCTTTCAATTCCAGTTAGATATTCCATAAACTATTATAATTTTGTTTAGCAATTTAGTCTAGCCTACTTTTATTTCCAAAATATTTGTTCTCAGCGGAGCAATTTTCATTCGTAGTACTTACATTTTATCTACATTAGTAGATAAAATTAAATATAGGTACTACCTATATAATAGGTTATATGTACGTTTCTTTTTAAGTTTCTCTTTAGCTATTCTTTTGTTGCATATTTATTAGTACTGGGTGTCCAAAAAGGGTGTTGGCAGTATATATACGAAAATCATAAATGAAAAATATATCATTTCATAATTTTATTACTATTTGCAAAAAGTACATACAATGGAAAGTTTACGACGAAAAAATTATGTTGTCCAAATGACGTCCATTACGATTTTGACACTCTTCAAGTCGTGGCCGTAAATTGCCTAAGACACGTTCACATAAAACGTTAGTGATTTTTGTTATTTCACTTGCAATATTGTTTTTCAATTGGCTATGAGTTGACGGCTTATTTATGGAAACCTACTCTTTAGGTAACCCGATAAAAAATAATCAAGTGGACTTAAGTCCGAGCTCCTAGGGGACCATTTAAGGTTCCCGTTTATTGAGATAACTCTTTCTGGGAATAACTCATTCAATGCTTCAATAGACCTTCTACTCGTGTGACATTTGGCACCGTCCTGCTGAAAAAATGTTGCCGAATTGTAACCTCTAAATTCCTGTAAAGATGGTGCCAAAAACTTTCAATCATGTTACAATATCTGTCCGCGTTAACTGTAAGTGCATGTCCCCTACCGTCCTCAAAGAAATAGGGGCCGATTATGCCCTTGGCGGACATTGCTGCCCACACTACCACCTTAGGGCTGTGAAGTGGACGCATATGTTTATAACGAGGATTTTTATCACACCAATAGCGACAGTTTTGTTTATTGACATGGCCATTTAAGTGGAAATTTGCTTCATCGCTAAACAAGACATTGTTGAAGTTGGTAAAGCGCGCAAACATCTCCTGAACAAAATTTATTCGCTGTTCATAATCTGTGGGTTTTAATTCTTGCACTAATTGAATCTTGTAAGCACGTAAATGCAAATCCTTCTTTAAAATCAGGAGCAATGTTGATTTTGCAATGTTTACGGATTGACTTCGCTTTCGCAGTGATAGTGAGGGATCTTGCCTTACCGACTCGTGAACTTCTTGAATAACTGCAGGTAGCCTTATTTCTCTCGGACGTCCGCAATCAAAGTTTTTTAAAGTTGACCCTGTAGCCTCAAATGTCTTAATCCATTTTCTAATGATATTCGCACTGGGAGATAAATAAATGTCCCGTACATTGAATTGCGCGCGATATAAGCGGCGAGCTGTTATTATCGAATTATTGTTTTGATAATAAACTCGTACACAAAATGCACGCTGAGCTCCGGTATACGAATCCATTGCAACTAAATTTCCAATAAATTCCACGTATGACATTATATTTTTTTTTGTTATCTACCCTCATTAAGACGATTTATTGATATTTAAAAGTGCAAATACCCTTTTTGGACACCTTGTACATTAAAAATTATCTGTGATTAATTTTGCATTTAATTTATACATATACTTACTTTAGTAAAGTAAAAACACTTTACATAAAAGTAACATACAAGCAGGATGGTACAGGTTTATAGGTTACTTTAATTTAATATTTGCATAATAATCATCATCTACATAAGTAGGTTTCTGTATTTTTTTATTACCTACGCGCAATATATTCTATCTGTAGATTCCAAAATATTTAATTATAACTATGTTTTATTTTAGCACTTGTGTACCCGTCTGTACAAAACCACGTAATATTCTCACGTATTATCTTGTAAGTTTTAGAAGGTTGGTATAATGTATTGCGCGGCCGCTTTTTTATAACATTCTAGATTTGGTCGGGTTACCGCGCATACATCATTTCTTTCGATTATCTCGTTAATTAATTAGTGCACAGGTCTGAAATTTCACAGGTATAAAATTGAACTGTATATCTAATTATTGATATAAGATTCAGTTACTATTAATGCAGGAAACTCGGTTAATCGGCCGTCAAATAACTCCGCTGGGCGCCGTGGCCGGAACAAATTGAAGTTTCATCATAACTTTTTAATTACGTATTGGATACTATTGAAATTTCAGTACCATTTATAGGCAGTAATTACCTATATAATAAAGTTTCATGTTGGTCTTTGGAGCGATTATTGGAAGTGCTAGGACCTTGTTAAGACCGATTAAAGCATATTTCTATTTCCTAAAATAACTTCAAAACGGTGCATTATTGTGGATTCTTTTATTGCTTACCAAATTATAACGAATTAGCCAGATGTCCTGTACAAAAATCATAATCATCCGTCCAGCCAATTCCGAGATACAGCAATCGTGCAAACGTTACCCCAGCCGGATTTTAAATATCTTAGCAACCATAGCAAATACAAGTACAAATTAAGTTTTACCATTTATACCAAATAGATACCTAATTATTTAGATAACAATTATTTCAACATACCCGTTAGAAAAAAAAAGATCTGGCTACGGTAACGTTACTCCAGTCTAACGTTACTCAGTAAGTATTTTTAGTATTTTGTAATTTCCTCGCATATTTCAGAGAAAAGCACTATACAAGCCTCGGCCGCAATAACTCTTGCTGGACTCGTACACAATAAAAATCCTCGCCTACGCCTCGGACTTTAAACGTGTCCTCGTCCAGCAATAACTAATTTTGCGGCCGCGGCAGTAATGTACTATTATAACATCGTTTTCATAGAAAGAACTGTGTTGTAAATGATTCTATTTTTAAATTTCGGTATTGTGTTTATAAAGTATGTCAATATAAAACCGTTTTGGATTTTGTAATTCGAATTTTACGATATGAGAGTAGATAAAATGTATTATATTACCATGCCCCCTTCTCCCCTACATTGTAAATTAATGCTTTCGCTAAAAAAGAACAGGTAAAATTTTGTTAGTTCAAATTGTACGTAAAGCACACGTGCAATTTGAACTAACTGAAGTAACTGATTAGGAAGAAAATTAATAACTTTAAACAATCTAACGACGTGTTGCTCAACTTTAGGAGATTAATTGTTTGCTTAATTTGTATAATTAAACAGAATGAGACTGATAATAACTTGATTTTATTTTTCAAAATACTAAAAAACACCATTGCAGAATTAACAATAATAATATATATCTAAAAATCTATGTAAAATTCAACCATATACAGTAAAAAAGACTGCATCACTTTGATCATAATAATATTAATATGGTTGAACAATTACCATTGCTTTACTACGCCAAGATTTCTTCAGGAGTCCAAAAGACGCAACTGTATAATATTTGGGTGTTATTCTTAGTTGTATAGTATAATATAATTATAGAAATTACGAAAAAAATACTGCATTTTGGTAAGAGAACGAGCCGCTTTGCACAGTGATAGTAGAGACCAAAATACCCGGTTCATCCCTTGGGAACAGAGATGGCGCGACTTGTTCAATAATCCTGAACGGATCGTTCGATTTTGATGATTAAGGTGTCAATCGAAAGGAAATGAATTATTTTATTATAAAAAAATAATAAAGCAGCTAAGATTGATAAAGGATCGTTTCACACGTTTAGTTTGTTAGTTTAAAATATTTGTTTGTATTTGTTTAATATTTGTTTCGTTTACGCTGTTTAGCTATATGTTGCTAAATATTGTATTGTAGGTAATTTAGTTAATAGTCATTAGTAACGCCGGCTTTCTGCTTGCATTGTCAGATCTATGACAATAGTACATAATTGTTTCGCATATTTTTATTATAGATTTTTGTTATGTCCATCGGCGGCGTTCTGTTCAGGTAAGGTAAAGTATCAAAATTAATATCAAAATTGGACGTGTGGCGGCAGCATCGCACCGGCACCGTGTAGTGTATTGTTTAATAACTTTGGAACTATAAAAGATATTAATGTGTTTTTACTAAATGCGCAATTAATTGTGTAACATAAAACACGCCCATACATTTTTTCATAAGATTACATAAATACAGAATTTTTTATTTTATATTTCATTACTGATGGCTTTTTTGGAATTTCTTATCGTTTTTTGCCATATTTTTTTATTATATAATAAAATAATTCATTTTCTTTCGATTGACACCTTAATCATCAAAATCGGACCATACAAAATAAAAAATAAAAATGTTCAACAAGTGGCGCCATCTCTGTCCTCAAAGGATGAATCGGGCGTGGCTTTGAGTCAAATTGCTTATTTTGGTCTCTACTATCACTGTGCAAAGCGGCTCGTTCTCTTACCAAAGTGCAGTATTTGAACCAAAAGGGACCATAAGAACTACAGCTATAGATCATAACTGCACTTTTATACTGCATCTACATTTGCTTTTGTTTTGATTTCTATTCGATTTACTTTGAATATTTTTTATAAGCTTCTAGTTTTCGATAAACTTATCGTGAAAATAAGAGCAAAATACCTACGTGAAGAAACCAAAGAAGTAGGCTCGCTTTGCTCCCGGCGTGCTTCAAAAATCTTTGAAAAGAACAAAAAGAGGAAATTGATTTTGAGGTGCTTTCAACTATGGCTCGAGCATCTTCTAGTTCCGGAAGAATGTACACCTACAATGCAATAACAAGTCCTATTCTTAGGACTGGACCTGGATTTTTGTAATGTCAAGCTGTCAAACAACTTCACTTGAGTAAGTACGGAGACCAAAAAAGTAGTGTTAAATGTCACATTTTTTTTATTTTTTTTTCTTCTTTGTTCTTATAGTACGTACTGTACAGATGAATACTATGTTCTGGATTGCTATTTTTAATAATTATATTAAGAACTTTATCTTATCCGATTACCTACATTGTTTATTCGTTATAGCATTCTTTTTACTACACTTTTGCGCACCGTACGAGATTCAAGTGAAATAGTCGAGAGATTCTTATTCTTATGTTAATTGCATTGTATGTTCCTGGCCAGGCACCCTGAAAAAATCTATTGGCTTTATTCCTTGATCAATAAGGCTGAAACTTGAAAAAGAAAGTCCTATTAATCGTGGGAACATACCTATGTCCTGATAACGAACATTAGCCACAAAGTCGGCCGCAATCAGAAGACTTAGATTTTACATTTAAACTCATCATCTTGGCTCACTATGTGCTGCAACTTCCAACTACTGGTAAAGATTACAAAAAAAATGCTTAATATTAATTATTATTTATATACCATTTAAATAAACTAAATTGACGTGGCTCATGTCTTTCCGAATTGTTATTTTTCTATGATTTATAGGGTATATATTTTTAACGAAAAATACAGCGCAAAATTATTCAGAAAAATAAAATTGGTCTAAAAGTAGGTCCCATTCTGAATGGGATAGGTACTGAAATAATAGTTTTTTTTGCTAACGGTACCAAAGGCGGATAAAATCACAAACACGACTTGAAGTTCGCACAAGCTCACGGTTCTTCTAATTGCGGCCCAGTTTATAACCCACTGCCCCGAGATTTACGATACTAATGTTTGAACCGGCACATACACCATAATTTCGTCAAATTTTATAATAAATAAGTAACTTAGGTACATACCACACTTTATCTAATAGTTTAATCTATCTACCAAACTAACATTGAATTTAACATAGTATAATTAACCTGTAACGTTCAAAAATCACAAAAAAATCACCACAATAAATTATTAAATGATAATAATAAAAAATACAGAAATAAAAACGACAGTAAAGAATTATTCATCAGAATAAACTAGTCATCTAATTACGTATAGCCGCGGCGCGCGTCTAAGTCGAGAAAGATCTGAAATTTTCCTTGTCAAAATTCGATTTCCTTTCTTATAATGGGGGGTTTTTCTTTTAGTTCTACAAAAGCCTGCTTGTGGCGCTGGGTTCCACTTTTGTCAAACATGACCAACAGCCTTCCACTCAAATAGGGAAAAAAACTACATCAATACTATTTAACATATTTTGTATTTAATAAAAAAAATTAAATAATAAAGTTTAGTAGTAAAATGTAATAAAAAAATATATTTATTTTTGATAGCTTATGTCAAAGAGAACACCAACAGGGGGACCGACATTGCCATCATGCTGACTTAAATAGTCTGTACCCAGAGCTGTAAACCTGAATAATAAAGAAACTTGCTGCGATACTACGTACCCAGAGCCATAAAATTGTATTATAAAAAAAAACTTCAATTTGACAATGACAACTAAATTAATATAAAACAGATATCTAATGGAAAAGTGAGAACTAAAATTTAAAAAAATAAAGGAAAAGCGCCCATTATAATCAAGCATTTTCTTGTGGTACACGCAGTCACGCTCCAATTTTAAAAACCAGCTATCAGAACTACTCAACAGAACTAGTCCAGTCTAAAGGTCCTTGTTTTTTGAGGAGATGTATTCAGTTGAACGGATGATATTATTTTGAATGAATTATATTCTAAAATTAGAGCGTACCTGTCAAATTTAAAGATGTTGGATTTTTACGTCCTCTCTAAAAGTGTGCAATCGGCGATGCGTTCATCAAGTTCAAATTAGATTTTCGACAGCTCTAATATTAGGACGTCCATCTTTTGTAAACACTCTTAGGTTAGGTACGTCCATCTTTTGCCCCTTATTTTATCTTTAAAAGAGAAAAGGACAAACTAACTTAAATTAAGGACTCTCAACTAGCCCCAATATCTAATTTGAGAGTGTATACTCAAAAATCGTTTTTATTTCTGTCCTGAAAACAGACATTAAACGCACATATGCACAGATTACTATAATAGCACTATAAGTAACACTGGCAGTGATTTATAGATTGTCATTGGGTGGCTGAGTGTCTCTGTAGAAAAACTATGTTCATTTGTAGTTGGGGAAGAAAGCGTCGGCTCGGTTTTCATATCTGTAGGGCGGGCTGTGAACTGGATCGTATGGCGCCTTCCTGTTTATGGCGCGAATACCTTGCTTTTCTGACTTCAATTTCGAGCTTTCTAGATGTTTCTGCAACAACATGAGCTGTTTGTTCTTAGGCTAATTTGTTAGGTAGGACCACTTGTATTCTTTTTCCATGTGGCCATACCTTTTTTCAGGTTCATTTTTTTAAATAAAATGGTTGTATAAAATACTTCTGGTACATAACACTAAATAATTGTGAGCTACATATACTTTACCCTGGATGCGTCAGCCAACTCGTTCGGCCGACTTGCCGGAAGGGGCCGTATCATCATTTTCGTCTTCAATAGAGGGAAATTGGGCCCTTTAAATGATATCCAATAAATAGTTTGTCCTCTGTGCTCTTCAGACGTCGTCGAGTATTTTCCATTAAGGTTGCTAGAACAATGCATTTGAAAATCAGGGCTGAGTTATTAAATATTTTTCCAACATCTATTTATTCAAAATTTCCGACGACTCTACCCAGCCGTTTGGATTTGGATCAATTTTTATCGTTAGTTATCAATACACAACAAATTATCTCGACCATCCTTGGAAAAATACATAAGATATTTACATTACCTCTTGTCACACTCCTTGTACCACCAGGCTCCGCCATGTTCGACGGCACAGGCGCCGTCTTTCCATTCATCGTTATCAACATCTATAGCGGAGAACTTCTGACCGGCGTGATATGACAGTGAATCTCCTAAAAAATAGTAAAATAGAGAGAAGTTTAAAGATTAAGATTAAGATATTTTAGTTTTAAGATTTAGAGGTAGAATTGGATATGATCAATTTCAGTTTTTTTTTATATAAGTACCTATACCTATAGAATAACATAATACATAAGTCCTTCGGAACATTCCGACAAGTTTACCATGTCTGACCAGACATGGTAAACTTGTTGGTGTTTCTTAAAAGGTATGTAATGGCAACATCATCATCAATTTTACCTGCAGTGCCGTAATATGTGCCGAGTGTGCTGATCCTGAAGCCCTCGTGCTCCGGTCCGACAGTGAAGACGGAGTACCCGGCGTACGCCTCCTGACCGTGCTGCGTCTCTATCTCAATTCTAAGCTCGTACAGTTTCTGGTTCGTCAAGTAGTTAACCTTTTCCAAGCCAAGCCAGAACTCGCCGGCGAGGTTGCCGAAACCATTCTTGTAGTCATTCCACGGCTTGTAGAAGTCTTGCGAACCGTCGAACCGATTTTGTAAGACCTATGGGAAATAAGAGTAATATATTTTTCAATACACCTTGCTCGAAAATTGAACTTACGAAGGCAGTAAACTGTGCGGTAAATGCGTTTTACCGCACGGCACTAGTGCGATTTTATTACAATTTTTTTTTAATTCCTACGGTCTTCAAAATTATTATTCAGCCAGGATTATTTTGACAAAAAAAAATTAAATCGATTTATACAAAGAGAAAAGTATTTTTTTTTTATTTCAACAAATTGTATCAAAAATATTATCAGCCAGTAATATTTTAATTATAAAAATAAAATTATCTCGATTTAACAAAGAATCAATATGTAGAGGCTGAATGTCCGCCAGAGCCTTTTCTCCCTAATTAATTATGCTTATAAAAAAGAAACATACTATCGTGTTGTAGTTGGCGCCAAGTTTAAAAATTTTGTTTTAATTGTTTTACATTGAATGTGATTTAATAAAGGTTAGTTTTTACAACTTCTACATGATCAATTTTACCTGTAGTATACTATATACTTTTCTTAACCATTTCAATTAAATTATTTACTATCAGTTTGCTCACAAGTGTATTGAAAAACGTCGTACAACACACGGATCTTAGGTTTTATAACAAACTCGTGATTTTGGCCTCGATTCGGGATGTCACGTTCTAATCCTTAATTTAAGTTAGTTCGTCTTTTTTACCTTTTAAAGATTGAAAAGTTACAGGAGATGGCCATCCTAATATTAGAGTTGTCAAACATCGAATTTGAACCTTATGGCCGTGTCGATTGCACAATTTTAGAGAGCACTTAAAACATGTGACTTAAAAATATCTTAAACTGACAGCTATTCCCTTATTTTAAATTATTATTCGTTCAAATTAATATCATTCGTTTGTCACCTCTCTTTCATTGGTAATAAAAACAAAAAGGATAGCTGGATTTTAAAATTAGAATTAGAGCATGACATCCCGAATCGAGGCCATTTTTTTCGCCTGCGGCTCGGGCTTACAACAGTCATTCGCAACAGTCGTTTGTAATATGCCATCTACGATCTTTGTATCGTAATGCACTATAATACAAAAGTCTTCGCGTTTGAGGACCTATAGGCAAAATCTGTACATTTCGTACTACGTTTTTGCTTTTTCAACCTACCGTCCATCCTCCTCCTGCTGTGGTAAGGTCACAGAGCACGTAGAAAGGCTCCATGTCGTCAGGTTTGATTTTGTAGATGCCGGAGACGTTGAACCCTTGTATCTGGATCTCGTGACAGTCAGTGGGATACCTCTCCGACCGGTCCACACGGCCAGACCTGGCCACATTAAAACTAATTAGGTAAATTGCGCTTCTTAATAAATATAGTCACATCACACATAGAAAACGGTGCAACTTGGTTAAATCAATACCACATGTTCTATAATCACAAGCGAAGTACAAATATTCATTTTTTACCAAAAATACTTACCTATTTAAAAGGTATAAAAACGTATACACAGAAAAATAATACAAAAACGCTATACTGAATATTAATTCAAAAAGTGGTGGTATTATAAACTATCATATCAATACATTGTGAATGGAGCATGAAGTTCTGAAAACTGCCTAACTGTGAAGTAGGTATGGAAATAAATATGCACTTATGTGAATAATTATATATTACTTTCTGAGCCATTGAGGCTCTTGTGTTTATTCATGTCGTCGATTATTCGCCGCCAGATCAGTTGTTTCCCTCATTATGAATGATATAACGTACGCGAAATTCTGAAGCAAATAATTGCTTTGTTTGGAGACAAAGCAAATGTGGGCACAGCCGATGCGCGAGAGTCAGGGCGGTGGTGGTAGCAGCGGTGACATTTGGTATATTATTTTGGCACTTCTTTTTGACGATGTAGATATAAAACAAAAGTATCACATTGAATTTACTTAATATATAATTAATTAACTATATATTTAAACTTAAATAAATATACGTTAAAATTTCCTAAAAACGTAATGTCGTCACACGCAAAATATTTAAATATAAATTATTTTTATCATGTTATCGTCTGACCTCACATTGCTTGTAGTAAAGTTGTGTATTGTAATATTTCCTTTTCAATTTTACATTTTCGTTCCGTTAGGAAGGAACCCTTATAATTTCGCTATGTCCGTCTGTCCGTCCGCGGCTTAGCTCAGAGACTCTTAGTACTAGAGGCTGTCATGTGGCATGCATATACATCATGCTGACAAAGCTGAAGAATAAAATAAAAAAATAAAAAAATTTAGGGTTTCTCTGGTATACGTGAAGTGGGGGGTTTTTTATTCACCTTATGTATCGTTGGATAGGTTTTTTTAAATAATGGCGGTTTGCTAAACCATTTTTCGATGTTTCAGAAATATTTCGTTTTAAATTGCTTATTTTTGTTAGAGTCAAGTGTCTCCCCCCCAGCGAAACCATAGTATTTGGAAATGTGAAAAAATTCACGGTAGTAGTGTATATGATGAATTTAAAAGGAAAACTATCAACATCAAGTAGGCTTTACAGGTTATCGTATAATAGACCAACTTATTAAATGTACTTGTACAAGTAAGAAATTCGGTACAAATATCATAGAAAGATAACTGTCTTAAACAAGTACCTCAGTAGTATTGGACAACTACGGAACTCTACACTTTGCGTGGCCTGACACGTGCTTGGCCGGTTTTTATTTTTTAAGATTTTGGTAAAGTGACAACAACGTAGCAAGGTGTTGTGTAGCAAACGCGTAGCACGTCGTAGCTTATGCTAGCGCCATAAGTACTAGTTATGATGTATTATTTGCGATTCAGTACGTAATTAGTACATATTTTTTCTTTTTAAGTTTTTTATGGATTATAGTTTCGTAGCAAACTATTGCGTAGCATCCGCGAGGTACGTCGTAGCATTTGCTACACAGATCGTAGCGTATATTGCCTAGCAGCCACGTAGCAAGCACGTCGTAGCTTAAGCGTAGCGTGACATTTGCGTATTCAGTAAGTATTTTTTTTTCTTCTTTAGTTTTTATGCAAATCGTGATGATGTAATATGTGTTCAGAAATTTCATATTTCTTTCTATTTTCGTTACTTTTTATGAGTTATCGTTGGGCACTTGTGTCTTTACGTAGCAAAGTATCACGAAGCTCATTGTAGCGTTTTCTACGCTAATATCCTAACATTTTATTTTCTATTTTATTATTTTTTGTATGATTTTGTGGCACCCGGTACCACCACTATTCGTTCCCATAAATTTAAATAATCCGACTTGTTAGAATAACGATAGGAGGATTGTAGGTTGAAAAAACAAGCTGACTTTTTTAACCCTAAGCTGAAGGCGGGGGGGTGTGTATGATGTCACGAGTTTGTTATGTGACATGTGTATTGAAAAACGTCGTACAACACACGGATCTTAGGTTTTATAACAAACTCGTGACATCATTGAAGAAATTCAGTGCAAATTCTACAAAATTAGTGCCAATCTCAATCTCTCGCGAACATTCAGCCTCTACGATAATCGATTAAAATTTATCAATTCTTTCTTAAAATTGGGATAATTTTATTAGTCAGTAGCAAGGAAAGCTTATCTATTTTTTTTTCAAACAAATAATTAAAATTGCGTTGGTGCGCCTGCCACATGGAGTATCTGAGAAAGAAAACCCACTTTTCAAAAAACTGTTCTTATGCTTTTGCAAATAAATTTCAATCAGATCCGCTGTCTACAACTGATAACAACTAGCGTATTATGTATAATAGATTATCACAAAACAAATGCACATCGCAGGTTGGTAGGCGCACCGACGACGTCGTGTTAATACTCACGGAAAAGTACTACTGTGTGCGATGCGTGCAATGGAACAAACGTGGATAAAAGTGCGTTCACACCCGTCTACCGCCAATCGCCATACACCGTTTTTGCGAAACGTCGCTAAAATCTATGACTATTATCGCAAATACGCCATATCTCGATTATCGTAGTAACAGGCGGGGAGAGCGCGTAACCTTGCTTTACCTAGTTCCTGGCGCTTAACGAACACGGAGTGCAGAACCACAATTGTAACCGAATTTCGCACACTTGTCCAAAGCTCGGATCAAGTAACTTTGATTCACGTTTATTCCGCTTAGACTAAGTAACTTTACTAATATTTTGTGTCTACTCGTGACCACGATTCATGCAACTAAGCTAGGTAAGTAAAATCGCAACGCGTCCGCAAAACCTTACTTAGGTAACGAATAAGTTTTATTTCACAACAGTCGCAAATAGGTATTTAAAATTTGTCAATAGTGCAAACCCCGACATTTATTTTTATTTTGACACCGCTTACCTGAGTGCAGCTGCATTACTGGAAATGCAAAATAATATCATCTCATTGTGTGGCTACAGAACCGCTCGAGACTGCTCAAAATAAAAAGTTTCTAAATTTTACCGAATTACAGAAAAGGTACTTACTTGCAGTCACATTTTCTTTTTTGATCATGTAGCGACTTTCTAAATTCGTTTATCAGGTTCATGGATTCTAATGATGTAACTGTGTCTCCCCTGTAAGATGAAAATGCACCTTAATGTTACTTATACTTTATACTATGATGATATCGTACTTACACTAACAAAACGACACACTCATACATCATTGTGAGCTACAATAAAAATAATTAATATCCTTATGACATGACATGTACGTACCTATATAGTAGGTTTTTTAGCGTCGCGTCGTCCTATTTTAGTAAGGGCAGTTTTGAGAAGAAGTAAGAAGAAGCAGTAGGGCAGTGAAGAAGGGGAGCCTAGGCAGAATTACGGGGTGAAACCTTGCACCCTGGTATTTACCCTTTAATAGGGGCGTATGTCTAGGGCAGCCGATCAGAAAAGTAAAAATAAATCGATCGTAAGAAAAAAATAGAGCACGTCAGATTTAGGCTAGGTAAGTTAATTTAAAAAAAAAGTGTGAAGTTCAATAATTTGACAGTTTAGGGTCGGGCCACACTTATCGACGACAATCGACGGTTTGCCGATACAAAACACGCATTTAGTATGGAACTCCTTTCGCATCGGACGCGGCGAAAGATGCGAAAGGATTTCCATACTAAATGCGCGTTTTGTATAGGCAAACCGTCGATCGCCGTCGATAAGTGTGGCCCGACCCTTAAGCGCGACATAAGGTAAATATTGGAGAGTCACAAAGTTGCACATACACGGCGTCACATTCCCGAGCGCAGTAATTTTTTATTTTTACTTTGAAGAAAATCGTTTTAAAACAATGCTGATATCCACAAGTCAAAGTAGTTAAAATCATCAATAAAGTGCTTCCCCATACTACTACAACCGGGTGATATGAAGGGAAACTACTTCAAATATTGTGGATAGGTGATTTTCCTGAAAGAAAAAAAAAAGACACTTCGATTTTTTTAAATTGGGCTTACTTTTGATATGTTCTTGAAACCTGCCGCGACTTGACTTCAGAAATGATGGACACGATGGACTCCACACCGGACATAATGTTCTTGATCTGGCCCTCCATGTTCGTGAGTCGCGAGTCCAGAGTGGGATCCGAGTGGAACTCGGCACCGTCAACTGTCAATAAAAAATATTTATTAAAAATAGCAATCATTATTTTCTAATTTATAAAAATCACTTATTCGCTGTGTTAGGAAATAAGTCAGAGGTCGTCAAGGGCTTGAATCTGACAAGTAAACCTGCAAAAGTGGTCAAACACTTTGAGCTGAATGCTGTACGAAGATTCTAGCTTACCTAAATCAGCTTTTCCAGTGTGGATAGTTAATGAAAAATTGTATAATATGACGGTTGTTTTAGATAACGTCGATAAAAAAACGTAGCGGAATTCAATAAAACAAGATCTAGTCATTTTTAATGTTATGTTACTTGTCATATCGCTATACGGACGTAATCGCCGTTGTCAATAGGTCAATAACCAGCTATACATCTCTTATTATAAACATGTATTTACAGTAACAGATAACAATAATAAATAAAATAACTGGCAGCGTATGAAACAAACGATAAATAAAGGGTTTGGTATGCAATCAATAAGCAATGACATCGCGTTGAAAGTATCTCATGAGGCCTCCCGACGTAACTAAGAAAGTGTAGGTACGAGGACGCACAACCCGTCCGGTCCATTACAACTTAATCTCGAAATGTTTCGAAGCTAATCAATACGACAGAATAACGACATAGCATTCTAATAAAAATACCTACGCACTCTGGAGGTGTCTTTTCTCAATTCCAATAAAAGGTACTCTTGGCACGTTCCTAACGCGGCACTCAAAAGGAGACTAAATAAAAAATCGCAACTCGGCACGTTCTAGAAAACATAATTTTAATTACCCTGAATATTTATAATACTTATACTGCCCCAAATCTGTCTTTGGAACGTGGTTGATGCTTTTCTAGCCTAACTAATCCGGAACGTTTCTGCGATTGTTAATTCGATAATAGTAGATTTTACAACAAGTGCACAAAACGAATAATTTTTATCCGAGACTTTTAGCAGCCCGAGCCGAAAGTCAGGGCTGATAGTAATGTCGAGAATAAAATGGTTTTGTGGACGAGTTATAAACTCTGCTTTTCACTTCGATTGCGAAGAAATAAAACAGTAGTATGCTAATGTTATGTTATGACATAACATTTCTTTAATTAACCAATTTACAAAATTATCGTAAACTTTGGATATTTTTCCCGAGACTTTGGCGGTAATATCTGTTGCACAACTCTCTGTGCATTAATTTAATAAGCGTATTAGGAGAGATAATAAATCCTTTTCTTCACTGGACATTTTTAACAATTTTAGCAAATTGAAGAAATTAATAAACACAAGAAAAAACCTCTGTTTCCCACCGCTTTATTTTTTTTAAATCTTACGACACCGATATCAGGCTTGGGCTGCAGTTAATTAAATAACTTATCGTACTTGAATTTAAATTTTAATATCTTTTATGTCTTAAAAAACACATAAGGCAAATAAATTAAAATAAATATTATAAAATAACAAATTCTATCTATGAACTTCTTATTGTGGTTGGCTGTATGGCTCATTTTCTTTGCCTTTATATAGATACATTTATGAGTAGATACGTTAATGCACTTGTGCACTTGTGTTGATGCACGTTTTTCGTTTTAAGTCGTACAAGAGTACTACACCAATAAAAATCACGATAAAAATTATTTTATACTTTTTAGTGCGTTAAAAAAGTGTTATGTTAAAAAATATTTTTTGCATTAATAATTTTTTGTTAATAAGCAATAGAGTTCAAAAATTTTATTGCACGATTCCTGCGCAGTGTCGGACGTAACCACCGTGATGCATTGCACGCTAATATGAAGTTATTTCAGTAACGCTTCAGTCGAAGTTTCATCTAAAGCGCGTTGAGTTGCTATTTTAAGGACGCAGAACGGAAAGACCAAACTTCACAACCTTATGGGGACATATTTTAGAAAGTTGTTTTTTTCTTAAGAGAGAGTTCCTATCTTTGTACCAAACAGTACCTACCTTTGTATTCATTTTGTGATGTGTCATACAATTGTTATGATAATTTCATGTTGTACACAGACAAAAAATAAGTTTATGATTTACTTTTGGGCACTTGTGCCCGTTTCACGAACTTAAAGGCGCACTTATATGCGATCCAAGTGTCGTTTTTTGAATAGATAAGATAAAATTAAATGTTTACAAATTGAGACAAAAATCCTTAAAATAAGGAAGGACTCTGGATGGCGACTGACTGTGGCTGGACTGGTCGTTCAACTGGTTTTAACAGTAAGCGATTCAGAATCACAAGACAACGTAGCGTATTGCATGTTTGCTTTACTGGACATTTCATAATAAAAGTTTCATGTTAAAAACGTTCTCATCCGGCGGATACCGTTAAATATTATTGGTGGAAAAACAAAACACTCAAAAGAAGATCACAACTGAAACCGACGGATATTTTAATGATTTCAAATAACATAATTGATTTCAAATCTCTCCTGGACTCACCATGTTAATGAGGTCAGCAAGAAAGCCCATTTCTCATTCCACTCGCTCAAACGTCTCCAAAGTTTTCTGCCTCTGAAGACCAAGATTTCCCTAGCTCAAACTTGACTCTTACCTATACTAGATTACGCCGACTCCTGCTACTTGGACGCCACCGAGGAGCTTTTAAATAAACTTGAGCGCCTACAGAATCTGTGCATTCGTTTCATTTTCATGTATCTTAATTTCGCACTCAACTCAAGTGGCTCCTAATCAGTTTCCGCAGGAATACTCATATTCTATCAGTTCTCTTCAATATACCTATACGGTATAGGTTATACTCATATTCTATCAGTTCTCTTCAATATACCTATACCGTATAGGTATATTGAAGAGAACCGATAGAATATGAGTATTCCTGCGGAAACTTCTGCGGAAGATTTATTTGCGTGAACGCTTCAATTTCTTACGTCTTTTATCCCTACCTTCTCATAATACTAGTTTTTACTCCTATTCGTTCGCCGTCCATGCTGCAAGGCTGTGGAACTCTCTATCATATACTGTCCGTGATTATCCCACCATCTCTTTATTTAATAACTGGCCAAGCACGTGTCGGACCACGCAAAGTGTAGGGTTCCGTAGTTGCTGATGTATCAACGTTGACTGTCATCATATATTTTGCTCCGATTTTTAAGGTAAGATTTTTAGGTAAACCATAAGTTTGTTGAGTTGGTAACTTGTCCACTGTATCTAAAGCCTTAGCCTTCTAACATTCATCAAAATATTTTCTATGATATTTGTAGTACCAAATTTCTTACTTGTACTAGTACTTTTTATAAGTTGGTCTATTATCCGATAACCTGTAAAGCCTACTTGATGTTGATAGTTTTCCTTTTAAATTCATCATATACACTACTACCATGATTTTTTTCACGTTTCCATATACAACGGTTTCGCTAGTAGAGGGGAGGAAACTTGACTCTAAGCACTTTAAAACGGAATATTTCTAAAACTTACACTAGCATCGAAAAATAGCCTTAGCAAACCCCCATTGTTTTTAAAAGACCTATCCAACGATACCTCACCCTATAAGGTAATCGTGAAAAAAAAATAACCCCCTCTTGACGTGTACCAGAGGAACGCTAAATATATATATATTTTTAAGATTTGATTCTTCAGCTTTGTCGGCATGATTCATATGTATATCCATGCCAAATTACAGCCTTCTGGTACTAAGAGTCTCTGAGCTAAGCCGCGGACAGACAGACAGACAGACAGACGGACAGACCGAAACCTTTTTTACTACGGAACCCTAAAAAGCGAGTTAAAGTAAGATCCATTATATTTATTTAAGTATTATATTGTTATATTTATTGTATTTTTAACAATATAATATATTTTTGGGTATTTATTTTAGTATCATATTGTGTTAGTATATTTATATATACAGATGTCCAAAAAGGGTATTTGCACTTTTAAATATCAATAAATCGTCTTAATGATAACAAAAAAATATATAATGTCATACGTGGAATTTATTGGAAATTTAGTTGCAATGGATTCGTATACCGGAGCTCAGCGTGCATTTTGTGTACGAGTTTATTATCAAAACAATAATTCGATAATAACAGCTCGCCGCTTATATCGCGCGCAATTCAATGTACGGGACATTTCTTTATCTCCCAGTGCGAATATCATTAGAAAATGGATTAAGACATTTGAGGCTACAGGGTCAACTTTAAAAAACTTTGATTGCGGACGTCCGAGAGAAATAAGGCTACCTGCAGTTATTCAAGAAGTTCACGAGTCGGTAAGGCAAGATCCCTCACTATCACTGCGAAAGCGAAGTCAATCCGTAAACATTGTAAAATCAACATTGCTCCTGATTTTAAAGAAGGATTTGGATTCAATTAGTGCAAGAATTAAAACCCACAGATTATGAACAGCGACTAAATTTTGTTCAGGAGATGTTTGCGCGCTTTACCAACTTCAACAATGTCTTGTTTAGCGATGAAGCAAATTTCCACTTAAATGGCCATGTCAATAAACAAAACTGTTGCTATTGGTGTGATAAAAATCCTTGTTATAAGCATATGCGTCCACTTCACAGCCCTAAGGTGGTAGTGTGGGCAGCAATGTCCGCCAAGGGCATAATCGGCCCCTATTTCTTTGAGGACGGTAGGGGACATGCACTTACTGTTAACGCGGACAGATATTGTAACATTATTGAAAGTTTTTTGGCACCATCTTTACAGGAATTTAGAGGTTACAATTCGGCAACATTTTTTTAGCAGGACGGTGCCAAATGTCACACGAGTAGAAGGTCTATTGAAGCATTGAATGAGTTATTCCCAGAAAGAGTTATCTCAATAAACGGGAACCTTAAATGACCCCCTAGGAGCCCGGACTTAAGTCCACTTGATTATTTACATAAATAAAGAGTAAGGTTTACATAAATAAGCCGTCAACTCTTAGCCAATTGAAAAACAATATTGCAAGTGAAATAACAGAAATCACTAACGTTTTATGTGAACGTGTCTTAGGCAATTTACGGCCACGACTTGAAGAGTGTCAAAATCGTAATGGACGTCATTTGGACCACATCATTTTTTCGTCGTAAACTTTCCATTGTATGTACTTTTTGCAAATAGTAATAAAATTATGAAGTGATATATTTTTCATTTATGATTTTCGTATATAAACTGCCAACACCCTTATTACATAATATTATATAAGTGATTCTTGTGACTGTCTTGTCCTTTTGTATTTCATAACGTTGTGCATGTTTTGTCGTACTATCTCTTCTCTCTTCCGTGGGTCTGCCGGAAGATAGTTCTTTAGAAATAAGCAGGCCTGCAGTGTTGTTTATTTAAAATGTAATTGTATTTTTGTTATCTATTGTGTACATGTGTATAAATGGTTCAATAATATAAAATAATTTCTGGAAGGTTTTTAAAAAAGGTACAATCGACTAATATGTATCCTGAGCGAGACCCACTATTATTGCAACTGTGCACCATACAGAAATAATATTAATAACTCTAAAGAGAGATCTCGTCCAGTCAACCAATGTGTTGTGAGAGACACGTCATTAATATGGAATGACAAGAACGTGTACTAGAACTATAACTCACTTAATTAACATACGAGTAGGTACATACCGGCCAATAGACTACATTAACACATTTATATATGCCTACCCAAATATAAATAAACTAGTGGCCCGCCCCAGCTTCTCACGGATAGATTAATTCATACTTTAACACATTTTTAACCAACACCAAAATGAAGGAGACTCTCTGTTCGTGTTTCAGCATTTTTTTAAATACCTACTCTAAGGGTCCCCCTTTAAGTCGGGATTTAAAACATTTTGGAAATCGAACCTCAATACAACTTTTTAAGTTCCTTTCTTTAAAAATTGCTGACATTCTATACAAAAATTTAATCCCTACTTCCCTTTTAAAATAGTGACTTCGAAAAAATGCTAAAATACGTGTCAAATGATTTATTAATCTTAGCCTAAATCCAAATTTTCAAGTTCCTAACTTTAGAAATAACAGCCTTTCTATTTCTATGTAGAAACATTTAATCCCTACTTCCCCCTCAAAATAGGGATGACAAGAAAATGCGAAACATATGTCAAACGAAAATAAAAAAAATCAAGTTTCTGCCTGTAGCCCTTAAATGCATGAGTTTTTATTTTTTAACATAACTTAGTAATTTAGCTTGTTTTAGGTCACAAACAAAAAAAATAATAAAAATAAATGTTAATAAATAATAGGTTAAAAATGGTTCAGGTAGTTATCAAATTTGATAACGTACATGCATTTAAGAGTTAAAAATGACAGACTTTTCAAACAATCATTTAATCCTTACTTCCCTTTAAAATAGGGATTAAATTCAAACTTTCAAGTTTGGAATTATTTGGAGTTTAAATTTTCAAGTTTAGATTTCCCATACTAACATTGGGATTTTGTTAAAATGCTAAAACACGTGTCAAATAATTTATTAATCGCAGTCTAAATCCAAATTTTCATGATCCCAACTTTTAAAATGACAGACTTTCATACAAACTTGAATCCCCCCTTAGAGGAGAAATTTTGCAAAATCCCTTCTTATTGTTTGCCTACGTCATAAATGTAACCTACTGTGTAAATTTGGTGTTTCTAGCTTCAGTAGTTTCGGCTGTGCGTTGATGAGTCAGTCAGTCAATCAGTACGGACTTCTCTCTTTATAATAAGATAAGATATAAGTAGTATAGATATGTAGCTACTGAATATGTATAAATACTACAATATACTTACATAAACATAAATAACTTATGATAACTGAGAGATGAAGTGCTCTTTTACAATTTTTCTAAAGTGGGCACTATTCCTTAAGTGGGCCGATCTTTCATGTATATGTCGCAGATGGATTGTCAAATCAGCTATTTTGTAAAACCATGCCATTGCGCTACGTTTAACAAAACGTCTACCCAAGTTAAGATGTATTGTAGAATAGCTTGTCTGCTATCACAATAAGTTCAAATCCAAAATTAATCGCTTGGGCGACGGCTTTTTCAAGTTCCCGCACTGACTTTCATAAAACTGATAACTTTTTTGTTCTGTTGTTCTTAAAATCACTGTTTTCACTTGATTTCGGCACTTTTTCATTAGTTTTACTCATTTTAGTTACAAATTTTGACGAGGTCTCGGACGCCATTATTGTAGTTATGGCATACATAGCCACGGACGACAAAATTTAAATTTAAAATCTACGATCGAAAGTTTTATTTCACGCCGTTTTACAAAACATCTGACAGTTTACCCGCTTTGATGAATTCTAAACGATTATACAATTTTGCGTGTTCAAGTTCAATAATTATTTAAAACCGTTAAACTTCGTTTAGTTGTTTTACAAAATGGAGCTGTTTTATAAAACTGCTAGCGGTTTTGTAAAATAACATAATAGACAATCCATCTGCGACATATATAAAGTGGTCGACACTACCTTATGTTGAAAATTAAAATAAATTATATAAAAAGTTTTAACTTATCGGACAGTAACTTGAACTATTTCCCTATTTAATTTGTGTTTCTACTTCTGTCGTGTCGATAATTTGTCGATTTAAGATTTTATTTGTCCAATATGCTGCCTGCCACCTCTTTCCGAGGCATCGAGCAAGAAACGGAGCGAGTAGGATACGATATTAAGCGGGCCATGGTCGGTGGAGTCGAACGCACACCATCCGCCTCGTACTGAATATCCGCACCGTCTGAGAAACCTCTTGAATCGTTTTTCCGTACTCGGACCTACCTTATATAATTATGGAGTCTTTTAGGGACTTCCAATGAGTTGTTGGAACTAGTTGGAAGTTCACAAACAGAGGGGAGAACTTCTGAGAGCGGAACAAACGGAGCAGGCGAAGATCTTTGTGCTCGCAACAGGTATTTATTCCTCGAATCATATCGAACGGCTGCACTGCACCCTTTATGTTAATAATAGACTGGTAGACAAACACACCTGTAAATCTTAAGTTAAATATGAAAACTTTGAGCTGTATTTTCCATACAGGTAGATAATGTTTACAACTAAATACTCACCTGGATTCCCAACACTGGATGCTTGTACGAGGACACATGTTCTCAATAATTAATCAATTTTGCATAGTTATTTAGTAAGTCACGTAACTAAAAGCTATATTATATAACAATGGTTTTAATTAGTTACTATAATTAATAAGTCTTTTTAAATACAACAGGTTTAGCTACTTTTACGTTCTTTGTTACCAGTTTACCATTGTTGGACGCTCTCTGATTATTCTCAAGAGAAAACTTTAGCTGATAAATTTCATTCTTTAGTCCATCCAAAATGGTATCAGTCTTATCTGGGTGTTCCGCAGTTCGGAGCCCCTTGGAGATCTCTGCTAAATGTTTCATTATGTTGTTTGTCTTTTCATGAACTTCTATGTCCAAACGATTGAGTCTAAAATCTATGCTATCAACTTTTTTTAAATATTTTTCACTGGATGTAATGGACTCCATTAACCTCTCTACCACGTCTTCGTTGTCCGTGATGGCGGACTGCGCGACGCGGGTCACGTTATCGCGCTTCTTGGTCGACAGCATAGCATCAGTTAACTCTTCCTCGTATTCCTTCTTCCACAATGATTTGTCACCGTAATCGTTTTTCCGCCTCCCTCTTCTGTCTTTATCTATATCGCAAGTTACTATCGATATGGTCAATAGAACGAAGTGGAGCAAATTCCAACCACAGACCATGTTGAAGTCCGCACGACAGAATTATTGCAAACCAACTGACGTTTTAAGAAATGCGATCGCTATGAGCATAGTTTATAAATATTATTGTGACTCAAAATAAAATACAACGTGGAAAATGCTTGTGCTGTGACAGGTCACGCTTGTGTGGCTATTTTGTTTTCACTTGTAAACAATTGGAAATAAACAATAATAATCGTTCATGGATCTAGATTGATTTACGTTATGATGAAATAAATTTTACTCTGACTAATCATAATTAGACATTCTAATAAAACATAGACATATGTTAGGTATGTGTTCATAGGTATGAACAACCTATAGGTATTCTACAAGTATTTAATGCCAGCAATA
Organism: Carpatolechia fugitivella; assembly: GCA_951230895.1. NCBI lineage: Eukaryota > Metazoa > Arthropoda > Insecta > Lepidoptera > Gelechiidae > Carpatolechia > Carpatolechia fugitivella. Next base: position 24,607,610 of record OX579645.1, on the reverse strand, counting down.
ACCAGACGTCTCAGCCTCGTTGGTTATTGCTGGCAGTAAATACTTGTAGATTCGTCGGGTTTATTTGAATTCAGAAGAAACAAATATGTTTCGAACGCTCAAGAGCTGATTCTATTGTAGACTATCCTCACGAAAACTTATATTTTGATGAAATTATAATAAATAAACTACTCCAATTATATAAACGTCTTGATTCTTTAATAATACCGCTCCTCCCCTCAATGATGCGGGAGGGCATCTCTGTCGTGAGCTGTAGGACTTTCTTTGCCTTGCGATGAGACTTATGCGAGTTTCGTCAAGTGATGTGTTGAGAATAGTGAAGTGATGTGTTAGGGTGTGAATAAATTTCGTACTTAGGTTATAATTTGTTTTTATATTAAGTCAGGTATAGATGTTTTCAAAATTATGATATTGTTACTTTTCGCCTCAATGGTAGTATGATTCATAGCTTCAGCATGACGGTTTTTTTAGCCTGGTTTTCACCCGCCAAATTAGAATAACTTGTGCCACATTAATACTTATAATTTATTTTACTTTTTCTTTAATATTCAATTGTTTTCCTTGTGTGGTGACATGTGTATTTTAGTTAGTTGGTAGCTCCAACTACTTATATGGATCATAATTGTTGATATAATTCTTTCCAGGCTTAGGTAGGTTAGATCGTTTCTTTTACTTGTGTAATTTAGAAAACGCTCTTTTCCAGAGAGGGAGGGAGTTAGGTATGTGTTCATACCTATACGTCTCAGCCTCGTTGGTTATTGCTGGCAGTAAATACTTGTAGAATCGTCTGGTTTATTTGAATTTAGAAGAAACAAATGTTTCAAACGCTCAAGAGCTGATTCTATTGTAGACTGTTCTCACGAAAACTTATGTTTTGAGGAAATTATAATAAATAAACTACTCCAATTATATAAACGTCTTGATTCTTTAATAATACCTCCTCTCCAAAATACCACCATTGTAATATCCGCATAAACCCAAAATCACTTAAAGTGTTCTAGGTGTATCAAGTCAAGTACTATAAATTTAAATATTGTTGTCATTGGTTCATCAACCGCTCGTACAATGGGCATTAGCCCATAACCTAAATTCATTACACACGGCTGAGAAGTTCTCACGCTGGTCGAATTCACGAGTATAAATAAAAAACAAAATGTGCAACAGACAAGTGTGAAAAAAAATCCTCTATAGCAGGCCACTCAGAAAGTATTGCGAAAAAAAGTTTTTATGGATGAGAGACTGGCCAGTTATAATCTATTTCAGAAATCATTACAGGTGATTAGTCCAGGATTTATCAATACGATCCAGAAACGAAGCTCCATTCGACGGTTTGGGTGTTTCAAAACGAATCAACGCCTACCAAAGTGAAGCGATCTAGATGCGGAGCTACTTGGTGTCAGTTCCTTTACGGAACCAAATAAGCATCTACGCCGAATGGTATACTACCAAATGCTTGGCGGAAGTTTTCTCTGTTGTGAGCAACAAGCGACCAAACAGCCCTGCTCCACGGGCTACTGCTCCACCACGAAAACGCGCTCGCCCACACCGCGCTCAAAACGAGGGATTTCCTGGACAGCACGCCGGTCAAACTCCTGGGTCACCCTTCTTACAGCCTTGACCTAGCACCGTGTGACTTCTGTTTATTCCCAAAAATAAAAAATCTGCTCAAAGGGCTTTCGTCGCCGGAAGATGCGCTATCAGCATTCGAGCAGGCAGGTGTGTCTGCGGCGGACTGGAAAACAGTGTTTCGAAAACTGGTTCAGACGCATGAAACTTTGTATAGAGGCTGGTGGAGAGTACTTTAAAAAGATTTAATAAATAGATATTTGTTGGGTAAGAGAGGAATGTTGATTTTTTCTCAGAGAACTGATATTGAATCCGGAGCCAGGGACTGGAACCCTTACGATTTTGATCAACGATATCTCGTAATAAGAGTATTATGCTATAATTATAACGTTTGCAAATCCAACAGAGTAACCCTATCAAAGAATCTGATAAACATATATTTATTTTAATTATCATTCTATAAATACTTAAAACCCAAACGACTGAAGGAGTTTTTCAACGGGTAGTCCCTAGAGATTGCAAACTGGGCCCGGCCATTCGTACCGGGCCCAGTCACCGGACCCGGTAGGTATGAAAATCAAACTTATTACTTGCTTAAACATATAACAATTAATAATTACTAATACTAATGTTACTATTCCGTCCATAACATAAGTAAAAGTAATCAATTCTGTATTAAACCAGTGATTTTGAGACTCAGAGTGAGACTCATGTCTGGTCTACTGTTGTTCCAAATCAGCGGAGTAGATTGTAATTATGACTCATGTATGATTCTTTATATATTTAAAAGAAAAGTACAAAAGATACGATTCCTGTGGAGTTTCTTCTGGTCGTTCTTCTCCACAGAGGGCGAACACTGGTAGTGAACATGCCATCCATGATAGCTTTGACGTCGAAAAATTATTTGTAAAAATCTTAATTCGAATAAAATATATATTATTTTTAACCCCCGACGCAAAAAAGAGGGGTGTTATAAGTTTGACCGCTATGTGTGTCTGTGTGTCTGAAAGGAATGCCGCTAAGATCTAGAACGATCTGCCTCCTCCTCTTAGGAAAAAGACAGTAAATTTTAAAAATAAATACAAAGCAGCGCTCCTAGAAAGACAAACCGCAACAGAATCCTGGAAGCATTCCTGTCAGGTTCCGGAACCTCTAAGATTTACATTCAATATAACCCAAAATTAAAATATAAATTGTATAGTTGTAAGCATATTCTATATAATTTAAAGTTTATTAATTAAAAAGAAACAGCCGTATTTACATAAATATACACACTAACCTACACATAAAATTATTATCACTTATTTCTCTGGTTTTCTCTCATACACACACACTTAGCATACAAATATTCACAACACAAACATACACGTTTCTATAGTTTCACTAACCACAGACAAATGGGGCGTTTGAAAAACAGCGCTGCCTCAGGCCTTGTTCCGGTGGCTCCGTCATTTAAAAAAAATCCAAATACTGACTCGACAAAAAAATTTGTTTAATTTGTCGAACCTGCTTACAAAATTTCACGAGAATCGGTTGAGAAACGCGACCTGTAGAGTGGAACAAACAGACAGATGGACAGACAGACATACAAAAGCAAGCTTCAAAGCTTGGAGCATCGGCGCAAAGTTGCCAGCCTCTCGGCATTCTACAAGGTGTATTATGGAGAGTGTGCCCAGGCACTTTACGATCTTATCCCGCCATCCACCTTCTGCCACCGGAGCACGCGGCGCCGGGGGCGTTTCCACCCTCTCGTGGTTGAATTTCCCGTAGTCCGCACTAAACGTTTTGCGTCGTCTTTTTTGGTGCGTACAGCACGAGAGCGGAATGCTCTTCCGGCGTCTGTATTTCCGGAGTCTTATAATCTTGGTGTATTCAAGGCAAGAGTGAATAGGCATCTTTTGGGCATCTTGCATAGTGATAAATCGATCTAACTAGGTTTCATCCTTAGTGAAATGGGTTTCCCCGTGTTTTCAGGCATTAAAAAATTGCTACGCAATATCGTTAGAACAGATAGGTAATTTCACCATCTTCGATAACGTAACATTAGCTGAGTCGGGAGACCGTCCATTCATTACGTGATGTTTTTTAGCATTTTTTAACCCCCCCTTTTCCTTGGTGATACGTGCTATACTTGGGTTACTATAGGATGAGCTCTGACAGATTAAAATTTTAAAAACTTTTTAATTTAATTTCGTTTATTTATTTATTTATTAAGTAAAATTACATACTGTTTAATGATAAAATAAGAGCTGAAGTTACTTTGTTTTAAAATTTTAGCTATGATGTTTTTTAAACTAAATATTATAAAAAAAAGTTGTTAACGTCGTCGTATGAAAAATTTTGCAGCTGTCAGAACTCATCCTATAATAACCCAACTATAGTGCCTCTGTGAGCTGTGCTGCAGACCTCGCGAAGATGCATTACTTATGAGTTGATGTGACCGTTTATTTTTATTTTTTCTTCACAAACATCTCCGACTCCTTGAAATTTATTTATCACATTTTTTTATTTTTTGTTACCTATTTTTTTAATTATTATTTTATTTATATTTCATTATTTTTATTGGTTGAGAAATGTGACCTTTAGAGGAAAACAGCCTCAGCTGTAGACCTTGTAAGCTGGCAACCCCCATAACTCCGTCATTTTTAAAAATTTCATAAAACTGACTCGACAAAAATAATTGATTAATTGATCGAACCTGCTCACAAAATTTCACGAGAATCGGTTGAGAAACGCGATCTGTAGAGTGCAACAAACAGATGGACAGACAGATGGGCAGACATACAAAAGAAATTTTGGCCAAGCTGAAACGGAGACGCTTCGCTCGCTCGGTCATTTTTGTATTTAAATAACTAAATGCATGAAGAAAAGAAAATAACAAATGAAAAAAGAAACACGAAATTATAAAAATATATCTGTCGAGGTTCGAACTCAAGTTTCAAAAACCAAAACAGACTTTGCGAACTCGCAATGTCCCGACGGAGCTATTGGGGCGTTACTAATAGTGGCGAAATTACCTTTCTATTTCAGTGATATCGCGTATCAATTCTTTTAAGCCTGAAAACACGGGAAAATCTGTTTTCACTAAAAAATTAAACCTAGCTAGATCGATTTATCGCTCCCGAAACGAAACGCAAAATTTCATCGAAATCGTTGCAGCCGTTTCTGAGATTCTTATTATTCTTATCTTGCTCGTTTAAAGTACGAGGTATAAGATATAAGATGACTGTGGCGTCGTAGATGTGCAAACCGCACAATAAAAAAAAGACTAAAAACGAAAAGGATAGCTGGATCTATTGCTCATTGAGTAATTGAGTAGCTCATAAGTCAATGCTATAAAGTGCTCTTATGTCTAGCCGCGTGTGCTTTCTTCTGAACGTATAAAGTAAGTACAGTTTACTTAAAATGGTTTGGGGGATATTTGTTCCATTCTCACGCCTAAAGTACTCAACGGATTTGGATGAAATTTGGAATGGAGGTAGTTTGTAACTTGGATTCACACAGAATACTTTTTTACGGGGAAAAGTCTTATTCCCACGGGAAAATCTTACACGACGCGAGCGTAGCCGTGGGCGGACTGCTAGTATACAATGACTTTTTTTAATAGGTCAATAAAGAGGTATTGTAGTAAAAATATATACTTTAATGAAACAAAGTAAAATATGTCAATAACTATATGGAACATATAATAAAGTAATAGATTCATTAGCCTTACCCGTTTTATGATATTTTTCCATGTGCTTTCTCACGATGACTTTGAGTTCGTCTACTTCTTGTATAAATTTGTTGACGAAATTGTAACTAAAAGATTTATAATTAACTATTTTCTTAATGTCTGACACGAGTTTTATAATCCTAGTGGACTTTTCATTAAACGTGTCCTCCAACTGATTTATCTTCCCTGCGACTGGTTCTATTATTTTTAGATATTTTGCAGCGTTTTCGACGAGCTGCGTGAACTTGGCGATCGGCGTGGCCTCTACCAAAGGGGAGTCGTCGTAGTTCCTACGAGTACCCTCCAGGGAGGGTTTGTGAGAATCTCTGTTGGAGTGGCTCGACGATTTACCAGCTACTGTCACCTTGCTTCTCTGGACACCTCTGTCACGAATACGTAGCGGTATCCATTCTTGGGCGTAAGGAGTTGCCACTGTGGTCGTGAAGGTAATGAACACTGAAAACAGTACTAGCTTCCCCTGCAACATGGTAGCAGAAGCGGTTTGTCGCACGGATAGCAGCACAATGAACGTTTTTCTCAAGATTTCTTCGAATCAAAACCGCAAAATGTTTTAAAATTAATTGAATAAACTGTTTTCTGGAACTTCATTGTTATACGTACAGATGAATTTCAAAACAATAAAAAAATAATCGATATAATGTTTTTATTCCAACCTATAAAATGAAGCTCTCTGATTGCCGTCGTCACCATCGGTCTCATATTATGGTATGTAAGGTATAATATTCATCGTCAGGTATTCTTTTCTCGTGACCACATTTTAATATTATGCTGTCGACTAACATGAACCGCCAACTTGTCCGTAAATATTTTATTATAGTATGTGCGAAGATTGTGCTGTCCATTTTTAAAACACTTGTCGCCAATGCATGAAAAAAGTTCAGGAATGTTAACATTGTCAACTAAGTTTCGTCGGGTTTCTAATATTTTCTCCTGCGCAATGTACGAGTGTCAAGCAAGCATGAGCCGCGACCACAAGCACACCGAAGCGCTAGCCCGTCAGAGTCGCAAAAACTGTACTATTTTTTATTCTGGGCCCAATGTGTCGTAATTTGTGATATTTTGCTGCCAGTGGCGGATTTGCCCTAAGGCCCAGTAGGCCCGAGCTTAGGGCGGCAAATCGTGCCAAAAATATCACTAATGATAGCAAGATTAACAAAAAATAACTCAAATGCAAAGTATCTATCTATGTTATGTATATTAAAGGCTCGCGTACCTTATGATTATAATCTTCCTAAATTCACTATTTTTGCGTATCAAACGATAAATAATTTTGTACATATAAAATAGTTCGTACGTTTAGTTTAAGATAAGTGATCTAAGAAGAATAGGTACCTCTTGTTATTACGCGCGTGTCGGTCATGCTCGTGCGGTCGCGCGTTTTTTTTTAAATGTCCAATCATCCTTGAAACCTTAGAAAATATTATAAACTAGCATCTTTTAGTTAACGTTAACCAATTTTCTGAATCAATTAAACGCGGGCAATAAAGTAAAGTCCTTCGTATTTTTTTTAGATTATATTTTTTTTTGCAATCGTTAATTATGTATCTAGTGTATGCTGAGAAAGGGCGGCACATGGCCCGGGGCCTAGAGCGTATTACGTTCAGTATTTCATTGATTATTAATACATTTTTTATTTAATTTTTCACGCATACGTAGGTCCGGGCACAGCACGGCTTGTCGTATATAATTTTCCATCTGCGCTTTACAAAATACTACACGAACACGACGAACATTATATGGTCACCCTACAGAATTTTCTCCTATAAACATTGTAAATAAATTTTCTCTTAAAATATGGCATTTAGAAGAATAAACGCTATGTTGCATTTTAATTAAATATTTGTTAAAATATATTAACTAATATGCGGTAATGTAGAAGGTTTAGCCTAGTTACTACTGTCGAAAATATGCGGGCCCTCAGTTCAGACGTTTTGGGAAAATTCGAATTTTATTCACTTTTCAACAATTTACTTTTGTGTCGTTTTCTTTTTAACAAATTTGCCGAGATATTGAATTGAAATATATCTAAGTCATATTGATATTATTTATTTACATAAATTAATGTTTTGCAGATTCCTCAGTACAACAGTACAGCCCAAGCTAAACCGCCATAAATCTGTAATAACGAATTGTTAGGATTTGGGAATTTCTTAATTTATTTAAGAAAATTTTAACTAAACTCTCGAATAAAATTATTATCCCGGGGATAGTACTTTCTAAGATTTAGGCTATGCCACTTTATGCAGGTGTCAGAATTGAGGGCCCAAGTTACTTATTTGATCATAACGGTTTTGTTTCAGGTTTAAGAAATTTAAGAATCTTTGCTTTAAGTTTTACGTTTTACTAAAATCCTTGTAAGTGTTATCTCATTTCGCAATCATTAGAAAAATGTGCTCTCAATCCAGATGCACACTATACAGAATGATAAGATAATTTTAAAGGTCAACATAACATAATATACTATATATATGACATAAAAACTACCTACAGATAATACACACATACAAAAATGAGATGAGTTGACTTGTCACGAATTGTTACACAAGATCTGTATACGACGAGAAATAGGTAAACTCAGGTAAATAAATAAAATGATAAAGAAAATTAGTTACCTAAAAAAAGCGTTTATATAAACAATGTTATAAAAGCTAATCTTTACAGATTTTTTATTTGGTATTTATTTTAACAGCTACCTACCTATCTGGTATTTATTTTATTTTATAGAAAAATTATTTAGCATGAGCTCTCGCGAACATTCAGCTGGTTTTAGCTTCTACGACATTTTATTAGTAACTAGCTGTACCTGCGACTTCGTTCATACGAAAAGCAACGCGCGAAGTTTGTCCTTTGGCTTTATTTTTGTAATCGGATTAGCATACATTTTGGGCAATTCTGTTGAATTTACTGATTTCCGTGGCGAAGCGTAAAATTATTTGGAATGTATAGGAATGTTGGAGATGTAGGTAAACAAACACTATAATAGCCTGCACTGCACACTGCGCCCTGCTGCACCACAACCGGTCAAAAATGTTGCTTCTAAAGGTTTTGTTCCAAAGCTATGATCTCCAATCTGTTATCGTTACATAATAATTACCATCTGTTGTAGATGATGGTTGCAGCGCTTGTGAGTTTACGTGTTTTCGCATCGCCATTGATATCTACAACGTGCTAATGAATAATGCAAAACCTCTCGGGTGGTAGGTCAGTTCATGAAACTAAACAAATTTTGTTTCAGAAGCTCCACGAAATCACAAAAAAAAACTTTTCATACAAACGTAATCAGCTGATCAAATCAACTTGTATGAAAGTTCATAAAAAACATTTTGCGAATTTCAAAAAGTTGTAGAACAAAAGTTTTTAGTTTCATATTTTGATAACACGTAGTATAAAACCAGCATGAACCGGAAATTAAAAAAATTGTGGAGATCCCGGTGCTCAAAACGGCCTAATGACCACGATAGACGGTCGACCGCTCTCGCTGCGTAAAATATTCCAATGCGCGAACTCGGGATGACACTCGCGATCTACGGCTAACCGCTCCTCTCGCTGCGTAAAAGATTCCAATGCGCGAACTCGGGATGACACTCGCGATCTACGGTTAACCGCTCCTCTCGCTGCGTAAAAGATTCCAATGCGCGAACTCAGGATGACACTCGCGATCTACGGTTAACCGCTCCTCTCGCTGCGTAAAACATTCCGATGCGCGAACTCGGGATGACACTCGCGATCTACAGTTAACCGCTCCTCTCGCTGCGTAAAAGATTCCAATGCACGAACTCGGGATGACACTCGCGATCTACGGTTAACCGCTCCTCTCGCTGCGTAAAACATTCCGATGCGCGAACTCGGGATGACACTCGCGATCTACAGTTAACCGCTCCTCTCGCTGCGTAAAAGATTCCAATGCGCGAACTCGGGATGACACTCGCGATCTACGGTTAACCGCTCCTCTCGCTGCGTAAAAGATTCCAATGCACGAACTCGGGATGACACTCGCGATCTACGGTTAACCGCTCCTCTCGCTGCGTAAAAGATTCCAATGCGCGAACTCGGGATGACACTCGCGATCTACGGTTAACCGCTCCTCTCGCTGCGTAAAAGATTCCAATGCACGAACTCGGGATGACACTCGCGATCTACGGTTAACCGCTCCTCTCGCTGCGTAAAAGATTCCAATGCGCGAACTCGGGATGACACTCGCGATCTACGGTTAACCGCTCCTCTCGCTGCGTAAAAGATTCCAATGCGCGAACTCGGGATGACACTCGTGATCTACGGTTAACCGCTCCTCTTGCTGCGTAAAAGATTTCAATGCGCGAACTCGGGATGACACTCGCGATCTACGGTTAACCGCTCCTCTCGCTGCGTAAAAGATTCCAATGCACGAACTCGGGATGACACTCGCGATCTACGGTTAACCGCTCCTCTCGCTGCGTAAAAGATTCCAATGCGCGAACTCGGGATGACACTCGCGATCTACGGTTAACCGCTCCTCTCGCTGCGTAAAAGATTCCAATGCGCGAACTCGGGATGACACTCGCGATCTACGGTTAACCGCTCCTCTCGCTGCCTAAAAGATTCCGATTCGAGAAATTCGATGACGCTGGCGATCAATGGCACAGAACAGAGTTTCTTAGGGCATACTGAAAGTTTCTGGATTCTGATAAATAAGACTAGATATATATACTTACAATACATTTATTGTTTTTCAAAGTATAGTCCCTCGCAATTAATGCATTTTTGCATTCGCTGAAACCACTGTACAAAGCAGTTGGACCAGTCTTCCTTAGGGACCTCTTCAATTGCTTCATGGAACGCATTCACCGCCGATTCAGGGCTCGTAAAACGTGTGCCTCTAAGTTTGTCTTTGATTTTTGGAAACAAAAAGAAGTCGTAGGGTGCGAGGTCCGGGCTGTAAGGCGGATGCGTCATCAGTTCAACATTTGAAGAATTCAAATAGGCTTCTGTAACCTTAGAGGAATGTGAGGATGCGTTATCGTGATGAAGGAGGACATTGCTTCGAGAACGCTTGTCACGAACTTTTTCTAAGACTCTGGGCAAGCAAGTGTTGACGTACTAATCTGCAGACCTTTGATCTTCAAGCGATACTGTAGATAGTGTAATGTCCTGCTTTATCAAAAAAAGAAGCAACCATTATTTACCAATACTTCGACTTTTCTTAACTTTAGTCGGCAAATCTTCAGAAGGAAAGACCCACTCTGCCTACTGGCTTTTTTTTCGGGTTCAAAGCAGTACACCCAGATTTCGTCACCTGTCACGATAATAATATAGACAGCGAATGACTGTCCTTCGTTAATTTTTTTTATCATTTTACGGCACCACTGGACATGCAGTCGTTTCTGGTCCTCCGTTAAGTCATGCGGTATCCATCGAGTGCAAAGCTTCCGAACCTTCAGATGCACATGTAAAATGTTTTGCACTTGGCTCATTCCAATACCTAACAGAGCACGAATTTGCAGGCAAGTAATTTTTTTGTGAGTTTCGGTGTCAATATTAGAGTCTGTAACCGCAGTCGCCGGCCGACCTTCACGTACCTCGTCATGGAGATGATCACATCCACGTCTAAATTCTCCAAACCACGAATACACAGAGCTGCGGCATGGTGCTTTATCGCCAAATGCCAATTGAAGTCTCTGGCAACTCTCTTGTTACAACGAAAATGATAAAAAATAATTGAACGAAAATGTTCACGAGTTAAATTTCTGAAGCGCGTCGCCTCATCTTTTTTTTTTTTTTTTCATTCCATTTTATTTTTCATTCTTTTATTGTAAGTGGTCAGATCCAGAGACTTTAAGTAGGTATGCCCCACGTACTCTTAACAATAAAAAATGCTATTAACACCTTTTATCAAATATACGATTAATTTATAAAAATATATACAGATTATTAAAAAAAATACTGTTCTAAACATGCAGGTCGTAAAACGTTAATAATTCTAAAACTCGGCTTAAGTAGAAGGCTCTTTTTTGACGAAGTTTCTGAATACCCGATATGAAGGAGTCTGAACGCAGTGAAAACCGTATGAACTAACAAATTTTGTATTTTGAGTTTTCAAGTAGTTTCCGAGACTAACATAGCTCCGTGATTTTGGCAGATCGTTTTAGAGATATGATACGTCCACTATACTAGTATAATTGCTATTATAATATGGTACTAGCTACCGATATAATAATAATATTTTTTTTTATTTTTATTGGAATACCTAACAGTTAACACAGTTTTTGGATCATAAATAATGTACACATAATAAACCAATTACACGTGTTCACTTAAGTATACAACATTTGAATGAGAACAGACAAAAATTAAATAAAAAACAGTAAACCTTATTAACAAAAGTTTGTCCGATGGTAGTTCTATTTAACAAGAAAATATAAAAATGAATAAAAATGAAAAAGGTAGGTAGGCGGTCGCGGTCCTTATATACCCCTCAGATACGCGACAACATACTTGAGTTATAGGTAACAATGGTCCGCCATTTTGAGATTCGCGTTCGAAGTAGTCGCGCAAACGGACAACGAATTCGCGGCACTCACTAGTGAAGTGAGTACAGTTTTCTTCGCCCTTTTAGGTATTTTATAAAAAGTCAAAAGAAACAATAAAAGGAAAACAACAGTGACCCGACAGTGACGACAGTGACACTGACTAACCAGTGTTCTCTTGTATCTATTTTTTAATTAATTAGAAAAGAGTTAAATAAAGAAAAGACGCTACTGTTTTTAAAGATAAGACGTTGTAAAAAGTACTGAATTTAGCTTTAAAATACCTTGGCAACATTGAATAAGCCTTTTCAATAAGAAAAAGCAGATTCCGTTTCACTTATTAAAAAATAAGTTAAAAAACACGTAATACCGAAATTGTTTTGCTAAGTCACAAATACAATAACAGTAACAAACAGTTCTATTATTTAAGTCACAGATCTAGTAAAAATGCCCGCACATGTGGCGTTCAATGCTGCGTGTTTATTCATCAATAATTCATATACGTCCGAACCAAGGGGCTCGAGACTACCCTGGAGCAGGGCGATTAGGCCATTGTCGACCCCGTCGTCGGCCCAATGCGAATTGGTCGACTTCAAACAAAACCTTTGAATTTCTTCGCAGGAGTATGCAGTTTCTTTACGATGTTTTCCTTTGTACGTTGTTGTAATAGTACGATTTTGTAATAGTAATGAATGACATTTTTTTTTTCACATTTCAAGTGCGTCTTCAATATTTGAATAATATCGTATTTTTCAGTCGCCGCTTCAAAGTCACGTTATCCTACAAGGACTTATCTGTCAAAATCACGGAGCTATGTTGGACGGGGCATAATAATAATATACTGTTCTCTGGATAGCACTACTTTTTGGCATTTTAAACACTGTTGCAAGATAGTAAAATATTACACGAAGTTGTACTGATTAGATAAGTAATTTCCCTAATTAATAAACTGCTTTGACAACTAAGCCTTAACAGTAAGTTTTTTTTTTGACGGACCCAATTTCTACCAAAGTGGTAATTTAGCGGACGCGGACGTCAACAGTAAGAGATAACATTTTATCAGCGCAAATAATATTCGACGCTGTTACTAGTATAACTTAGTATAACACACTCAGACATATATACAAACAGGCAGACAGACAAAAATTTTATACAATTGGTGTTTTGGTATCTATTTCGTTTACTGACTATACCAACATTTAAAAAAAAAACAGACACGACTTCGGTACAGTTTTAGATGATCTGTGATAAAAACTATAAATCGCAGTATAGACATACAATTTTTGAGCTAGGTGCACAGTTGAAACACAAATTACCTAAAGCCGCGGCGTGCGCCTTGACAGATGGCACACTCGGACGGAACTAAGCGCCATATTCTTACGCACACATCGATCATTCGCGTTTACAGGCCGTGGTCGGACCATCTCGGACCGCGTGCAGTCGGGTCGTCACTCGCGAGTATTAACTAGGTACGTGTTTGTAAACGAAACGAACGTTCAAAATTTATCTTTTCCAATGCCGTGCACAATGCACATGTTTCCCGATCGATTATTTAAAAAAATTATATCTGAGAATGCGAATTTTTTACACATTAAAATACAATAATCGTGCTTTTAAGCAATCGAAGAAAATATTTTTCCGTCACTAATTTGTAAAAACTAGCATATTTTTTATTACGAATAATATAATTATTATCATCACATTATACTTGCTTTCTTTTTTTCTAACTACTTATCGACTCGACCGTCCTTGGCAGCTAAAGCAGCCAGACGCAATAGTATACCTACAAAAAACGTGTTAAAAATAGGTTATTCTTTAGAATTATGTACCTCAAAAAGAAAAAAGGAACTCTTTTAGTATCACTTCGTTTATTTAACGAACAGCTATGGATCAAGTTTATCTTGTAGATCTCAACTCTTTTTAACCGAACTAAATATAACACAATAGCAGGTAAAATGGCGGCAAGCATAGTTGCCGTCGTCGTCGTGTGAGACGTCGAGATGTTTTGTATACCTACCTATGTACTTATGCTTTTAGATAAATGATGCTCCGTCTACCCATTTAGGAATGCACGTACGATAAGATGAATGTGTAAATGAATTGATGTATCGGTGTAAATGTAAAGCACCTAAACTGCTCTATTTCAGAATTAGTACAGTAGTAACCCTAGGGAGTCAACCAAGTTTAGGTAAGTAGTTATTTTCGAGAACGGCGGGAGTGGACTTTCTGGAAACGAAACTTATTTATTTTGTGGTAGCAACCAACCCTAGTGAGTCTGGCAAGATGACGTAATTATTTTTGAAGAAGGCTAGAGTGGTCCTTCTGTTTTATTTTGTGGTTGAAATGAAAAATAATTATATTTTGAAAATGTAAAAGTGAAAATGTTAATGTGTCAAAAAGACAAAAAATGAACCCTAAAAACATTTGTATGCATTCCATCAGTTTGTGATCCTTACACCCTGTATGTGTATACGCGAGTATTGATTTTATCCAAACCATATCACGACCACAGCCAGCTTTGCCAGCAGCAGTCTTAATTTTTGTTTAATAAGAATTGCAAGAATTCCCGCTCCTGCAGCGTAAATAAATCATATTTGCATTTGCAGCGTGACCCCATAAAAGATTATCGTAGGTCAATCATGATCGTCAAACTACCTATACAATAAAGTTAGACTTACCATAGTGTCTATGTCTCGTTAAAAACTAGCGTAGCTCTGGTCTCCAAATACATCTGCCGGTACTTTCCAGCCAGATAGAATAAAATCAAAATAAAGTTGAAAAACGAATTTTCAGAAAATCCCTAAAGAGCGTAGCCGTGTTTGCAAAAAAAAAACATTAGCTCAGAAAATAACAAAGATAGGATACCTACTGAAACTTACAAGAAATAATACTTGTCATAACATAAGAGCTCGTATTAAAAAAATTACAGTAAACATTTGGTAAAAGGGCGGCTTTTCCATGCAAACACGGCTACGCTCTTTAATCGGTTATTAAACACAGTAGGTTTGTAAGTCGTTCTGATCGCTCGTATACCTATATATATACCTTATATATATACTTTCTATTTTCTATGTCAAGTAAAGTAAAATAGAAAACTATATTTACCCCGCATATGCGGACGATCCAAGCGTTCAGAAACAGTCATCTTGAGCTTGTCGAGTTCCGATTTAATACCCCGTAGTGTAGATTCACTAGACTCTGATGGTCCTGTTTTCAGAACCCTTAACATTTCCGACACATATTTCAGGATGGTGTTTGTTCTTTCGTGGAAAGTGGCGTCTAAATGGTTTAATTTTCTTTCCACTGATTCGATCATTTTGAGATACCGTTCACTAGACATCAGAGTCTCTACGAACTTTTCAACTATCACCTCTCCTTTAGTTACAGGACTTATAGATAAAGGATTCAACCCAGAAAGTGAGTCCATTTTTTTCTTTGCATTTTCTTCTTGCGTATCAATATTCTTTTCACGAATTTTATCTGTATGTCGGTCTGGATAGTTCTTGCTTTTGTAGTTTCTCACAGCAAGGCAGGCCGCAAAAAGCATAAAAATTATGAGAAGATTATTTTGAAACATTTCGGTAGTGTTCCGCCAGGTGAGGCACTACAACTTAGAATGACCAAACTTACAAAGGACGAGACGATGATAATTAATTTTAAACAAATGACCTCCATTGTTAACGAACGTGATAATAACTTATTAAACATGTTCATTCTCAGTACTAGAAAGAAAGTCATGTTATTAAAACAAACTCAGATGTTATGTTATGATGATAGTCTTCAGATGAATTGATTGTGATGTGAATGACTTCCTGTCAGTGCCGACTAGAAAGGATGCTTTCGCCGTTCACGTGTCTAATGATTATCTTAAGGAGTTGCCAAAAATATTGTCAATTATTATTAAGTTATTACTTTATTTCAAGCAACTAACACAAGGTCAGTATATACTGTTGGTATTAGGTTTTTAGACATGAGCACCCCAAGCAAGAGGATAGTTAGGATGTCACTAGTTCTTTGAAGTTATACAATTATTGTACTGTATTACATCAAGCAGCAATCTTATACTTTATCTGCTTACTTGGACTGCACAAGTAGGTAACTAATCAAGTAGGCTCATGATTTACTAAACGGTATTTCAAATTAAGTTCCCGGTCCCCAAACTAGGATTCCCTGTACTATGAGAGACCAGGTCTTTCAGTTCACTTTCAACAACAAGCGGTTACTAGATTACACTTACACTAAGATACAAATTATTCATTCATCATTCATTCATTATCAGCTTTTTACTACCCACTGCGACCACTGGTCGGAAGGCGTAGTGTTGGACGGCGTCCCACAAGGTGGACAGATGACTTGGTGAACGTTGCTGGGCGCCGGTGGATGCAAGTAGCGCAAGACCGTTCACGGTGGAAACCTATGGGGGAGGCCTATGTTCAGCAGTGGATCATTCCGGCTGAGATGATGATGATGACTACCCACTGCAGGGCGGCATAAGCTTCCTCTTTTTCGTGCCAGCCTTTGCGATCCTGTGCAAACCTCAGCCAAGTCTTTCCAGCGACCCGCTCTATATCATCGACCCACCTAGTTGCAGGTCGACCGGGGCCTCGATCGCGTAAGTCGAGCTTGCTTCGTTCACTTGGCTTGGCTTCAAGCAAGTTGAACGGTATTCCGATTCCGATTGTAGGAATTGTCTAACTTTTGGGACGGTAATCGTCTTGGGGACAAAGAGTAAAAATACTCACTTGTAATCGTCTTCGTTGACTTGGCTTGCTCCTTACGCGATCGCTTGAAAGCCGCTGGCGGTCTTCAAACCCGCCCCAAGCAAAGCAAGTCCGCTTACGCAATCGCCCGGCGGGTCGTCTTTTCCCCTGCCTTGATCACCATTCTGTTAATACATATACATACTCCACCTGCCATCTCTAAATCTAGCCACATGACCTGCCCACTGCCACTTGAGTTTTATGATCCGCTTACCAACGTCTTGCACTTTGATCCGTTTCCAGATCTCTGCATTCGATATACGGTCGATCAACTTGATGCCTAGCATGGTACGCTCCATGGCCCTTTGTGCAACTCCTAGTCGGTACACAGTCTTCTTTGTGAGCGCCCATGTTTCGGTACCTTATGTCATAGTGGGCAGGACACACTGGTTGTAAAGTTTAATTTTGAGGCTATGCGGCATCTTCCTGTTCCTAAGTATGTCCAGCTGTAGTAGCAGTACTCAGCCTGCTGAATGCCGCCCATCCCAACTGTATACGCCTAGTGATCTCCTTGGCTTGATGTTCCCACTCAAAAGATAAACATTGTCCAAGATAAATGTAGTGTTAAAAATGTAGTTTTAAATATGTGTCCTACCCGTTTTGAAGTACTTTAGAGCGATAAGTCTCACCGTTTTCATTCTAAAAACGATTGAAAAGGTTATTAATCTGCACATCAGGGAGAACTACCTTAGTGTGATACCCCTGCATGTGAAGCAGCATGCGTACCAGAAAGGAAAATCGACCGAAACCGCCCTTATGGAGCTTACGGATCGTTTGGAGAGAGCGCTTGAAGACAAGGAGATCGCCCTCTGTGCCTTTCTAGATATTGAGGGAGCTTTTGATAACACCTCCACAGACATCATACTCAAATGTATGAGAGATAGAGGTATTGATGAGACGACACTAGTGTGGGTCGAATCAATGCTGACTACAAGGTCAGTTCGGATGACCCTCTTTGATTGCACTCTTGATGTGAGAGTGACGAGGGGGTGCCCGCAAGGAGGGGTCTTATCCCCGCTACTGTGGTCCATTGTAGTTGATTGCCTGATAAACGAACTTAATTCGGCAGACTTGTATACCCAGGGATATGCTGATAACTTGGTCATATCCATTGTGGGTAAATGTCCCGACACGGTAACAAGTCTTATGCAAAATGCTCTTAGGAAAGTTGAACGGTGGTGCGTGCAATTCAGATTATCTGTCAATGCTAGCAAAACCGTCATAGTTCCCTTCACGAGGAGAAGGAGTCTAGATAAACTCTGGCCTCCTACACTCTTCGGCAAAACTATAAATTTTGCATATGAAGCTAAATATCTCGGTATATACCTTGATCATAAGCTCATATGGAATAAACACATAGACTATGTGGTTAAAAAGGCAAAGTCTGCACTGGGCACTGTCGCCTGGTCGGTTCTAGGTGGGGGCTTAAACCCCAACACGCTCTATGGTTGTACACTGCCATAGTCAGGCCTATGGTTACCTATGGCTGCGTGTCGTGGTTTAAGAAAACCACTATGGGAACATATATTGCTTTTGTATTTTGTATTTTGTATTGCTTCCCTGAACAGTCTACAAAGACTTGCCTGTTTGATTATCACAGGGGCCATCTCGTCGACACCTACTCTGGCCATGGAAGCGGTGCTTAACATTGCACCGCTTCACATACATGTCCAGAAAGAAGCTCGAACAGCTATGCTTCGCTCGCTTGAAGCCGGAAAGAAGAGGTGGTCCTCTAATGTGATGAGTAGATTAGCTGAAAATCTAATCAGGAATCCTATCATGGCGATGCCCTCTGATGTGATGACTATGAAACAGAACTTTGTTAGGTTATATGAAGTTCTTATACCCGAAAGGGAAGAATGGCAGAACAAAATACCTTCTACATTCAGAAAAGCGGAGCTAGTTTGGTTTACCGACGGCTCCAGGAAAGATGGCTTATCCGGCTCAGGTGCCTTCTGTAAAAAGCCTCTAGTTAGGAAAATTACAAACCTGGGCCTCTTTGCTACGGTCTTCCAGGCGGAGATGTATGCGATCATCGATTGTGTACATCTTAACCTGGAGTATTCCGGTAAAAGGATCCTTATCCTGTCGGACAGCCAGGCTGCTTTAAAAGCATTGGTGTCCATCGAAATTTCCTCCAAGTTAACCTTGGAATGCATCAACGCCCTGAATTACCTTGGCACCAGGAACTCGGTTTGTCTGGGCTGGGTGCCGGGGCATTCAGGGATTGGGGGCAATGAAGCAGCGGATGAGTTGGCGAGGGAAGGCTCCATTTCCCGACCTATTGGACCAGAGCCCATTCTTGGAGTGCCGAAGTCCGGTTCCAGGCGCCAACTCCTAGCCTGGGAAAGACACCAGGCTAATAAGCTGTGGCATGGCACGGATCAGCTGGTTTAACACACTCTAAGCAACTGATCCCGGGATTCCTGCCCAAATTTACTGCCGAGGTACTCAGATTGAACCGGCAAAATGTTAGGATATTAATCCGAGCCCTCACGGACCATTGTAAGCTTAATAAGCATCTGAACAGGATGGGTCTATCTGAGAACCCTTACTGCAGATTCTGCGCAGATGACGAGGAGACTCCGCTTCACATCCTATGCGAATGCGATGCCCTTGTCAATAAGAGAAGCCGGGTACTGGGAGGACCCAAAATTGCCACCCAGGAAGCCCAGGCTTTAAGCCCCTTATCGACCGTCAGCTTCTTCAAAACTGTTGGTCTAGAGGAGGCTATTTAACATCGAAGGGCTGACTACAATAGATCCATCTCGGGTCGCAGTGGTCATTGGGACGTAGCTTGCCCGATCCCTTCTACCTAAATCATAAATCATAACCGTTTTGACATACGGAGCCGAGACGTGGAACGTGACGGTGAAGCTGGCCCACCGGCTACATGTCACTCAGCGAGCTATGGAAAGATCTATGCTTGGTCTTTCGCTACGGGATAAAATCCGAAACGAAATCATCCGGCAGAGTACCAAGGTGGTGGATATTGTCCAGAAATGTAGCAAGCTGAAGTGGCAGTGGGATGGCCACGTCTGTCGCAGAACCGATGAGCGTTGGAGTAGACGGGTTCTCGAGTGGAGACCGCATCTCGGGAAACGTAGTGTGGGACGTCCCCCTGCCAGGTGGACTGATGACCTGAAGAAGGTCGCTGGTGGTGGCTGGATGAGGAAAGCGGGTGATCGTACGCTTTGGCGTACCCTTGGGGAGGCCTACGTCCAGCAGTGGGCTGCAATAGGCTGATTGATTGATTGAAGATAAATGTAGTGGTCCACGCCCTCTAGTTGTTCTCCTCCCACATTGACTGTTGTTTCCGACATTTCTGAGACGTTGGTCATTATCTTAGTCTTGGACATGTTCATCTTAAGGCCTACTTTTAGGGAAGCATCAGAAAGATCCTGAAGCATGCCTTGAAGATCATCTAGGTTTTCAGCGAATAGTATGAGGTCATCAGCAAAACGAAGGTGCGACAGATATGTTCCATTGATGTTTATGCCCTTACCTTCCACTCCATTGTTTTCACTACATCCTCGAGGGCTGCAGTGAATAATTTAGGCGAAATGGTGTCAACCTGTCGCACTCCCCTTTGCAAAGGTATTTGGTTTGTCAGCTCGTGAAGACTGACTTGCATGGTAGCTGACCTATACAGCTCTCGAGAACATTCAGATACACTTATTGGATACATAAAAAAGAAAGATTAACACACTCCAGTCCGTTAGGTTAACACTAGAAAACACACAATTTTAAAGAAGAAATATAAATAATACTTTAAAATTTTAAGAGTAGGGTAAATTCTTTTCGCCCAACAGAACATGTCATACGAGAGTCTATTAATATTCGTGTAAATTAAATGCCCCATATAAAAATAGAATTTACTCGCGAAAGCAGCTTGTGTTCGTAATAGTGGCCATGGGCGGTTTCTAGCAGGAATCTAACGCAGATTAGTCACTTGAGCGGGGATCATGGTTTTAAGAGAGGTTTTTAGGGAATGCAAGAGTTATCTTTTGGATGTACAGTTCTTCTTCATCGTGTGGGTTGTAAGGTCGACAACCGATGTACGAGGAGGGATCAAAAAGTAGTGAGAACGACATATACTCCTTGGTAAGAAAAAAAAATACTGGCAGGCATAGCTCAGATACATATTTGTAATATTAATAAAGAAAAAAAATCTTCGATTCTCTTTTGTTTTTTTCTGAATGTAGTCATTTGTTTGCTTCGTGTCGGAACGTGTTCTCGAAAATGGAGAAAAACGAAGTGAGCCGTTATTCAATACCTCTGTTTAAAAAAGTTAACGACTCAAGAGATTCATTGCGATTTGAAGGCAACATTAGGAGAGTCTGCTCCTCCGTATTCTACTGTCGCAAGGTGGGCTTCTCAATTTCGAGTAGGGAGAACGAGCACGGAAGACGAACATCGTTGCGGCCGTCCATCGACGTCAGTCACCCAAGAAAATGTTGCGAAAGTCGAGAAAATTGTATTGAGCGATCGAAGAGTTACCATCCGATACTTAATTCAAGAAACGGGCATTTCATATGGAAGTATTCAATCCATATTGAAACAATCTGAATATGAGAAAAGTTTCCGCAAGATACCCATCCGAGAATGTTAACCGACAGTCAGAAACAAAATCGACTTGACATTTTGAAGATATTGTTGGACAAGTTTCAAGAAGGTTCTGAGAACTTTTTGTCTCGTTTCGTAACAATGGACGAAACATGGGTCCATCATTTTGATCCTGAGACAAAACAGCAATCTTCGCAATGGAAACGGCCATCATCACCGACCCCGAAGAAGTTTCGTGCCGTGGCATCGGCTGGCAAGGTTATGGCCTCAATATTTTGGGACTCAGAAGGGATATTGTTGATTGATTACCTGGAGCGTGGAACCACTATTACAGGCCAATATTATGCAGCTTTAATTCCCAAGTTGAGGAATACCATCAAAGAGAAAAGGAGAGGGAAACTTCGAAGGGGCGTGCTGTTTCATCACGACAACGCACCCGCGCACAGGTCGGCAGTTGCGATGGCTGCCATTAAGCAAGCTGGCTTGGTTGACCACCCCCCTTTTTCACCAGATCTGGCACCTAGCGATTTTTATCTGTTCCCCAAATTGAAAGAATACTTAAGGGGAAACAGGTACCAAGACGATATCGAGGAGATGGATGCCGTGGAGAGCTTTTTGCAGGACCAAGACAAAACTTTTTTTTTAAAGGGATTGAAGCCTTGGAAAAGCGCTGGACTCGGTGTGTAGAGAGACTCGGAGACTATGTAGAAAAATAAATTATTAAGTTATCAAAAGTATCTATATTCTATTTCATTCTCACTACTTTTTGATCCCTCCTCGTACTATCAGCAACATAAATTGGAGGGCTAAAGGGCTAGTGCACGAAAGCACCCGACAAAAAGTCGCTAGCAAACCCGAAGACACTCACACATTGACACAAATAAGGCAGTTCACTCGGACAATACTTGTTGCGTAAACTGAATAACATCTACAATTTCACTAATCGATCAGAGGCATCGGTAGCGTAATCGTAACAACGCTCGCCCATGACATGTAATCAATCACGGTCTTCGTGGGTTCGATTCCCGATGCTTGAAGTATTGTAATGTTTTGTTTATTTCTCATTATTAGAGATTTAACAATCTACCTATACAAAGTAATTAGTAAACCAATAACATCGGTTTAAGACATGAACCTGATTTTAATGAAGTAATAAGACAAGCTTCATCACTTGATTTATTCAAAAAGAATCTGAAAGCCCATCTCCTCTCCCTCTCTTAACCTGTGTCCCTTTCTTTTTCTTTTTTTTTTGTGAACGTTATCAGTTTTTCCTTTTATTACACTAACATTATCACAATTTGCGGGTTTGTTACCACCACGGTTATATTTACAAACCCGCAAACTGTGATAATGTTAGTGTAGTGAACAACCACGAACATCTTAAAACATATTTTCCTTTTATTATTTTATAGGTATATTATATTTACATATTTTGTATTGTTATTATGTAGGTATGGTATTCATGTATGTACTTTATGTATCTATTTATAGGATGTATTTATATATAAGTTTTATTTATAATATATTGATCTATGTACATATTATTATTATGTAATTATAATTATGTGATGTAATTAGTGTATAAGTCTTATTATATTTCTATTTTTATACGTAATTTATATAACACACTATCCCGAAGTATTCCTTGTGTTTTTTTTAGGACATATCAATATCTATAAAAAACTTCGCGATACCATATGTCCAACTATTGTAGTTATGGCACTATAACAACTTAAAAAAAAAAAGTTAATAAAAAAACAGTCCATGATAACCATACCTTCGTATTTATCCTTATCCAAATAAATCATTTACATATTCAAAAGTGTTTCAATACCAATAGATAACTTTTTGAATTACTCAAATCGGACATTCCATTCAGAAGATATTACGAATTTAGGAAAATAAACACCGCCATCGCCGCGCAATGACCAGTGTGGCCCCACGCAAAGCAGCCGTAGCGTAGGCACGAAGTGCGGGGCGGGTTCTAAGATTGGGATGAAATTTGGAATAGAGATAGTTTGTACCCTGGAATAACACAAAGGATACTTTTTACGGGAAAAAGTTTTATTCCCACGGGAAAATCTTACACAACGCGAGCGTAGCCGCGGGCGGACCGCTACAACGCAGTCGCGGGCGTATTGCTGAAATGCGAACTGAGAACCTCCTCCTATTTGAAGTTGGTTGAAAATGTGTATGAATTATTCTACCCGTGCGAAGCCGGGGCGGGCCGCTAGTATTTTATATTTACCTAAATTTGTAATGCCTAAAAATCAACATAAACTTTTAAACATGGAATCTAGGAGGCTTTGAGGCATTTACATTTCTGTAATCTAATTCATAAAAAGTCCATCCTACTTACATGCTAAGTTAAATTGGGCAACGTATAGTTTTAATTCTCGTAATAAAGATAGTTTTCTACTTGTTACACCATTTCATAAAACAAGATCATTTGATGGATGTTTCCGGTATCAGGCTTCTAGTGCTGGAATAATCTTCCGCCACCTCTTAGAAAGTCAGTATCAAAGCCCATTTTTAAAAGACATCTTAAAAATTTACTTTTGGAAAAGCAGCAGATGTCCTCCTGATACTGGTATTTTATTTTCTATTTTTTTTTTATCATTCATCTTATATCTCTGGCATACATATCCTATTGTTAAGTTATGTTCCGTCTTTTATTATAATTATCTTTACTATTATAATCTGGTATACAATTAATGTATATTAAGTATCTATTATTATGTATTTAATTTCTTTCTTCTAGAACCTCGAGACTCGGAGGTATAGAACAGTAGTATTGCGCGCCTGCTCCTCTTGGGGATCCGGTCGACGGAAAAATATTAGGGGCGACAGAAAACCAGCGTTTATCTCTCTGGAGATAGACATTTTGCTGAGTCGCTAGCCTTTTTAACACGTTTCGCTTTCTTATCTGTCTGTTTGTTTGTTTGTTTGTGGGTTTGTTCGGTCCAAATATTGCAACTCATTTTGGAGCACGTGCTGTCATTCGTGGTAAACTTATGTAACCTCGGTGACAATGCAATATTATGATACCATGGAACTGATCTGATGATGGAGCCGGAAGGTCTCGGAGCCGGATGGGCCGGAAGAATAGGAACTCCTAAAATACACAACACAACTTCGTCGTGTTTGGGCTCGTTGGATTTGTCTTGAAAAGATCTTTAGATATACGTGATGTTCAGGGTCTCATGATGGAGCTGGAAGTTGGCCATAGGAACTCCTAAAAAACATAACATAACCTCGACGTGTTTGGGTTCGTTGGATTTGTTTTGACAAGATCTTTAATTATACGTGATGTCCAGGGTCTCATGATGGAGCCAAAAGGTGGCCATAGAAACTCCTAAAATACACAACGCAACCTCGTCGTGTTTGGGCTCGTTGAATTTGTCTTGATATGATCTTTAGTCACAAGTAATGTCTAGGGTCTCATGATGGAGCCGGAAGGTGGCCGCTGTATTTCCTCAAATACTCAACATAACCTAGTCGTGTTATGGCCCGTTGGATTTGTCTTGACTAGATCTTTAGTCATAATATGTGATGTCCAGGGTCTCATGATGGAGCCGAAAGGTAATCTCAACGTTACAACATAATCTCGTCTTGTTTGGGATTTTTAGTCTTAGCAATGAATTGTTCCCTTAACGCCGCTTCCCTTAATGCCGCTCTTTTAGATTCGCTTTGGTTGTGTTCCCATCATATCGCTCGTCGCATGTCTTTATTTAGTCCTACGTGATGTTCAGAGTATCTTGCAACATTTAAATACGCTGGACTAAAAAGCACAAAATAATTATATTAAGTAAAAAATATTTTTTAACAACACGTTTTTACGCACTAAAAACTATAAAATAATTTTTATTGAGATTTTTATTGGTGTAGTACTCTTATAGGACTTAAAACGAAAAACGTGGAGTGCATGGAGTAGATTTTGAAGCATAACCCCTTTATAAAAATAGCCCCTTTATAAAAAAATTCATAGACATCTTCTAGGCGAGCGTGGGTCCATCTTTCAATTTCCATCAGCTAACGCAGGTCAAACGCAAGTCTTTCCAATAATAAAAAAAACACAACAATTGAATTGCACTGCCAAAAAGATACTAATAATAACTATTTGTAAGTTTTCTTTCAAGACATAACACATAACCACCCCTGGCACTAATAAGAATTAGAAGACATTTATTCGTTGTTATTACATTAACATTATGTTATGTATCAATAAGTATCTAGTACAGACAGACATGAAAATAAGTAAGACAGAAAAGGTTACAGCGTCAGTTATGCTATTTTTCAGCCATCACCTCGTTCTCTACTTCTTAGAATGTCTAAGTATTCCATGCACCCCACGTTTTTCGTTTTAAGTCCTACAAGAGTACTACACCAATAAAAATCTCAATACAAATTATTTTATAATTTTTAGTGCGTAAAAACGTGTTGTTAAAAAATATTTATTACTTAATATAATTATTTAATATTGCGTCACATTGCATATGGAAGTACTATTTTAAATACTGTCATTACAATTTTACTCTTTATCTCTCGATGTACCTACTTTATTGTGTAGTGTGGTAAAATTGAAATAAATGGTTTTTTACTACTCATACTCTGAAAGTAGTTCGGTTCGGAAGTTGCCTGAGGCTGAGGAGCGGATTGAAGGTAAGGTAATACTTTTCAGCCCGGAGGGAGGAGTCCACATAATATACATTAGGGTGGGTCAAAAAAATTTTTTTTAAGTAATCGATTTCTAATAGCGATAATATGTTGCAGTAAGGTATCGTTATGAACCCTTTAAATTTTTGTTTAGTTATTTCAAGTGGAACAGCCCGCGCAACGCACTTGAAGTTTTGAAAAAAAGAAGTTCAAGTACCCTCTTTTAAACTTGGACTTACATGTTTGACGTTGGGTATAGTTTAATATTTTAAAGAGTATCCAGTGAAATACACGTTACTTTTGTTAAATAAACTGTGTTGTTTATTAAAAGAAGACTTTTGACGTAAGTACATTTATATAATTCACGTATCCATGAGGCTACTTTCTTGTAAAATCTTGTGAAATTGTAATTTGTGTAATTTTTGTTTTAGGAAGTGGAAATTTAGTTATCTCATTATGTCAAATAATAGACAGTCATACAAGTGCCCTATATTTGGAACTATAGAGGATATAAGACCAAACGCGTTACCAACATACCAGGATGTAATGAAATGTTACGAGTGGAATAGACTACAGGTGAAAATAAAAAATGGCAGTAACAAAGAGTGTGCGTTCCCATTGAGGGACCACATGGAATTTTAAACTTTTGAATGTGTCAGCCTTTAGTAAAAGTTCTCAATCAATTGTAAATTCAGCCATTAATTTGTAAAAGTAGCCACTCAAACGTTACAATCAGTTTAAGGTGGTCCCTCAATCGTGCCTGACAGGAGTTCATATCTCATAATCTAGTTGAAATTTACAACTGCTATAAATAACTACTTTTAGTAAAACATTTGTAAAACTAATTTATAAAATATCAGCCCTTCTCCTTCAATGAATAAAAAAAACAAGAATGCGAAAGGTGGTCCCTCAATCGATCACCTTAACTTCACATTGTTTGGGGAACGCAATGGAATTTGGAATTTTTCTTAGGGTCTAGCTTTAGTAAAAGTTCTTGAACGATTGTAAATTCAATTTCTAGTTTGTAAAAGAAGTCACTCAAAAGTTACAGTCGATTGAAGGTGGTCCGTCAATTGAAACGCTTATCATAAGAAAAAATCTATTTACGCAGCATTCGGTAGTCAAATAGACGAATGCTACAGTCCATCCTTTAGTAATTTTTTTTACTAACGATCACTTTCTAAACAGTTTTAAAAAAACGCACCGTTTAGGTACAAATAATAAACAAAATCCTGTGATGAAATACTATGGTCGAGGTGACCACACCAAGGGGTTTTTTGAGGATAAGTAAAACAAGTTTATTTTTAACTATTACATCTCTTTTCTAATCAAAAACATACAAAGAAAATACTGCTTATGATGAATATAAAAAAAGAAAAATGTTTTCACTGTACTAACAATACAATCCTGATTTTAATTCAAACATTACTACTAATGAGACAGTAGCTTAGCGTATGTATAAATATTTGTTCGTTAGGAGGACTTTTGTCAAATTTAAGGCGTAAGTCATCATAACAGCGTATGCTCTCATTTAAGAAGTAGTGACATCTGTAATGGCCGATGTCACCGGTGCTAGCTCCGGGAATAAATTCAATAGCCCCTACTAATTTGTAGAAATTTTGTTTGACTTTGATCGTTCGAGGTATTTCGCTAATCATATCTTTAGGTGTGTCGTTTAAATCGAACGATATAAAATCTGTAAGCTCATATTCGTACGTGACTTGATTGTTACATAATATACATTCTTTCGTTTCATCGCGAATTAAAATGGCTTCTTCCAAAACACTGATGCCAAAAACTTTAATAAGCTGAATATTCAAACTGATAAATGTATATCTTTTTACAATGTTTCCTGATTGACACCATGCATTGCTACAATTTTTTGAGAATTGGGCACTAAAAAAAATATCATTAATGAGTTCTTCGAAAACGGTAGATACATTGCATTCGCAACTGTAAATAACGACGTCTCCAATTTTATTCATATTATTACAAGTTTGGGAAATTATTTGTGCTCTCAGCGTGTAAATATCACCTAAATTGCATTCATTGTCACATAAGTTTTTAATATACATAGAAATGTTTGATATTAAATCATCATTAACATTTGCCGCTAATTTACATCGAAAATTTTCATTTTTATTATACGTTTCGCTCAACAAATACATTACCGCATCAAACGGACATGTATTATTGACTATAATATTATTAGAGCCAACCTTTACAGATGAACATAAGTTTCCGTTTTTAAGTTTTAGTTTTCGTTTTTTCCGTTTTTACATTTTTTGATTGGTTCTTTAATTTTTTAGTTTTCGTTTTTTCCGTTTTTACATTTTTTGATTGGTTCTTTAATTTTATGGTTTCCACTAATTTGTCAAACCAAGCCACAAACTCAATATCGTTATTGAAATCATAACTCGAATCACCAGGCATTGGTTCTAGAATTTTGCTACAATCACTCTCTGGCTTAATCTCAGGAAGATGAACATTTTCTAAAATTTTATAAAGTCTACTTTTAGCAGCCTTGCAATCGCTGTTGTTGTTGTCAATAGCTTCATCTTGCCCGAGACAAACTTCAATAATATCTTGAATAACTTGCTTAACTATTTGATAGTTTTCAGCTTTTTTTATAAATATAATGCATTTGATATAAAAATATTTGATTTTGTCATTTACATCTTTTTTGAAACAAGTAAGGTTATGCAGCGTTTTTACAAAATGACTTGTATCCAGCCTAATAAATGTATTTGGTATATCGGAAGTTGGTCTTTCTAAAACGGAAAACATTTTTCTTATATACATTTTTGTAGAATATAAAAGTGTAAAAGCTTGAACACAGGCCGAAATTAACGCTGATGAATCGTCCGTTATGATTTCATGGGGAAAACTAGTAACGGAAGTCAACCATGTTTTCAACCATGCAGAAATTGTCTGTTGACTATGTGAATCTGTAACCATTTGAAAAATTGGTATAGATTTTAGTTTTTCGTTGGCTGTGATAAGCCCTGCGTATAAAAACAAACGTTTTGTTGCTATGGTGCCATCAGGAAGAATAATATTTTTGAAAAAAGAACCTGTTGCGTTTATCGTTATAGTCACTCTTTGATTTTTTTTTAAATAGTTATTGTAATATTCAATTTGTTTATTTGTCCAATAATATAAACGAAAATTTGGATATACAGAAATATTTCGAATCGTATTATTTTGACTCGGGGTCAAAGCAGTACTTAACAATGAAATGATTGGATTTACGTCTCTCATTTGTCCTATTCTATCTTCATACTTAATTTTTCTGAGAGCAGGAATGGTTGTTAGCAAGGGACAGCTAGTATTAGACTTATCATCTGATAATAATGAGGCAGCCAAATCATGGTGAACCTTAATAGCAGGGTTGTGAAGTAATGATTTGCTTAATTGTCGGCGTCTATATGGTGTCAACTTGGATTTTTTTTTATTATGTTGAAAAGATTTTTTAAAATTATTTACTGTACATACGCATTTTATAAAATTATCTGTCTTTTTAGCAGTTTTAATTTCGATTAAAGCTTGACACTGTGAACATTTACCATGTAAATCAAAAAGTTCTTCTTTAATTTTTTTTATCTTTAAGGTCCATGTGCAGGGTAATTTGGAATTAGTCCATATTTTCTCTTTAATCAAATAGCTCCATTTGTATTTAGGTAAAGTTTTATAACGTCGGTACATAGAAGTGCCAGACCTTTTTTTATAAGAATACAATGGTTGAATTTTTTTCCATTCGTGTATATCCAAATCAAACGAGAAAGTTTCTTCTTGATCACCCAATAATACGTCATTTATACTTGAAGGCGGCTCAGAACCATCAGAACTAGAAAATATTGTTTTGTTTGTTGACGCACCGTCGTCGACGTCTGTTGTAAAAATTTTGTCTCTGTGACGTCGTAATGCCAAATACAAAGCCATTGGTGACATTTTGTTATCAAGTTCTTGTGACAATCGGGTAAAAATTGGATCATTGTAACGAATTACTGGACTTTTTAAATCTTCTGCGTATTTGCGAAATAATTTTGTTTGTGCGTCATAACTCACTTTTGGTTTTCGGCCTATGGCAATCGTTCCACTGCAAAAGAGCATTATTTTTAAAATCTGGGCAAGTAACAAACCATTACAAACCATTTTGAAAGAAAATGAAGACGTCGATTAACACTAGAAAATGTAGGAAAATTAATTTGATTTTGACATGACTTTGAAATATTACAAATTACAATACTGTTAACTTACGTGATAACCAGGAAGATTATAAACAAATTCATCGTAAACACACTAATAACGTATTTATTTTAAATTTTTATGTAACTGCACAACTAAATAACTAACTCCAATCCGAAAAATGTCAAATCACAAAACACAACTTAACGAAGGCATAAAAATTAAGACCTACCCTCATTTGAATGAATTATATTTCATTGCGGCTTTGGATACTAGTACTTGAGCCCACATATGTTTTATTTTCTATATATGTTTTGTTTCCTAAAAAAACCCTTTGGTGTGGTCACCTCGACCGTAGTATTTCATCACAGGATTTTGATTATTATTTGTACCTAAACGGTGCGTTTTTTTAAAACTGTTTAGAAAGTGATCGTTAGTAAAAAAAATTACTAAAGGATGGACTGTAGCATTCGTCTATTTGACTACCGAATGCTGCGTAAATAGATTTTTTCTTATGATAAGCGTTTCAATTGACGGACCACCTTCAATCGACTGTAACTTTTGAGTGACTTCTTTTACAAACTAGAAATTGAATTTACAATCGTTCAAGAACTTTTACTAAAGCTAGACCCTAAGAAAAATTCCAAATTCCATTGCGTTCCCCAAACAATGTGAAGTTAAGGTGATCGATTGAGGGACCACCTTTCGCATTCTTGTTTTTTTTATTCATTGAAGGAGAAGGGCTGATATTTTATAAATTAGTTTTACAAATGTTTTACTAAAAGTAGTTATTTATAGCAGTTGTAAATTTCAACTAGATTATGAGATATGAACTCCTGTCAGGCACGATTGAGGGACCACCTTAAACTGATTGTAACGTTTGAGTGGCTACTTTTACAAATTAATGGCTGAATTTACAATTGATTGAGAACTTTTACTAAAGGCTGACACATTCAAAAGTTTAAAATTCCATGTGGTCCCTCAATGGGAACGCACACTAACAAAGAGCCCTCATTTTCCGAAATTGTAGAAATTGTAACCCAAAAAGTTGAAGGAGTGTGGCAAAAGGCATCAATCCCTGTGGTCTCGCATATAAGAGTCATTCAGCTCCTAAAAGCTTATCATTCGAAATGCAAAAATATCATCAAATCATTGAAAAGGTTGTCAACTGAGAAAAAAGCAGATTTCTTGCAAAAAAGCGAAATTTTGTTCGATATTTGTTCATGCAAATGCAAGATAATAAGTCAGTGCAAATGTCCCAGAGAAGTTAAGGTTCCTAAAGAAGAACACGACTTTTTGATTGATCAACGGGGTGAGAGAAAAATGCGAATCGGTGGCATTGATCGCAAGCGAACAAAATGTTTACAAAAAAAGTTTGTTCGAAAGCAAGCTTCAACAAAAATATGTCTGAAGAGCGATAACAACCCATCGAAATTGCCAGAACAAGATTTAATGTTATCAACAAGTAATGATTCTGATAGTAGTGTTTTATTTTCTTAAAAGCTACAAAAAAATATAGAAGAGCCATTACCTTCTACCTCAAGAATAACAGAAAATAAAAAATGCGTGAAAACTTTACCGGTATTGTCGCAAATATGTGACCGTTATGGAGTATCCGACAGAGCTGGTGCTGCGATTGCTTCTGCAGTTTTACACGAAGTTTCATCAGATATCGTTATAGATAAATCAAAACTGCGAAGAGAGAGAAGGAAAACACGTGACACGCTTATGAACAATCAAGCGTCTTTAAACTTGCCTGCTTTATATTTTGATGGGCGAAAAGATAAAACTCTGAAGATAGTCAAAAAGGGAGCCAAAAGTTATAAGCAAGTAATTATTGAAGAACACGTATCTGTAATTAAAGAACCGGAGTCTATTTATGTAGGATATGTGACGCCTTTACAAGGAACTGCAAAGTCCATTGAGATGTCAATAAACGATCTTCTTTTCGCCAAAAATATTAGTACTGTTGACCTCCTGGCTATTGGATGCGATGGAACAGTAACAAATACGGGTAAATTTAGTGGTGTTATAAGGCTATTTGAAAAAAGACTTCAGAGACCTTTGCAATGGATTATTTGCATGCTTCATTTAAATGAACTGCCTTTGAGGCATTTGTTTGATAGTAAACGCGATTTTTCTTATAAAAATTTTACAAGTTAATATGTGTCTTTCGTAAAATAATTGTTATGTTTCAATAGTATTTAAAGTAATTTCTAATAAAGAACTAAGCCTTAGTAATACGTGTATTTTTTTTTCAAAAACGTATAGCATGCGCGGGCTGTAGATATATGTTTAATTATCCGTTTTTTAGCTAAAACTACTTTTTATAGTACACTACAACATAATATTACTATTAGAATTTGATTCATCAACTTTTTTTTTTCTCCATACTAGAGTGACCCACCACCCACCCTAATATACATCCAATAATGTACGGCCAATATTGCACAACCCGATAATTCGAAGCCATAAATGGATTGCTCGCTTCGCTCGCTTAGCTCCCATCCACCATCCCCTTCTAACCTTATCTAACCGAGTCGGGGTGCCCTGAACTCCCGTGCTCGCTTCGCTCGCACCCGCCTATGACTTGGCATGCACTGTGGATTGGCTTCGTTTTATCGGGCTGTATATTATTGGTTGGACTTTATCAGTACAGGCGATAATTCGAATTATTGGCTGTGAAATATCAGCCCGTACAGATTTTGTTCAGTCGATATTGCACATCCAGGAAAGCACGGACGATAATTCAAGTACAATGTACTTGAATTATTGGGCTGTACGATATTGGCTTTGAAAGATCGGGCCGGCCTTTATCATGGTCGTACATTATCGGATCCCTACATTCCCTGCGTTCTGAGACGCGCTGAAGTCGATTAAAGTACCCGTAATCGCGTTCCGAATCACTGTCAGCCATACATTTTTTTTGCTTTTCTGATCGCTGACAGCGCTGAAAGTCTGATTCGGAATGCGCCCTTTATCGGCTCCCGTCGTTCTTTCTTTGGCCGCGTTCTGATTCACGCTTAAATCACTTTCGAATCAAACTGTCAGCGCCGTCAGCGATCAGATTGTATGGGTTTCGCCTGCTGACAGTAAGGTAAGGCTCAAATCACACCGAAATGGCAGCGGCTGGCAGCAACGCTTTAATGACAAAGCATTATGAAATTTATTTGCAGTGAAGTAGGTACAAACTGCTCGTGGCCGTTTTATGTTTATTTTTTGGAAATTTTTATATACCTATAATAATATATATAAAAATATTTCCAAAAAATAAACATAAACACTCGCACTTAACGTCGCACTTCGCATTTAACTTAAAATTAACTAAATCGTGCTTGTCCAAACGTGTCAAGTGACAGGCCACGCCCACCAACTTACCCGAAAAATAGAAAAAGTTCTAATCTACTTGTTTACTTGCACACTAAATTTTAACTTTTAACTTACTATTAAATTCGCTGTTTACACGTATTAAGTTGCTTAAAATTTAGTTAACTACCAAACAACTTAATACGTGTAAACCAGCCATAACCGCTAAAATCTATTTCAGCGCGTCTCGGAACGTAAGGTTCCTTTCTTTGGGCGCATTCCGAATCAGACTTTCAGCACCGTCAGCGATCAGAAAAGCAAAAAAATGTATGGCTGACTGACAGTGATTCGGAACGCGATTACGGGTACTTTAATCAATTTCAGCGCGTCTCGGAACGCAGGGTTTCTCTCCGCCACTTGTTTGTGCCGCGCGCGTTTCTTCGTTATCAGAAGAAAAACAATTCATTACGAGATAAATAAGTGTATAACTGGTCAGAGTGTCGCCACTATCTACAAGCAAAGATAACACTGTATCGTAATCAGAGTATCATATTTTACTTCGTGTCCAAATACAACCGGCACTCCCGCCGTCATCGGTAAACTTTGTCAAACATCAGATTGGAACTTTCTGGTTAAATATGTTAAAGGTATGTAAGTTTTTATTTTACCGAAGATCTAATCTAAAAACCCTAGACTAAAACTATCTTACGAACGGATGTGCTTTGTGTAACCTGTGCTAATAGCTTGCCTCTACCTAATGCCGCTGTTCAAGATCTCTACATGCTTGTTGAAATAAGAATAGGACGGGCTCTTCGTTAACTTCATGCATTTTTTTACTGGGCACTGAGCTAAGAAAAAATACTTTTAATTAATACTAAGTTATTGCCCTTCAGTCACTTTTTGGATACAACATTACTTACATACTTACAATTAGTTTTAATATTTTCATAATTTAGTTATGGTTTATTTTCTTACTTATCACAATAAAATTAATGTAGGAGAATAACTAAATCTACTCAAATTACTTTTTTACCTACATGATGTTGATTGTAAATAAATTATTTTACATTAACCTATAAATACTCAATTCTAACATGTTTGTAGAAATAGAGTCTGCTGGCAAACTTTACACAATTTAGAATTTATTATCATAAATCAAACCAAAATAACTGGCCAAGCATGTGTCTGGCCATGCAAAGTGTAGGGTTCCATAGTTGTCCAATAGTGTTTAGGTACCTGTTTACAACCGTTAACATACATCAATATATTTTTCTATGATATTTGTACCAATTTATTTACTTGTACAAATACATTTTATAAGTTAATCTATTATTCAATAACCTGTAAAGCCTACTTGATGTTGATAGTTTTCCTTTTAAATTCATACACTACTACCGTGATTTTTTACACATTTCCAAATAATACGGTTTCGCTGGTAGGCAGACTTAACTCTAACAAAAATAACCGTGTGTGGAACCGTGTTTTGCTGCCAAAGTTTCAGAGACTTGAGTCGAACCGCCGTTGTTGCAGCCTCCTGCCTTATGATCAGATGTAAAGGCGATAGTCTTAACATGGCTTCTATGGCTGCAGTGGGGGTCGTTCTCATGCAGCCGGTGATCGCCGTGCTAGTCTCTGAAACTTCTGCAGTTTGTTGATGGCTGTGGTGAGTTTGCATCTGGTTCACCAGATTACTGCACCGTAGCAGAGCATGGGTCTGATTACCATTTTGTAGAGCCACAGAATGATCTTCGGCGATAGACCCCATCGCTTACCTATTGTATTGTATTTTAAAATGATAGATTTGATAGTTGGAACGAAGTAATTTATTCCAAAATAAATGATAAAATATTCGTTAAAGTAATTGGTCAACTCCACGGTGAATTCCTTAGTCCTTTGATAACAGTTTTTCGTAGAGTAGTCATGATCCCTGATCGGATAATCAATGAGCATTCTATGATTGCTATTAAACTCGTTCCAAAGCACTTCCAATGTAGTTATCCTGCGTTGAATGCCAGAATGAGTCCTGCGTTATGGCCCATCCATTCCAAAATTTATGAGATTCTTTTCAATTGAATCCATAAGCTGGTACTGCTTTGCTACGATTTTTTCCATCTTGATTGATAGATGCTGTGCTGATTGATAACAAGTAAATATAGGGTATTAAGGCACTTTTGTTAATCTCGTAGGTATGTGCGCCTTCTCAATCTAACCGGTGAGACCCGCTGGTGGGAGGCCGGACGACCGATTCGCTACCAAACTAGAAAAAACAAAATTACAGTACCTATAAGTAGTAGTTGCTGATGATCTCAATGCTGCTCTGTTGATGATGATGAAACGTTCGTCACTAAAAGTTCCACGTTTCACATTTAGTTTTTGATTGCTTGCTAGTTCAACCTCACACGACGTAGTAACACGACGAAACCGACGAAAATACAACGCACACGCGAGGCCCAAGGTTCGAAGGACCATAAAGTTGTACGGTGCTTCCGTGCAGACTTTAAAATGATAGATTTGATAGTTGAAACGAAGTAATTTATTCCAAAATAAATGATAAAATGATGCGAGTACACGTAATGATTGTTTATAGTGAACTGATGAGTCGATGACCTAAATACAGCGATTTGAAGTAAAATGCTAAGACGGCGTAAAGTAAATGTATGACGGTTGTTAAACCGTACACCTATCATCCTGCGGCACTGCCAAAAGACAACCCTAGCCCTGTTTATCTTCTTGTCATTGTGGTTACCCCAATTCAACTTGTTGTCAAGAATTACCCCTAGATAGCCTCTGAGGTAAAGACCTCAGAGGAGAGTTGGAGTTGTGCGCCGAACAATTTAGGTAGCCAATAGTTACCCAGTGCTCGTTTTAGAGTGAACATTACTAGTTCCATTTTGGAGGGATTCACGGAAAGGTTGTACTCAGTGCACCATCTCTCCACGATACGAAGAGCCGCCTGAGTAAGGTCACATACCAGACCTGCCGAGTTGCCTCTAATTAGTATGGTAAGATCATCAGCGTAACCTTTGCTTTCAGCTTTATTAATAGGTCGTTGATGACAAGGTTCCACAGAAGGAGAGATAGTACCCCTCTCTGTGGGCAGCCTCTGGCGACGACTGCTGCCGAATCCTCCTCGCCGATCTTACCGTTAGTTTGCTTAGCATGTTTGTAATCCAGTCATTAATTATGGTGCTGGCGCCGTGCCTTACCAGCGCGTCACCAGTGCTGGAGAAGTTTGTTCTGTCGAAAGCTCCCACTATGTCAATGAAGGTGCCTAGACAGATGCTCTTGTCCCTGATAGCTTCTTCTATGCGACAGACCACCAGGTGTAGCGCCGACTCTGTGGATTTACCTGCAGTGTAGGCGTGTTGGTTAGCATGCAAGGCATGCATGGACATGTGTATGAGCGCATGGTCCCGGAGCTCCCTCTCGCATAACCGCTCCAGCAGGAACGAGGTTAGACTGATGGGTCTAAAGGATTTAGCATTGGTGTAGTCTCCTCTGCCTGGTTTTGGAATAAAAATTACTTTTACATCTCTCCAGGCTTTAGGAATGTATCTGTGCGCCAAGCAAGCCCTAAAGATAGGCAGCAGATTGTCCAGTAGCATATCCCCGTCCCACTAGAGTAGAGCCGGGAAGACGCCATCAGGTCCCGCCGCCTTAAAGGGTTCGAAACTGTTTATGGCCCACCTTAGTTTGTCCAGGGAGACTACTGTCATCTTGGTACTTCGTGATCGTCAGACACGAAGAGCTTACCTCCAAGATTGAAGAGGCCCCGGCCCTGACCCATGGCTCTTGAATCAGGGCAATGGCCGAATTGCTAACCTCCAACCACTTACGCATCTGAGCCGTCGCGGTTTCCGAGTGTTGGAGGTTAGACTGCAGCACTTTAAGAGCTGTAGGGGTCGCCATTGCTAGGCGGTTCCTCCCCCTCGCTCAAAAACAGCCCCGCCAGCATTTTGTCCGTTTCCTCACCAACGATCACTTGGGAGTTTAGAGGCCAATTGCCCAACAGCTCCTCCTCGCTCAGTAGATTGGCGACAGGCCATGGCGATGCACAAGCCCCCTCCTCCCTCTGGTTTGGGAAGTCTTGAGCGGCACTGGTACCGACGCTGGTGCTAGGCATCTGCATACCCGTGACCCTCAGCCCCGCGGACCCCACTCCCTGGCCGGATGGAGATTCGTAGAATCTGCCACCCGGACCCTGGAACTTGAGGTACACGGTACCAAAGCCACAGGCAAGACGCCGCTCATTTTTAATTATTGGTTGCTACCAACCTCTCAGGGATGGAGACGACCATGAACCACCCATTGTGTTGTTTAACGGCGGAAAGCGTGGTCCATTTGTCACATTCCACCCATTTGTTCTGCAAAATCAGCGCTTTGCCGGTCTCTCCCGTGCATCCCACACCTTACTCGCCTTGGGAGCTCAGAGAACCTTTTGACGGCTAAGGCTTCGCCAGATGCTGTGACGATGCCACAGACTAGGCCCTTGAGCCAGTCCGCCGTCCTTTGGTTCGCGCACCAAAGCTTCAGGAAGCCCTCCTCAAAGGTGGGCTTACCCCTGAAGACAGATCCCCACGGATTTTCGGGGGCCCTCATATCCGCCTCGCGCATCAGTCCGCGGTGCAGGGAACGCATGATGTCGTCCGTCGTCTCCTTGGACAAGGTGCCCGAGGCCGCAGCCATGATCGCCACCCCTAGATCGGGCCTAGTAACCTTGGCGTAGGTGGTGGTGGTTCGGGCGGGTGGCTGCAGATGCTGCCTTTTGGAGACGCCCTGTTGTGGAGGTTCGCTCTCATCAGGGCGGTCACTCCTGGCGGCATTCCGGTCCTTCTTCCGAACCCGCAGAACCGATCTCTGCATACTGCATCTAAGATGCGGACAGACAGACAAATGAACACGCCAAAACTATAAGGGTTCCTTTTTGACCTCTGAACCCTAAAAAGAGCTTTGTACGGTGTTACCTACTGAACTACTTTTGCTTTGATTTTCCATAAACTATCTTCCATAAATTTAATATAAAGAAACTTTGAATTTAAGTTATGTTATGATAAAGTAGGTATTTTATTTTGCAAGCTGAATAATATTATTTGTCTTGCAGGGTTTAGTTGGGTTAGTAACTGGCGGTGCGTCTGGCCTCGGCCGAGCTACTGCGGAGCAAATACTGAAGCAAGGAGGGAAGGTCATCATCTGCGACCTGCCGTCCAGCAAGGGACAAGAAACTGCTAAACAACTTGGTGAAAATGCTGCGTTTGTACCAACCAATGTAAATATTGGTTACTAAAGTTTTAATAAGAATAATACATTTTACTGTAATAAAATTTTTGAATTTAGTAAATAAAATGAAAACATTTTCCATATTTTTACATAGTTTGCTTTAAAATGAAAACAATAAAAGTTATGCGCGTTTGTATCACTATAAAAAGTCACAGCTAGTAAAAAGACATTATAAAATGTGAATTTTTTAAAGGGTGAAGAAAAATAAGCTGTGTGAATGTGACTTATAGTATTATTAGATTTATTTAAAAACTTCCATTCCATTTTCAGATAACTTCAGAACAAGATGTAAAGAATGCTTTGCAGGCTACTAAAGATAAATTTGGTCGGCTGGACGTAGCAGTAAATTGTGCTGGGATTGCTACTGCCTCCCGCACTTACAATTTTAAAAAGGACCAGCCCTTTGACCTGAAATCTTTTCAGAAAACGATAGAGGTAAATTTGTTAAAATGTTATGATAATAATTCTTTATTTAATATTGTGTAAGGATTTTGATATGATTATTTCCTTTTGTACATTATAGGTAAACCTTATTGGCACCTTTAACGTAATAAGGTTAGCAGCTGGATTGATAGGAAAAAATGCTCCAGATGCAGACGGCCAACGCGGAATCATTGTAAATACAGCCAGCATCGCAGCTTATGATGGACAGGTAGATGTCTTGCTTTGAGGCTCTTCAGACCATTGTTTTAAGTTCTCAATCGAATCACACTGTGAAGAGCAATGTTTATTTTTACTTTCAACTTTCTGAAGTCAACCGTACGATCGATTGGCAGTTGAATCAACATATTGAATGCGTGTTGGATAATTAATAAAACATTTGTAAGCTCTGTATGTATGTATGTATGTATGTATGTATATATGTGAGCTCTACTAATGCATCTGAGAAGTGCTTGAAATTGAAACTATGGCCGCTACGTAGAAATGTTGAATATTTAAACTGGAACACAGTTGGTACAATTTCACATTTCTACTAGAGTTTCCCAACCATAGTTTCAGTACATTAAACTTTGCTGATACTTAATTAAACTACATCATCATCATTTTATGTGAGAAAGATGATGGACAAACTTGCATGAACTAAATAGAAGACCTAGCCCAGTACCAGTTGTTAGGACAAGAATTACACACACAGAATTCCCTTCGGCCGCATCGAAACTGAGTTTCGTAACCAGTTACGATCGAGGACTTATTCGTCCTTGTTCGGAACCAGTTTCGATTGAGGAGGTTTTCTTCCACAGTCGAAACCAGTTACGACCGAATACTTTTTACAAATTATCTTGTCTCTACAATACCTAGTCTAGCCGTAAATTATGTGTCCCTATATTTTAAATACAAATATTTCATTAGCAAGACACTAGACGAAATTTTAAATTTCTTGGTATACTTGAAAATTCTATCTACTAATTCTATATTTTTTTTAATATTTTGTCTCCTACCAGACAAAACTGCAAGGACGTATGAAATTTTATTTCATATAATAAAGTCTATTTTTCCAGTCTGGGATCCAAAATAAATAACTATCGATTATGAAATGTCAGTCATTAAAGCAATGCGTAAAGTTTTCCCGAATATTGATATCAAGGGATGCTATTATCACCTTAGGTAAGAAATAACAAAAAAATGTGTATATTTAGGAATATGTGTCAAATGTCGTTAGTGAGTAACATGAAGTTTTCAAATCATAATGATAATTTCTAAATAAAATAAAAAAAATAGGTTTCGTATTTTGTTTAATGAGCTATTTTTACCCTGTATGGAGTATGAAGGATCAAATAGATAGCCAGTATGAAGGATCAATTCGTAGAGGCTGAATGTTCGCCAGAGCCTTTTCTCGCCTATTTTGCGCGAAGGATTCCTTGAGGCGCTCAATTCCCTACTGGCTTTCTTTTTTGCTTGTAGAATAGAACTTCGGGGTATCGATCGA
Organism: Carpatolechia fugitivella; assembly: GCA_951230895.1. Classification (NCBI taxonomy): domain Eukaryota; kingdom Metazoa; phylum Arthropoda; class Insecta; order Lepidoptera; family Gelechiidae; genus Carpatolechia; species Carpatolechia fugitivella. The sequence continues at coordinate 24,567,125 of OX579645.1, read as the reverse complement.
TAAAAAAGATGGGTTGTACTTAGTTTTATTAACGAGACCCGCAGCTAGCGGAATTATTTTTCGCCTTGCCTCTACCCCAAGAGCACTAGTAACATCTAACATATTATGATGTAAAAATGCCGCTTCTCGAAGAGGAAGACAAATTGTCCGCAGCCTTGTTACTCATATCCGCTTGTACGTCGCTAGACTCCCCCCTAATTAAATTGTAATATAACTAAAAATGAAGAAAGTTATGAAAAAAAAAAGTGCATATAAGAAAATAGAGTCAAAATATCACATCCAAAATTATACGGCAAAAATATACACAATCTAGGTGAAATGATAATAGTCCCCCGTAACGTAGTGGAAGACTGCAGAAGGGGGCTTGTCTGAAATCGAGACCTCCTTGGAGCGGGTTTCCGAATGGGGTGGACAAAATCTTGTCCGCTTCAACTCTTCTAAGACGCAAGTCTGCGCGTTCACCGCTAAGAAAACCCCATTTGTCTGAGCGCCGCAGTTCCAGGGCACTCCTCTTACCATCTCCACGAGTATTGGGATTCTTGGTGTCGACATTACGAGCGAGGCCCAGTTTCGGGGTCATCTGGATGATAAAGCCAAGTTGGCTTCAAAAAAGCTTGGGGTGCTCAATAGAGCGAAGCGGTACTTCACACCGGGGCACAGACTTCTGCTTTACAAGGCTCAAGTTCGGCCCCATATGGAGTACTGCTCTCATATATGGGCTGGAGCGCCTCAATACCAACTCCTTCCACTCGACTCCATCCAACGCCGGGCAGTTCGTATTGTCGACGATCCGAAACTCACAGATGGCTTGGTCACCCTCAGTCTCCGGAGAGACGTTGGCTCTCTGTGTGTGTTCTACCGTCTGTACAATGGGGTGTTCTGATGAGCTGTTTGACTTGGTGCCACCGCGCACCGTCACGCTTTTATCACCGCACCTCTCGCGACAGGGCAGGGGTTCATCCTCACGTCCTGGATGCTTTGCATCCCAAAAATTTACGCGCGGCTCGATCCTTTTTCCCGCGTACCTGTAGGATGTGGAATAAGCTCTCCCCTGAGGTGTTTCCTTTGCGCTTTGACATGGGGTTCTTCAAAAGGCGAGTATACAGGGCTCTCAAAGGCTGGCAACGCGTTGGCAACTCCCCTGGTGTTGCAAATGTCCATGGACGACGATGACCATTTACCATCACTGTGGCTCGTCCGCTTGTTTGTTTGCTATTTAATATAAACAAAATAAAAAATAAATATTCATTTTGCGACATAATCAACAGTGTTACTGCTATCTAGACAACCTGATACCAACCCAATAAAATGTAGTAAAGCATACCTAGTACATTAAAAAAGTCGCATTCTGGAACGAAAATATTATTTCATAATTATGTAGCATGGCCAATTTGTTGACCTATTGTTATATAATATTTATACCTTAATTTAAGCCTTATTTGAACGCATTTCTCTAACATTTTAGATCGGTCAAGCCGCATACGCTGCGTCCAAAGCTGGAGTGGTGGGCATGACTCTGCCGATAGCTCGTGATTTGAGCAATCACGGCATCAGGGTTGTCACTATAGCACCAGGTAATTGAGTAATTTACGTCTTACTTTATTTGAAAGTGAAAACAGCAGAGCGGGCTAGGTACTGAAATAGTTTGTCTATGCTTATTTCCTATTCTATTTTGTGAAAGCTATGACTTTTGGTCATAGAGGGCAACAGATAAAAAGTTACTTGTAAGCATCAAAAGCAAATTTAATTATACTACCTGGGCTGATTGATAACTGGCCGAAACGACGAACTTAAAAAAATGATACGCAAAAAAAAAATATTACATTATATTTTGGCATCTTTTTGAAAATAGAACGCCAAATTTGAATTTAATCGAACTGGTGGAATTTGTTTGATAGGACGTAGAACTTTCTCTGTCGTAAATTTTCTTAACAATGGAAAGAAACGAAATTCGTGCGGTGATAAAGTTTTACGTTTTAAAACAGAAAACAGCAACCCAGATTAAAACCAAGCTAGACAGTGTTTTAGGTAATTCTGCTCCTGCATTGAGTACAATTCACACCTGGGTAACTGATTTTAAACGTGGAAGACAGAGCTGCGAAGACGCCCACAGGTCTGGCCGTCCAAATGAAGTCACGAATCCGGACATGATCAAAAAAATTCACAAAATTGTATTGATTGATCGGCGCTTGAAGTTGCGAGAGATAGCAGAGATGGTGAGCATTTCATCTGAACGCGTTTTTAATATTTTGCACCAACATTTGGGAATGAAAAAGCTTTGCGCGCGATGGGTGCCGCGTTTGCTCACTGTTGACCAAAAGCAACGTCGAGTGGACGATTCATCGGAGTGTTTGGCGCTGTTTAACCGAGATCCTAACGAGTTTTCGCGGCGTTATGTAACAGTCGATGAAACCTGGATACATCATTATACTCCCGAGACAAAAGAACAATCTAAGCAGTGGACTGAGAGCGGAAGACCTGCGCCGAAGAAAGCAAAAACGGTTTTGTCGGCCGGCAAAGTGATGGCGACTGTTTTTTGGGATGCTCGAGGGATTATTTTAGTGGATTATCTGCAAAAAGGAAAAACAATAAATGGAGAGTACTACGCAAGCTTGCTGCAAAAATTAAGTGAAGAAATCCAGAAAAAACGACCACATTTGGCCAAGAAAAAAGTTTTGTTCCACCATGACAACGCACCTGCACACACGTCAATGGTTGCAGTCACCAAACTCCATGAATTGCGGTTCGAATTGCTACCGCATCCACCCTATTCCCCGGATCTGGCCCCGTGTGACTTCCACTTATTCCCAAACCTGAAGAAATGGTTAGGTGGCCAGAGATTTTCATCAAATGAAGAAGTCATTGTTGCCGTGGACGAGTATTTTGAGGGGTTGGAGAAAACATTTTATCAAACTGGTGTAACGGCATTGGAGAAGCGCTGGACTAAATTCATCGAGGTAGAAGGAAACTACGTTGAGAAATAAATTTATTTTAAATAGATTTTTAAAGTTTTTCTTTGTCGTTTCGGAAACTTATCAATCAGCCCTCGTATAGCGTGAATGAAAAGACACGTCATTTGCTACCTCGAGTTTACACAATCCTAATTCTAGCTACTAAACCCATACTCGTAGTGTAGTTGCTCTGGAAAATTAGTTGTCTTATTTTTTAGCAGGAAGAGGTCTTTTAACTAATATAGACAGGCTAGAGAATTTATGAGGTCGCATCATACGTTTATCGAATAAGTGACACATTTTGATAGTATTGATATAATATTATCTACTTTTCATGTTGGTAGTTTTATTTTTAAATAACTAGTTCATAAAGATTGAGTTAATTTTGGTTTTAAACGTTACAGGTCTATTCCGAACACCTTTGCTGGAGATGCTACCAGAACCAGCTATTAAAGATCTAGAAGCGTCAGTACCATTCCCTTCGCGTTTGGGGAACCCTGCAGAGTTTGCCCTGCTAGTACAATGCATCATACAGAACCCAATGCTGAATGGCGAAACCATAAGGCTCGATGGCTCCCTTCGAATGCAACCTTAAACCAAATAGTAAGTTCAGTACTTGGAACATGTAGTAGATTGTTTAGTAATATTTTTTATACTAGTTAGGATGGACAGGTTCATAAATTAGTAAATAATATGTAAGTAATGTATGTACTTATATGGAGTTAATTAATTTATAAATATATTTATAATATTACATGTTGTATGTTTCAATTCCGTATTTTATTGGTTTGTAAAAAAAACTCGTCATAATTTATATTACTGTCAAAAAATATATTTAACCATGAAACTACCGAATTTACTGAAAGTAAATTTTAATTAGCGGTTGAAAACATCACGTGCAAGATGTAGGTATGAGCAATATTTCCGTAAGACGTTCTAATCCTTAAGAAATGCATATAATAAAATTTAGTAATGAATTGTAAACACAAGCTGAAATTTAAAAATAAATATAATGAAAATCTTTTAACAAAGAATAAAATCCAATAAAAAGGAACTGACTTAAAAGTTGAACGAACACTTGAACATTATAATTGTGATTATAACCGCATGCCATTTCGTCAGGTCTGCCTATGTCATTAAAATAATAAGCTCTAACAGTAGGCCAATCATCCTACCTCAAAAGATACATGGATGAGACCAAGTAGTTTTTGTGCGCTTAATTTGTAAAATTGCTAAATTACGAAAATGTAGAATTTGCAAAAGGGTGAATTCCCAAAATTTGTAAAAAGTTGAATTGCAAAAAAAAATCTTTTGTCTTTGGAGTTTCTACGAAAAATAGTATAGTTAGGCTTAGGCCTAGGGTCGTAAATGTTAATTCGTAATTATCAAAAAGAATAAATATTTTGTTTTAATCGTTCAATTAATCAGTATGTTTCGATTTATTAAGTAATTATAAGCTATAAAGGAGGGAAATTATTTTGTTTTAATTATTTTAACTCACGTTAACTTTTACAAAGCTTTTTTATTTTACTATTGGATTTGTTGTTTTAAGCTTCGTCGCATAATGCCCCCTTCTCAAAAGGATAGCAATCAAACCTCCGAAAAATAATTGAAAAACATTGACAATTACTACACATAATTATGGATATTGACCTACCTACTAACTTAACACGTAGCATTATTTTTACCCCGGGAAAGTCTTATTCCGCGGGAAAAATTTGTTTTGGATTTAATGTTCAACATTTTGGGATTTACAATACAACATTATGCAAAATCAACATTATGGTCTAGAACGTGTTAGATTTCTCTAATATTCTATCGTTTAAAAAAATTATTTAAAATGTGTAGGGAGAGTACAGAACGCGAATAAAAACGCAATAATTTAAACGAAAATATCATTTATTTCTACATAACGAGCAGCGGCGGCGGCGCGAGCTTCTGTTCACACCGCCTGCGCGTACGTGCGTCTCACAATATTTATTAATCACCAAGAAAATAAATATACTGACGATGCACGGGCGACGTTAACACCCTTAAACATGAATCCATGATGCCTTCTAAAGGTATCCTCATCGTCTTTACAATTTAAACTTAATGACACCACTAAACAATAATATTGACAAAAAAAATAAGTTTAAAGATTTAGCGACAACAATAACTAGGTACTTTAATGTATAAAAGATGAATGTGAGGTAATAACACGGTATACTAGTGATAGATTGCCGATCGCTCCACTTTAATACCTTTCAAATACCAGCAACCAACGGTCATCTATCGTATTGATAGCACAAATATTGGTTTAAAACAAACGTTTTTATTAACATTCTGCTAACAGTTTCGGGTCTTCAACTACTCGACAGTCGTCGGGATACTGTAATTTATTCGTAAATTAAAATTCTGGGCAAAGAGTATCGCGCGCGTTCTGAGCACTTGGCTTCAGAAACTAATTTTGCATACAATAGTTCACTGCCTTTTTCAAATGTTATTTTGGCTGGCAACAAAACTAGTATTCTTTAATCACAGCAAAAGAAAGGTTCCCATTGCGGTGCCAGGAGGAATTATTGTTTTTAATTCTAATATTATTTACCTAAATTTATATTTAAATAATTGAAGTACCGAACAGTATTTAAATTTGTTGTTTTAAATTAAACTCTTTTTCTGCAACAAAAAATTGGTTTTAAACGTCAAATATGAATAAGTGATGGAGCGTAATATATTTTTTCATTAATTTTGTAAGCTAATGGCAAATGTTGGTTAAAATGAAGCAACCTCTATCTAACTTCTGTTTAAAATAGTCGGGCGTACTTATAACTTAACACATAACGGGCACTGGACCGACTGCGAGGGGTGTGTTCCACGCTTAGTTCGGAGCAAAGCCTTGATGCTGGTCGTACCGAGTTTAGGATGCTCGTAGTTTGAACAAGGTCCTGTAATGCGGTGGTAACATGTTCACGAACAGCCTAGGCATGCTTACCGATTAACCTCACCTAATTATATTCGACAGTAATACATAAATCGCTGTAACATCTATGGTATCAGTAAATGATAACATTTTATCAACAGTAAAAGCGTCGACATTGTTATTTGCTATTTTATTTATTCCACATTTTAGTATTATAACAACAATTTATTTCCCGAAATGAAAACATTCGACTAAATTAAAATGTTGTTTGCTTTTCCTACTTATATGTACATTACAATAATATATATTTATATAACACGGCTCGCAAAAAATAAAGTTAGGTGCAACAGAAATAATCGGATTAGGTACTTAGGATTTTACAGCTAGTATGAACCCTTCAGGCTGACGCCTGTCGATTCGCTCAAATTCACGTCCTCACATAAACTTAACCAAGAGAATACTATACACAGACTACAGTTAAACAACATCGACTGAGATTAAATCTAACTTACCGTTAATGAACAACAAAGTGGTTAACTTACAATTTGTAACGCAATGCTCGCTAGTCACTTAGCGTTACGATTAGCTTTATTTTGGAATGTGTGCGACGCGTACGTACTCTCACCCGTAACCGATGAAACTAACTATCGGTAATGTAAGAGACGATGGCGGAGGCGCGTGTAGCGCGGTCCTCCACCGTGCTAGCTCGCTGCCATAGTTAGCTACTGAACGGATGATAGGGTAGTTACGTGACAGTGCGCGGCCGAATCTGAGCGAAGTAACAGCGCCGGCGCGGGGCGGGCGATAGCGCCCCGGCCTGCCCCGCGGCGCCGCGCCCGCCCGCGCACTTACTAAAACTAACCTCACTTATCTACAACTCAAAATGTACATTTACATAAAACACTCATCGTGTACCTTAATATTTTAAAATACTTACACTTGTAATTCATAAATATAGATTATACTTACACATATCCTAACTAAAATACAACATTACGCTGTATAATTTACAACCTAATCTTAAGACGTAAGTAGTAGTTTTTTATATATTTAATTTAAAAAGTTTTCGATAAAACAAAGATCGAAATTAAAAAGGTTTTGCAGTTTATATAGATTAATGAAGAATATTAAGAACACTGGCACCTTCACAATAAACATTCAATTGTCCAAGATGGTTAAAAATTAACTTAGTAGCTATATTGCGCTCAAGGAGTTGCACTGGTGTCGAAAGGGCGCCGTGCGCTGCCGGTAGCCAACGTTCCGGCGCCCCACTATATCTGTACTGAATTAAACCCTGCATAGGGTTGTACAATCACTTAATTAATGGCACACGACTCCGTAACCTTGCTCTTGAAAAAAATATGCATTTTAATGCTATGTTTTTGTATCACGCACGAAATATAATAAGTTACGATAATGATTGGCTGAATGAATACCTAGTTTTTTATTAGTGTTCTATTGAAATACATATAATAAGATTATTATCGCATAATAATTCGATACAAAATATTCATCAAACAGTGAAGTTATGTACATTCCTAAAATAAATGTCACTAAATATGCGACTGCCAATCACTAATATTCACTTCTATTAGAGGTAAATGTTAGAAAATATAATATTCCATTGGTATCTCTATTGACATATTTATTCATGTTGTTTATTGATTCCTAATATTAGTAAAGTGATTGATTATATTATTGTAAATAATATAATTATATATATTTAATACTGTATATTAAATTAAACGAACTAAAATTTTTACTTGTAAAAAATACTGTATAAAATGGTAACATGCATGGTTAACTGAAATCAGTAACACAAAACTAATAAAAGGAACCAAAATCATTTTTTGAACAATTAGTAGCAACTTTGATGATTTATCTTTGTATACGACGCTCTATCTATGACATGTAAAGCTGCCGTGAAAACAAAATTCTAAACGCTCTTGTCGTAATTTAACTTTACGCTGCGATACCTACTTCACTCTGCATCTTTGTAAGAGATTTATAAACCTATGCATTTCACGGCGGCGGCGGCGCGGCAAATTGGATATTAGACCAATTTTTTCGCAAAGTAAAGAGTAACGGCTGTGGCCGAGTAGCCGCCACGTTAGGTCCGCTGGCCGCACATTGATAATGATGATGTAGTAGAATGGTAACTTGGCAGAAAAACAGGGTCCAGTCCAAATTAGTTACTTCAAATTGTTGCATAAACGGTTTAAGGGGCTTCTAAACGGGCAATATTTTTCTGCAATTTGTGGCTACACTATTGGTAAGTAATTGCCCGGCCATCACAAAAAATGTTTTATTGCACCTGATGTGCGAGCAATATATGGCTGGGCCATGTGTTGCGATTTGACTGCTATAGGATGGCCCATGATGCAGACTCCTAAACGGGCTACACAAACCGGCAACACTGGCTGACGAAATCATACTTGTCGCAGCGGCTTATATTGTTTTAAAAGAAAAATCAATAAAGAAAAAGGAGAGATTGTGGATTCGATCTTACTTAAATAGGCGTGAAACTTTAGGTAATGTAAGTCAAGAAATAAGAATCGTTAAAAAATTATTTAACATCTTTAAAAGCTCCATCAATAAAAATCCAAAGAGGTCCGGATGATAAAAGATGGCAACAGTCTGGTGTTTTGGGGAGAAATGAGAAAATTCTGATGAAAATGACAAAATCGAAACGGATGGATACGAAATTTGAAAATGGACGATGAAACTGCCAGTACTAAAAAGTACTGGATTGAAGCAGACCTCTCGTCGCCTATACGCAGATAAGTGCCAAGCGGAATGGACGTTCGCTAAACCACTAATACAACCGCCATTCGATCGACCTTTTAGCACACAATGTACGCGACAACAGGTCTAGTTGCTTCTTAATGATTATACTAATATGTGACGTGCTTTACGCCTAGTGCGACATAACCAGACAACGCTGTTCTCGAATGACAAAATTATAGTTGCGCCGCCGCCGTTGCAGTGTTGTAATGCGGTATGAAAAAGTTGTTGCGAGAAAGTGTTAGCGCCGCTGAAGTTACATTATACCTAGTCAGTGATTAGTGTCAATCCTCCGTCAATAACTCGCGGGTAGAGTATAGCTTTGTTTTTTATTTAAAACTCTCGTGGAGTAAACACAAACGTTTTTATTTAAATGTCCAAATATAAACAACATTAAAAGATTGGTGTTCAAAGCAAATTTGTTCACATTCGATTGGAACGGCTATATTTTTATTTACATTGAATTAAAAGGATGCTTTATCAATCAAACCCTGGGAATGATAAATATCTCTCTAGACGAATGACATTTTTGTCCGAGATAAATGATTTTTGCTAGTCTTCAAAGTGATATTTTTTGCTTCCCACGTCGAAGTCTCAACATGTTTTACATAGCGGCGTTCCCAAATCTAACGACATTAAGTAGATAAGATACATAATAATATGGTAGATATCAAAAGTAAGAGATGTAATCTAAACTTAAAATATTATGTGAATTCAAATTGCAACATGATTTATCTGGTGATCAGTTTTATTGTATATCGCTACAAATTGTACCACAACGTTATATTAAGGAACTCAAAATTTAACTAGCGCACAAAATCCATCACAGATGGAGCTAAAATACATATTATATAACTCACGACAGCCAGCTCTCTCGTCTAGAATGGCCGGCCTATAATTGACTCGCCATTTCGCTTGAGCTGATTTTGAAAGGCGACAAGTGAACTGCCTGCTTCGAGGTACAATATTTATTATAGCTACGTTTGCGACGGGCTAAAAAGTTAATATAGCCACCTCCCGTTAAATTATCTGCGCTATATATCATTTTTTCTATTTTACAATTCGACAATATCGTTCAAGAAAAGTATTTTAGATTTGTAATATGACTAAGGAACCAACCACAAAATCGCGCGGACGTGGCCAACACTGCGTGTCAGACGCTCTCTTTATAAAATGAATGTTTGCTGCCGCTGACAAGCAGTCCAGGGTCGACATTCAGAGACCAAAACTAAGCCAAGATTGTTCTTAGAAATGTCAATGCAGAGTCCAAGTCACCTAGGGAAACTTAGACTTGCAAACGAATCTGTTTTTTGGAGCTTTATTGCTCAGCTATCGAGCATGCTAAGCTAAGATTTGGCTAAGCTTTGTCTCTGAATGTCGCCCTAAGCGTCTTATGCATCGCGGCTGCAATCCGGTCCCGGCCGTCTCCTGTAACTAGTCCCTAAGACACCCGCAATCATGCTACACGCTTATTAATTCGAGCCTAATCGTGTTTCTAATCCAAAAATATCGCGACGACCTAATAAAGTTATAGTGTTCACTGGACGGTATAGACAAAACATGGTGCAGTAATGTTGTATGTGTTACATAAAGCTTAGGTTACGGCCGTTGAGCCAGATTAATCGAAACATCACTTAACAATACCTACTCGTTGATGCGGTCACATATACATTCGCACTTGGTGCAATGACACTAAGATACTCTATAACAATATAAACATTTGCAATTAAACACAAACCATCAATCACATTTTTCGATATAACTAAAATGTTTTATAGAAATAGTTCAAGTGCTCCTGAGTAAAAGACTTAGAAACCCTTCTAACAAGCAACCCACATACATATAGATACGTAAACGTCTTTGTGTTTGTATTTTTACTATGAGTAGCGGGTTGCATGCTGTTGGGGGCAGTGTGTGACGCATTGCTATTGGGATATTTGACTACTTTTTGTTTATAATTTAAAAATGGATGTGATAGAGAGAATAGTTAATCTCATCAGAATAAATAAAAGTACATAAAGTACAAGTATCTAAGTAAATATTCAAATTAGAATCTTACAATATTAAAAAAAAATGTTTTATTAAATACGTCGTGTCTATTGATCTAAATTAACATGTAAGTTAATCATTTTTAATACACCTTGTTCGAAAATTGAACTTACGAAGGCAGTAAACTATGGAGCAAATGCGTTTTATCGCACTAGTGCGATTTTCATAACAATTTTTTTTTTCTACGGTCTATAATTATTCAGACAGGATCATTTTAATAAAAAAAAAAAATGTAATCGATTCTTACAAAAAGAAAAGCATTTCATTTCAACAAATTGTATCAAAAATATTATCAGCCAGTAATATTTTAGTAATAAAAATAATTTTGTCTCGTTTTTAACGAATCGTCCAAGTGCGAATCGTCGTAGAGGCTGAATGTTCGCGAGCCTTTTCTCCATAATTTATGCTTATAAAAAAGCAACCTATTATTGTTTTGAGGTTGGCGCAAATTTTGATAAATTTTCATTTAATTGTGTTACATTGATTGTTGTTTTTAGGCCCGGTTTTCCAATCGCTAGATAAACTAACAAATAGTGTTTATTCGACAGATAGCAAGATATTGAATTTTTCAACAGTCGGATAACTTATTTAACGAATAACTCCAATATCTGAAGAATAAATCTATCTGCCGCTTCATTTGCCAGATAACTGTACTATTCGACTGATAGTTTGAGGCATGACGTTTATGACAAACAATTTTCAAAAAAATCTTGAAACTGGCACAAAGTTCTACTAGTGCCATAAGAAAAAAAGAAGAAGTAAATAATAGAATTGACATGACACTGTTGACAGAAAATGGGCAGAAAAGTCTGTCTTGCTCTAACGTTAGTCTAAGCAATATATTTTTTTCACCTCTGAAGATTGCGTCAGATAGTTATCAATGGAATAAATAACGATTGAAAAATGGGAGAACAATTATTCGTCCGATAAACAGTCATATAACTTTGTTCGTTAGATAGTTATTACATCATTTATCTAAGGATTGAAAAACCGGCCCTAAGAGTGATAAACTGTTGATATTTAATGATAAATATGAATAGTACAGCATCTGAAACTGCGCGCGATATAATAAAGGTTAGTTTTACAACTTTTACATGAACAATTTCATAGCTTTTGTAGGGTACCTTTCTGAACAATTTAATTTTAACTATTTATTATCTGTTTTCTCACAAGTGTATTGAAAAACGTCGTACAACACATCTTAGGTTTTATAACAAACTCGTGACATTATAAATCTCGCCTACGGCTCGGGCTTACAAAAGTCACCTCGTTTGTAATTTGCCACCTACGATTCTCGTATCATAATTACATATTTACCATTAAAGAAATAGTCAAATACCCTATCCGGCGGTCGTCACATGTCATGATGTTATGAAATGTAACCGTGTGCACTCATTCCTCAAGAGCACTCTAACAAAAACGTTCTCAAATCAAATTTGTAACGTGTTATATTGGTACGTCTCTTATATATAATTACAAGATATAATTTATTTCCACTTTTAAAGTTGATCATTAAATTTGATTACGTACGCTACTATATTTTATTTATGTTAGAAAAATACGAAATCATGTACTTTCAGTTAACATATTATATATGTTAATAAAGAACAATATGTTTTATAAAAATACTTTTATCTTCCTCGACCACGAGTCGGTAGACGCTAGTACCCATATATTTTTAAAAATCTAAGATTTTTAAGGCTTCTTGCACGTATGTTGTCTCTATTTTACATAATTACATTTAAGTAGAATAAATCACTGTAAATGTGCTTTTATGATATTTACAAGTATAGATTGGTTTGTACTGGTATGGCCTATAAACAATTTTAATTACAACATTTAGATAAACATCTTTATAGGACAACTGTAAAATTTTAAATATTACTTCAATGTGAATAATTGTTTGATATATATAATAGATGAACATTATTTTACTTTAAAAATATTAACTGTCGATAAAATCTGAAATGTTTCAAGCTGAAGCCCTCATGTCCTCTAGTCAACAAACAAAACACATTCACGCCTGGGAACAGTAGCTACATAATTACAGAAACATAATTCTAACATCGGTAAGAACATTCGACAGCAACATGATTTAGAATCTTATAAGAGAATCGTATAATAAGTAACGTCGAACGATAGGACGCTCTAAAATAAGGTACTGCAATAAACTAACAATTTAATATTATTACACATATCATTTCAACTAACATTAAAACGGTTTTCATCAAATTTCTTCGTTTATAATCACAGACGCTTTCCTAAAATATGTATTGTAATATTTCCCTTTGCCACGCACCGGAATTAAGAGAACCTAGTTTACAATAATGTACTTAATTTTGATGTTAAGACTGCTAAATAAATTAACATAGCTACACAAAACTGGTGTATAATATTTTTGTATATTATGTTACAGAGATAAGGTAGATAAATATTTGTTTTATCTGTACTCGGACTAGGCACGCTCGGCCCTGCTAGCCGGCGCTCGGCGCAATAACTTATTAAATTTAATCACACACCAAGTTAAACTAAAGCTAATTTATAAGTAATATTTGTTGTATAATATGCTAGATGACAGGCGTCGCGTCGGGCAGGAAGCGCTCGGCGCATGTTCCGTGATCGTGTTCGCCTCTCTGTGCTCCTTCACTGGCACTTCAAGATCTGGAAATAATACCAAGAATTATATTATCCTTTCTTCTTGTAGAGCTTTGCATAATATGTATTAGCAGGCAATTGAAAGAGCACAAAGACAACATTTAACATTCAACATTTTTTTTATTTAGTAGAACATTTTGAAAATAATCTATAAATTCATGAGAATATGCAGGAATAACTTAAATACTTAAATTTATAAATTTTGTTTCTTCTTGCGAATAAAGCATAGGTACCAACAAAAAAGACAAACTAAATATTATAACTATTACATAAAACGCGAATACTTTTAGCTTATTTACAGCAATTTTCAATATGTTATTATTAATAATGAGATGAGACGGTATGGCGCGTCAAATATTTTAAGAATTTACAAAACACGCGTCTGTGTCTTAGTTCTAAATATTCTTAGAATATTAGATAATCTACATAAATCTTATAAATAATTCTCAAAATGTTTTGACATTAACATCAGGACCTAATCAATGCGTAACAAAATGACGGGAAAATTTTATTCTGATTTCTGGTTTGCAGGATTCCAAGCGAAAGTAAACAACAACACTAGTTGTTCATTAAGGCCATAACTACTAAGTTTAGGCACTCATATAAGCTTAGTTCATAATAAGTTCAATATAAGCTTAAACTTCATTTCTTAACGTCTACCTATAAAATGGCCTTATATTGCAACAAAATATAAATATATTGGTAGAAGTATATAATAACTAAGCGCACATTGAAAATAGATTAAGATAAAACAACTTCAAACAACAACAAAAGCTTTCTGTTTTGTACCCCGATCCAATTCAAAACTAACCCAAAGGTTCGCTAGTAGTGTTTTTTTATATTCAAGGCTTGATATTGCCTCTTTGTTATTTCTATTAGTTAGCTTATGTACAGAACTGATATATTGGTTTAGTATAATTAGAGTAAAATAATATACATTTTAAAATTATTTAGGATTGTGCTACAAATGCCCTAAAAGCTTTACTCTAAGATTGTGACACAATACTGAAATAGTTTCCAGACCTCTATTTCTCAATAAGCTAATGCAAGCAAAGTATATTATTCAATCTACATAAAATAATCTCACTGTGCTGTAATAAAGTGCAATGCGAATAGTGGAATCAAGGTACAAAATGAGAATGCTTACTCTAAATAGGAGAATGCGGCTCAATCGTGTCGCTTGGCAGGAAACCGCACCTGACACATATACACACAATTTGTATAACCATTCCGTTTTTATTTATTTTGTACTTAACTATTGTGTTCTTAAAAATAAGTGCTTTAGTTTTCTACCAAGCATTAAATTGAGTTTGATTAGATAAATGAATGAAGACGTGCTCTTTATAAAAATAAATAAAGGTTTAGATATGCCTTAGCTTAGCAGCTCAACGAAAATGTTTGCAAGTTGTTCATATTATAAAAATATTGAAATTTTATAAATATTTACTCGACATACATAAATAAACTACTTAACAGCAGATTTCAATTTATAATGTCGAAAAACTAACTTTGCTACGAACTTTTCAACGTTTCTGCGTAGCGGATTCAATAACTCTCGTTTAGCTACTGTTGACGTCATCAGTATGGGATGACATCAGCGTCAACAGTAAATCTATTCGCTACGGACGCTGCGGACCACGTAGTCGTGACGCTTCATTGACATCCGCATGGCCCGCTCGCGAACATTGGCGCAATCGAATGTCCGATCGAACTACGAGTTCGCAGCAAGCGGCGCGGATGAGTAGATAAGCGAGAGTTTATAAAATTTCAAAATTAGTCAGTAAAATTTTCGCATTTTCTAATTCAATGGCGAAAATAACTTTAATCCCAAAATCAAATAGCTACTTGCAAACGCGAAAGATCATTCATGTCGATACTTTTATTTCTTTGAATGATCATAATGTTTCCTTTTGAACTTATCTACCTAGGTAATAGAAACAACTAACACCTAGAACAAATAATAAACGGAAAGCATATTTCAGTAGTAAGCGCTTATGGTACTCGTTTACATTGTTGTTCCACGTTTATAGTCAGTAGCTGAATGCAACCATAATAGTGCCGTGCCCGGTGAAATGTTATTTAGAACCTTTTACCCTTAAAGTATACACATCAAAACAAAGCAAATAATATAACTATCTATCGTAGGCGTGGCAGCCTGCAGTTTGATATTGATTCACCCGATTGTTCGAAATGGAAGATAATTTCGTGTAATAATTAGGTATAAATCAGAAAAAGATTTGATTTGATGATTCTGTGGGATCCGGTCACCTTCCCTGAACGGCCACACTCCCATTGCTTGCGAATGCACTTTCATCCAAAGTTACAAAATGTTATAACAGAGGCCTTTGACGGCTCAATAACTGGACACCAAGGTCCGTGAGATCAGTCGTCGACCAAACCCACACAGTAATAATTTATGATGGTGAGTGCGGCTTTTTTCTGTTTATCTAACTACCTATATATGAAATAGGGAACATGCACATTTTTTTTAAATTCATTAATAGAAATATTTCAAGTTCCAGATAAACACACAAAAAATATTTTTCCAAATATCTTGCTCAGAAACAAAGTTATAAGGCTTCAAAGTTGATGGTTAGACAGAGAGGTCCGACGACACATGTGACGTCATATGTGTCGCGGGCCATACATCCGCCATAGAAAATTTTGTTTTCGTAGAGGGACAGATATATTTGTTTAATAATGTTGTATCTAGTTTGTTTTTCGATCAATTTCGATTCTGTTTTGACTGTCAGTATTCTATTTTTGTATACTTTCAGATGAACTATGAAAAAAATCTAATATTTTTTTATGCATGTTCCCTATACACAAAAGACCCTAATCCTTGGACTAAAAAATCGTGTACGGTTAAGGACGATTACTTTTACTTTAAAATTTTGATGTGTGTACTTCACCATCCACCACGAATGACCACGATGCGTAGCTGGGACAAACATCAACAGTCTTAAGTGTTATCTTAAGGGGTCGCTTTCATTATATTTTTAATTAGACTGGTCAGTCATAACTTGTTCTAATATAAAGGTACTTAAGACATTTTACCTAACTTGTAGAACATATTAAACCTTGCATCGTAAAGTACAATACATAAGTGTATTTATTTTTAGTGAAAGTGACTCATTTTAGTTTTTTACATTTTATGTCTCAGTGCATTTGACGACACGACAACTTCTTACAGCGATGCAGTCGCAACATATCGGGGCAAGGTATTTCATGTCTTACAAATTTAATTTCATGTAAAATGTTGTCATGTTTAAACTGTTATTTTTTTGTAAAACATGTGTTGGTGTCTTAGTTTTATATGACGATTAATAATACTGCATTCAGATAGACTCATCATCAAATCTGCCCAATCTGTCAAAAGTGAGTAAATTATAAATTCTTCTGATAATTCTTTTTTTTATCTTCAAAATAATAATTCGTTATATAGATAATATGAAATAACAGAGCGGGCTGAAATGACAAACGCAAATACTTTTACTTAAAATTAGCAAATGATGAAAAAAATAATTAAGTCCACTAGCTGGTTAAGTGAAGAGAACTCGGGTCGAAGGAAGAAAAACAACTATTCAAAGTATATTTTAATGCAAATAATTACTTTTTAAAAAGTATTATAAAATATGTGTAGTACATATTATGTGCGTTCACTTTTCTCTCTTCGACCATCTTCGCAAACCGTGCAAATTCGTATTTATATGTTTAGTGGCATTAAACAATGATGGATTTAAAATTTCCAAATGATTTAGGGTAACATACAATCTGTCTAGAGTTGACGTATGCTCGGCACTCCGGTTAACCATTTCGCCTCCGTTCGGCCTAGAACGAGATACACAATGTTGCACTAATCTGCTCAACCAAATTTTGAATAGGTCAATAGGTCCCAAATTTGATCTTGAAGTCTTGAAGTTAAATTATGTGTACTTGTCTAATCTTTTGATCCGTTATTTCAGCACTTGATCCTAAGTACATTAATTTGTGTAAGCTTTTCAAACTCTCAGCGAGTCTCAGCGATGTCTTGAAATAATCTGTGTTTGCTTTATAGGTTTAATCTTTTTGTAATTAAGTAACGATAATACTATGACCCATCTGTACTCACTTGCGTTTAGCATGCAGCATCTCCATCAGGAGGGTTTGTGTGGGCGCCTGGCCGGCGCAATGTCGCTGATAAAGATTTTCTTCGCCCCTAGCCGCAAGCGCGTGTATTTCCGGAACCACCATCACTAGCTTGCCGAACTTTTCCTAGAAATTAAAGAAATAGCTATTTTATAAGGCTTATTATTTTCCAGGTGACTAACTGTTTGCAACTTATAATATAACTTGGTAGCGATTAATTACCTATTTTGGCGACAAATATATTAAATAAACTTTAAAAATAAGGTGTTATAAAAACAAAAAAATGGCAGCTGCGTTAAAGTAGCGAATAAATTACACAAGCTAGTTAAAATAATAGGCGAGGACCTGTTAGTAATGACTTGGCGCCTAATATTTTTTGCGGTGTGGCATAGATCGTATATTATCAACTTTTACGTGTCATTTAAAAAACACTTTTGGAATCTTATTTGCGGGCAGCTCTAAATTTTAAAACGAGTATAATAAAAAAGAAGTAGGAGTTCATTATTACTACTTTAAAATCGTAATTTAATGAAAACGGTGAAAGGAAGTAAATCGCAGGAAACTTCGTGGAATGTTGTTGTAGCTGCAATTTTAGTTTTGTAAAATTTAATGTTGATTTTAGTTAAAAATTGAGTGAAAACTTTGGAAGTGTATATGTTATCTGATGAAAACTATTCTTCACTTTTATCGGATTTTATTAATAATTCACGACTGTTTTATGTAAAAGTAATAAAACAAAGATTGGGTTCTTGATCAGTATCTGTTGCTAAATCTGAAAAATGTGCTAATTAAAAAAATCTACCAGAAGTCGTTTTATAAAAGTAATCATATTTCCCAAAAGTACAGTGCAATTATTTAAGAAAGAAATATTATATTAGCGGTCCGCCCGCGGCTACGCCCGCGTTATGTAAGATTTTCCCGTGGGATTAGGACTTATTCCCGTAAAAAGTGTCCTTTGTGTTAATCCAGGTTACAAACTATCTCCATTCCAAATTTCATCCAAATCCGCTGAGTACTTTAAGCGCGAAACATCTAAACATCCACACATCCAAACATCTAAACGCCTCAACATCTAAACATCCAGACATCCAAACATCTAACGGTAATCGTACGGTAATGCGATTTACCGAACAAGTGTGAATTTCTTTTTTTTTAATCTCTACAAGTTCTAACAGAAATATTTCCAGCCAGGAACATTGGAATATCAAAAAATTAATTGAAGCGATTCTTACAAAGAAAAAAGCATTTATATTTTTTCAATACACCTTGCTCGAAAATTGAACTTAAGAAGGCAGTAATCTGTGCGGTAAATGCGTTTTACCGCACTAGTGCGATTTTATTACAATTTTTTTTAAATTTTTACGGTGTTCAAAATTATTATTCAGCCAGAATCATTTTGACAATAGAAAATATTTAAATCGATTTAAACAAAGAGAAAAGTATTTATATTTTTTTATTTCAACAAATTGCATCAAAAATAATTGCATCCAAAATATTACCAGCCAGTAATATTTTAATTAGAAAAATAAAATTATCTCGATTTAACAAGAATCAATTCGTAGAGGCTGAATGTTCGCCAGAGCCTGTTCTCCGTAATTATGCTTATAAAAAAGAACCATACTATTGTTTTGTGGTTGGCGCCAAGTTTGTAAAATTTTCATTTAATTATTTTACATTGAATGTTGTTTTGAATGATTAAGTGTTGATATTTAATGATAAATGTGAATATTAAGGATACTCAAAATGCGCGCGATATAATAAAGGTTAGTTTTTACAACTTCTACATGATCAATTTTACCTGTACTATGATCGCTTTTGTAGGGTACTATGTACCTTTCTTAACCATTTCAATTTAATTATTTACTATCAGTTTTCTCTCAAGTGTTTGAAAAACGTCGTACAACACACGGATCTTAGGTTTTACAACAAACTCGTGAAATTATAAACCCTCGCCTACGGCATTTTTTTTTCGTTGAAACTCACTTTTGGATCCCAGATGAATATTTTTGGCGTTGGAACCCACAAAATATTATTATGTACTTACGTTGGATCCCACATTTTAAAAACGCAAGAGTATTACGTTTTATTGTTGTTGAATCCCAAAAACGATTTCCGTGTAAATGCTTAAAAAATTAAATGCGGGTACTTTTAAGGTGAGGCCCTATTTGAAAAATCGTTCTTGGGCTCCTTTTTAACTCGCGTATTTTCCAACGAAAATAAATCGTCTGCGGCTCGGGCTTACAAAAATCAGCTCGTTTGTAATTTGCCACCTACGATCCTTGTATCGTAATGTACTATTTTATTTCAACAAATTATGTATGAAAAATATTATCAGCCAGTATAATTATAATAATAAAAATATCTCAATTTTAACAAAGAATCGATTCATGATAATCCAATGTCGTAGAGGCTGAATGTTCGCGAGTGCCTTTTTTCAATAATTTCGCTTTTAGAAAGGAAACCAATTTTTAGTACGAGATTGGCGCAAATTTTGTAGTATTTACATTGTTTTTAATGTTGCGTTACCTGTTTTCTCACAAGTGTATTGAAAAAGGTACAACACACGGATGTTATGTTTTATAAGAAACTCGTGACATTATAAACCCTCACCTACGGCTCGGGCTTACAAGAGTAAACTCGTTTATAATTTACCACCTACGATCCTTGTATCGTAATGTACTATTATTACCTTTTACTTATTACGCTGCTCCTTATTAGCTGCCAACCCATTATGTATGGTACCCACTCTATTTATTTTTTAAACCCATATTTATAATACTTTGTCGCCGCAATAAATACATGCATATTAATAAGACTCTCCCTATGTAGACGATAGAGCATGAGAAGCCTTATGGCGCCTTACCTGTATCGTAGGATAGCATGTAAGTGTGTAGTCAAGTAGCGCAGCTTGCACTGTTTGATAGCCATCACGGACGCACTTCACATTCACGATGCCCCGAACTTCTGAAATCCCAAGTGATTTCTTCAAAAATATTAAACATGCCATTATTAAATTAGTTATAAATAAAATAAATTAGGTTAGTTAAACATGTAGTTTCAATCAAGATAAAATACAAACAAAAAAGACAAAACAAAAAAATCCATTCGCAAAAGTAGCTAACTTATTGTAATAAATAATATAAAAACATCATAACAGCCCCTATATCTATGTATTTTAAAAATAATGAAAAGTGATGTTTTATACTAACCGGGGTTTAGCAGAAGCAAGAATTTAACACAAATGTAGTCCGGTACGTCAAATTTGAGTTCGGCTAGTTTATTCTGAAGTTCATTGAAGTGGTCTGCCAGGGATGGAACGCCAAGCAACCCCAGACAAAGCAGGTCGAATTTCTGGCCGTTATGAAGCGTGGTTTCATCTGGCAGCCCATTGTGCATTCGCTGATGAAGGTGGTCTAGTACCAACATGTCGGACCATGAATGCTGTAGAAGTTTCATCTGATCATCAACCTGCAACAAACATCAGCGATATTGCTACACGAGCAGAACGCAATGGACCTTTACAGGCGATGTGTATTGGGAATAAGTATTTAATGTAGCCATCTCGAACGCGTCAGAAAATAACGAGTAACGAAGCAATTTTAGCAAAGAAAATATTGTAACAAGATGTTAGTATAATTTCAAACAAATCACATAAAACTGCCCCGTCACTTGAAAAATTGTGAAACAATACAATAAAGCCCAAATCGACAAGATGGCTAACAAAGAATATATACGGGAATTATCTTTAAAGTGTTCGACGATGTGCGAGTGTAGTGCAATGACCAGGTACGCATGACAATAAATCAGGATTTCAACAACCAATAGACGAGTCATCCTAACAGAAGAGTTAAAAAACCAACGGGCAAATTGTAAGCCGACTCTGGCGCCCGTTCTGTGGCCCGTATAATATTGCACCGTAATATTGCAACAGAAATCACGAGGCGGCAAGCGAGCGTGATAGCGGTTTACGAAATGTTACAACTGAATTTTAGAGTAAGGTACAATAGTATAGTAATAACTACACCGATTGCTGCTTACTCAACGCGTTGAATCAAGATCAGTATCAATCAGCCGAAACACTATTTGTAGGTATATATCATTTTACGAATGTGCAACTATTTCTTAAAATAATTATTCATGATTTAAAAAAAAATATTGCCTCCTTTTTAATTTATGTTTTCATAAAAACGTTTAATCATTTTATTTATTTTACTTTCTCCGACACGCTCGAAAACGTGATTATTACTGTAAAAAAACAGTACGCGAAGTGACTCATTTTTGGACGAAACATTGTCCCATACAAAACAGCGGCCAATAATGTGCCCTACATGGCCTAGGCCAACAAAGTAACTTTCGTCTAGAAATTTCAATGTTTTTGAGTCTTTTTACAGCATAATATAATATTCAAATTTTATACGAATTCTCTGTATGACACTGGCACAGAAAAAAAGAAAAGCTCGCAATATGGTAGTTTGTAATTTTCGTCTCTTTTATTTTGATTCTTACTATTTAATTATTGAAATAGTGAAATATTATAACAATGAACGGTTCAAGTAGATGTTAAAGTGATAAAAGTTTAGAACTTATAAGTTTAGTACGATACAAGTACAAGTAGACAATTCTTAATCCAAGGTTTCACATTTTTTAGTATTTATAATTTCCTCGCATATTTCAGAGAAAAGCACTATAGTGACCGCAATAACTCTTGCTAGACTCGTACACAATAAAAGTCCAAGCTTGCGGCCTGGACTTTAAATGTGGCTTCGCCTTCGTAACGAATTTTGCGGCCGCGGCAGTAATGCACTATTATTTAATCATCTTTATAATATAAAGAAATTACACCGAATATGGCTAGGTGCCACCAGGTAGGTGGCTAAGATCAAAGTTAGGATGGGCCGAAATTCATTTTACATTCGGTTTGACCGAATTTCGGCAGCTTGAGCCGAATTTCGACATTCGGCCGAAATTCGGTTTAAATGCCAAACATTCGGTGCTAAAAAAAGTAAAATACCTGCTTGCGCTATTTTAATTAAAATTAAATCATATCTGTTATTATAAAGGCCATATATATAGGTACGGGCCGTTGTTGAGTCGCTTGATGATATAGCTACTTATGGTAATTTATTTGAGTTATTAATATGTAACCCTTACTTGCAATGTGATAATAATTAAATTATCAAGGTATGAAGATGAAATTAATATCAAATACAAAAGTCTATGGCCCCTTAAAACTCTATAAATATCAAGCTTAATTTACACCCATGTAAAGTTTTCATACAAATTTCAAGACTCACAAAACCTATAGGTTACAGAGAGCTCTATAGAGTTTGACCTAGAATCATGAAATTTGGCAAGAACAAGCTCTTATAGCACAAAAAAAGGATAAATGGAATGTCGGGATTTTTTGCTTATTTAAATATATATTTTTTTACAAATTAAATCTTACAGTAAAAAATATTGCTAGAGATGGCGCCACATGTAAAATTAAATTAAAAATTACAATCAAACTGCGTAAGGTACAGAATCGTTAGTGCGCGAGTTAGACTCGTACTTGGCCAGTTTTTATTTATTTATAATGCGTGATTTTAAATTTAAAAATCACTTCTAGCGGAAATTATCGATAATGTTAATTGAAATAGCTTTAATAACTTTTAAGAATAAAGAATTATATTATGAGGTGTTTTTTTTTTCAATCAAAGACAACGACGTGTCGCTCTCGATAAAGCGCAGCAAAATTGAACCGAGAAGTTAGTATTCGGTTCAAACCACATTCGGCCCATCTCTAGATTAGACTTCATGCTTAAAATGAACAAAATGCACTTCATAATCAACCAAGCTCCCTTTGATTAAAATAGCATAAATAGAACTTATTCTTTAAAAAAAGAAAGCCCAGTTTAGAAATATAGATGTGGTTGGTTTACTGCAATCTAGTCTTTATAGTTAGTTAAACAGAATAAAAGATAGCGTGGGTTGGGCGTGGGATGCGACCTTTAGTTGCGGCGCGGTCGGTAAGCATTCCCTTCAGGCGGCCATCTTGCCCGCGCTGTTAGTACATCGTTACTGGTACCGGGCAACGCGCGAAGTAGGTCAAAGTCGCGTGAAGCAGAGTAGGACTTCTTTTGATGTAATGAGTTTGACCAAGTTTTCATAGCTTGTTTGTATACATACAATCTTTAATAAATTTTTTCGGTTGAATTTGCGTCATACAGTGTGACTATTTTTATTTCAATGAGGTTGCTCTAGTTTTACAAGCCATTGAAAACTTGCTTTCATTTCTCTTTAAAATTTCACTCGATTCATAATTTTTAGTAGGCAGGTCCAGTACAGACAGATACTTGCAATTTTATTTCTAACTTAAATTATTATAAATATTTTAATGAAATATTTTATGCACGTAATAAGAACACCGCCTATTTATTTTTATTAATACCTACCTACCGTTATATTTTTTATTATATCAAGAAGATTTTTTAATTATTCTAAAAGGTACTGTAATATTTTTGGTATTTATTTGTTATGTCAATTAGCTAGTACTTATTTATTTTAATTTTATTTAATAATGATCATACCATAGCAGTAACCTAACCGGGTGCCATTCAATGAAGTTGAAATATACAGAATCTTATATTCCAACCAAATGCAAAACTTATTCTCGTAAAGATTACATTATGTATAAAAATGCGAATACAAAATTTGTATTCGCATTTAATGCGCAGCGCGTATGATACAACAGCGCGTCATCGACCGCTCCGCTCAAGTTCATAGCTCTATTATGTTATGCGGCTAATCGTAACCGGTAATATTATGTAAGAGAAAGCTAAGAAAGGCCGCACAACTCGTTACGACGCCGTTACCGGTGGTTACGCGCCGCGCCGCGGTAAAAAGTGCTTTCTCGCGGCAAGTCGGCCACGGTTAGTGTGTCAAGTGCGCCGACGAAAGTGCAGCGTTGTTGCCGCCCCGAGCTTCGTCCGCCTCGCGCTGCACTATTACATCACATCCGTCTGGAGAAACCCCTCGTGGGTCATCAACATCGGCTTGGTTCAGACTGCTCTGATTATACTATTGTATTTCCGAACCTACCACACAATATACTTTAAACGGTCGTTTTGTGCAAGAATTTCAATAGGTGGGAGAGCCCCGTATAATGAATTACTTATTAGTTTTTTACCAGTAAATTTTATGTCTAACTAGAATAATGCCAGAAAACTATATTGTTCACCGTTTAATTTTAAAAATCTAGTTGGGTTATGACTTGCCGACTATGTAGTACGGCTGTACATTCTTCGGCGTCCTAATTCCGTGAACGGGTCGTAAACAAGTCGCGTCATTTTAGCGCAAACAAAAATTGCTGGTTATGGAGAGAAAAGGTTAGAGAGCTTGCAAGAGCGAGAAGGAACTAAGCGCACAAAGTGGCAACGTTGCCCGCCCACGTGACCGGTTGCGGCTCTTGCGTAACCTTACGACTACGTTGCGGCGCGGCGGTGGCGGACGATGCTGACGCCGCCACCGCCGCTGCTACTCCCGTTTCAGGCTGATTGAATCCTGCTGATTGATGTAATTGCCTGGTAGGCTTTAATTGGCTACAAATGTTCGTCTCTTCTCTGATATGTTTGCAACGCCTTCTCTTAATTGGTTCATTTGTAGAGCTATGAAAGAAATTATCGATCAAACGAACCATATTATGTAACGTAAAATGCATCAGCTAGTAAGTTTATGTGTTTGTAGAAAAGAACACGTGACGACAGTGCCAGGCGGCACGTTTGTCGTGGGAACTTGACCCAGTTAGTGCGGCGCGGCGCGGGCGGCGGCGGCGCGGCGTATCGATTGCGGCCCGCACCGCGTCTCTCACTGCGTCATAAGCGCTACACTCACACATCCTAGTTCTGTCTGCAGTCAGAGACCAGCAAGGCAGCAACTATTCGCACAGCTTTCAATATGATCCAACTTTTGAAGACAAAATATCGCCCAGCATCGCAAAGCAACATATTCGCCACGCAGTATTGGTGTACACCAGGAAGGGGTTTCGGGATGAGGATCAGGGAGTTATACTTATCTGGAAATTCACCTTGAGATACTTAAAGAACACGGTGTTCCTTGCCCAATCCACTTGAGAGAACAAGTTTTGATCTAGCACTTTACACATTAATTCAAAGAGATCAACTTCGCATTGGTTGTAAGTTTGGCTCTGCAAGAGTCCGAAGAGCGAGTTTTGCCATTCGCGGTCATCAATGGTTTGGACAAATTCACGGATCATGGGCGACACTCGTAGTGTTTCAGTGCTAGAGGGTTCAGCTGTACTGGAGGGTGTGGCTGCAGTAGTGGCTGGCGCGTCGAAGGCAAATGCGTCCGGGGACTGCGGAGAGCGAGCTTCCCACTTGTCGTGTGGTGGTGGTGGCGGCGGCTGAGGCTGCGGCGGCTGCCCTGCCAGCATCGCCGGTCCAGGCGACGACTCCGGCGATGACGTTAGAGATGACACTTGTGGTATTTGGATCTCCTGTTTGACAGGAACCGAGGCGTATGGTGAGCCAAATCCCAGCACTAAGCCACCATCACCAAGTGATCCCCGCAGAGTCTGCACTGCGATTTGTCGCTGTCTCATCATTTGTAGTTTTCGGGCACGATCCCGTTTGTACATAGGGCCGAACTTGTTACGCCCTCCACGCATGCGATCTGCTCGCACAGCTGTAAAAATATTGAATAATTGTTGATTAATGCTTTTATAATTTTCCTACTGGAGATTTTAAAACAATTGTTTTTCATTCCAATTAAGAGCTTGTTTTTTTTCAATAATGTACTTCCTCTACCCAACCCTTTTACCTAATAAATACTTGGTTGCTTTTTAAATCATAATGCACTAACACTTCAGTGAACTTGGGCATTGACTTGGGCACTTTGAAAATCTTAAAGATCTTTAGTGTGTGTGTCAAGATGACGTGTACTGCCATGTCCTATCGAAAGTTGGCGTCTACTGCCGCCCTAAACCGAGACCTTGTATTCAGGCTAAAGCAACAAAAAGCACTCCCTTTGAGCCCTTTGTTTTGCGTCTGCCTGGTGGCACCCCTAATCCAATATGTGTACAAGGAAGGCGAAAGGCAGCACTATCCTGTGATGTAGACTAACTCATGTATTTTGTTTTTGTGGTCAAAAGTAAAAGAGCCCTACCTATACCCTATAACAGTAGATGGAACAGGTAGCAGTCTGCTATCAGCAGATAATTAGACGCATTAGGAACTAGGAAATAAACGGTTGAAGACTAATGGGAAGGTGGACTGATTCGGTGAGGGAAGAGGGTATTAATATTGTGATGTTCTCTATCAGCTCTAAAATTAAGCTGGGGCAATAAAATTCCGTTCCTAAAAATATTTTAATCGTAAAGCGTCTGATATTTAAGGCAATAATGTTTATGATCAATCATTCACCGGGTTAGTTATTTATTATTAGTATTGTTATTGATATATTCATCATTTTTCATTCATGTATCAATTTATCCGACCATTTTTAAAGATTCAATATCTACTTAATAAATAACCTCTTTTAGATAGCTTAAAAAAGTTTTGTCGATTAAAAATCTACCAAAAAGTGTCGTTAATTAAAAATAAATAAATATTTTTTTAACAAAGTTTATTTTTAAATATAGTTGATAGGTGCTTAATAAACTTCCGACAGTTATAAATAAACGGTCGAATCATTTCCCGCTTGCCAGGGGGCAGAGGAGTCCGCCAAGGAAGTGACGCGGCGCGGGCGCCGCCGGTTATGATGTATGGCGGAGCGGTAACATGCATTATCGACAAGAGTAGGAGATAAGATAATCTGAAGTTACTTTCTCAGTAGGTACGCGGAAAAGTTAAAGGATCTTTTTTACAAGCAATATTTCATATTTTGCCAAACTACTTCTAATCTAACCAATATTTTATAATTATTTTTCTTTCCGTAAGTAGTAAACGTTTCATTTATGTTAACATCGAACCTGCATTTAACCGACTTCAACACAAAGAGTTTAAGCAAAAATATTTTATTATTTACTGAAACGTTGTACCTATGTTCAAAACTTTTCCATTAACAGTTTTAAAATAAACTTTTTACACATCATATTTTATACCTATACATATATTTAACACGTGCAAGTATAACATTAAATTATTTTAAGTATTTTTTAATTAGATTTGCTTGTAATTTTTAAGTAAAAATTAGGAACATGAGCAATGATCATTTGAAAGCTTTGGTCCCCGATACCTTTATTTTATATATAGCTTTGTTGAAGCAAATTAAGTCAGACAAACTGAGTGAATTAGACTATTTTTAAAACCTTTAACTATAGATAAATCATTGGAGCGTGCCAACATCTAGCTACTGAGCAATTTCGATAACGATATCAAACATATCTATCACCAACAAATCATTACCAATAAGCACCCGCGTATATTTTACACTTTGTATCACTAATACAAGCAAATTAAGACTATCCTATTTAAATATTTTTTATTCTCCAGAACTACAGTGGCCGTTTATCGAAATTGTTTATTTATTAAAGTGCTATTCCCATTAAGGGCTGGCAAAATCCACGAGTACCTACCTATATAGGTGTACCTAACTCTACTATTTTTTTAATCAAATACTTACAAATAGATTAAGATGCAAACTAACTATTTATCTATTTATAGTATAGTACTAAAATAATAATTTACCGTCTTTATATATACAATTGGTCACATCACGATTATCGTACACACTAAATCTAAAAACAAGGGTTTGTAACTTCAACAAAAAGAAAAACATTTTGTTAAAATATTATCAGCTTTAGAAACACATATTTTTCACAACACATTGTTCAAAAATTCGATTGACACGAGTTTATAATATAATGAAATATTCTTAAAATGACAATAAAAGTATAAGCGGTGTAATCACCGAAGCGATAGTTAAATGAAAAGAGTTTCTTCAGCAAGATCTCCTCTACAGAGGACCGCACGCACTCCAAGTGAGTGGGTGATTAATTTGATTTGTTGCACAGAAAAAATCTTAGAATTGCTGAGCTTTACGAGGGTACAAAAGTAAAGTAAACCTAAAACTATAGATAAATTGTTAGACTACACGCACCTCTACTACCTCGCAAAGTTTTGGTGGTAGGTAACGTACCTAAGGTAAGCGAACTTAATCGATCATTCGCAAAACTGAGTCCAGAAAAAAATCCTGCAGATGATAGGGATTTGTCACCATTTGTCACTAAAAGTTCTTTCGACATTCTTTCAGGGTTCCAGCATACGCTAGCCATATAATCCTCACTTAAAAAACCTTAATGAAATCTCTATATTCAACGAATCGTACCTGTAGAAATCGTCCCTAAGGAAAACACCCTAATATTTAAGATAGTAATACCAAAAGGATACATTCCCTTATTGAGAAAAAAAATAGCCCTCCTTGCAGTAGCTCTACCTCCATTACCGTACAGTACCTCCTTGTAGTACTCAGTTTTTTTTCTTATCCCAACTAATATGCACAATAAATATGCACTTTGTATTTTATTGTACGATAGAGTCAAGGATAAGGATAACAACAGCAATTATTTCGTTCTTTGACAGTTTTCTCCTACTTTTAACCAATTTCGTAGAGAATGTCCAGAACCGTTTCATTCAAGGGACATGTCCCGGGTGGAAACAACTAGTTTTTCGTCTAAAATTAAGCTATTGGTGAAAGCTACCTGAACGCTTTTTGCTATACAGGACCGTAACTTAACTTATTTGAAATATATAAAAAAAACTTGTAGATAATTATCAAAGTGATTCATAATGGCACTGATTCCTGCAATAACGCTCTAAACCAAAATTTAAGTCCATCTGTCGTTTTCGTTTCTTTGTGTGGGTACCTAATGAAAGGAAAAGTAATGAACGAGTGCTGTAAGAATGACTGATAAGGATAGCCTAAATTAAATGTACCTAAATGTAAATTTTCGTCATTGTTAAGTCTGACGTTTAGTGTAAACTTGTTCATTGCGTCAAGAAGATCCTTTCCTGTCCATTTCTAAGGCGACACTGAGTTTGACAAAGCAAGCAACCAAATAAGCTCGAGCCCCTCGGTGGGGACAAATAATGAAAAAGGGTATTAGGACCACTGACTAAGCTAAGGAAGCAAAATGTTATATATATATATTGGATTTTGGAAAATAATAAAAATGAAATCAAAACAAAGCATAAAACACAGAAAGGAAACATTATATTTACGTAAATTCGTGAGTGAACACTGAACAATGATAACTGAACGAACGGGTGCTTTCAGCGAGTTGCCGGCCGGCCCAGCCAGTGAGTTAAAAATAACTAGCTTTTTTACTGTGGTCACCACACTTCTGTGCGATAGATAAGAACAGACTTATTGGGATAATGCGGAGCTCGAAAAGGACGGCAAGCTTAACGGATTGAAGTACTGCCTGTGGTGTGCAGCGGCACTGCAGACAGCTTCATGAAATGAAATCATTTGCTTGGAGACTCAAAATGCAAGTAAAGACGTGAAGCGTAAGATTTATAGACGTTGTGTAAATAAATTTAATTTTAGTATCAAAAATAGAATAATTAAAATAGATCTAGGGACTACAACTAATCACATAATGTTATTATAACGAGCACACGATAGTGGCCGATAATGCAGCAAACGAGGTCAGTTGTTTATTACGACGAAACTAGATCAAGGTCAAGGTCATTTTCACAAATCAAAAACGACAATAGCACTGAGTGCGAAAATAGAAATATAGGTAGACTTGTTGTTCACCTTATATTCTGGAGCTATTTGTGGATATGTCCTACTTATCAAAAACGGGTCAGGGTCGACCGTGGCAGCGAGGTCGCTAGAAGGAATTATTTTGTCTGACCTGATGCAGAAATCAGAAAGTAAAATACTTTCTTATAGTGGCGCTACCTACTTAATGGGATACACTATGACCATGACAGAGGGTACGATTGTCAAACGTCTAATTTGTGTTAACGCGATAAAAAATAGTGCGTGCGTGTATACGAAAGGACGGGAAGAGGTGGGGATTATTCCTTGTACATGTAGACGAGTTGGTGAAACTTGGTCAAGGCTGGCAGCAGCTCCCCCCCTCGTCATCCGGCCCCTCCGGCCGAACGCCGGCGGAACAGGCCGAGCGCGGCCGAGCACCCGCACGCACTCGATCGCGCGCCCAGATACCGACAGCTTGATCATTACACAACCGAGATAAATCATCACCAGAGATGATCTACCGAACTGTGTCAAGATCTTCGTTATAAGTAGATGCAGAAAACGCAACGACTCATTGGATTCCGACTAGATTTTGAACTGACACAAGCTCGTGCTTAATGGAATACTGGTAACAGGACTCACTTCCTAAGCAAGAATATTAAACCAATAGCGTAATGTAACCAGTCATTATTGTTGTATTTGTGGAATTTGCTCACACGCACCTATTCTATGACAGAATCCTGAGCTGGCTATCCAAGTTTACTTTTACGCCTTTAAAACCGGTTTTCGCACCACAAAGCGGGTCTGCAGCAGTTACAGGGCGGCACCTAGTAGAACTGTCGTAATAATGCGACAGGTAATACCTAAAAAATAGAAAGGCCCGGTGTGCGAGGCCGCAGTGTCGAAACACTCGATTCGGGTCAAGGCAGCAGCGCGCCGAAATAATCGGCTGGCGCGCGCGTTTTTATTGTGATCTTACATCTGTCGCGATAGCGCTTCGCATTCGCCTACAACCATACCTAATAAACCTACACCAAATAAACAAAGTTAACCAAGTCATTTTAGATCTAGTTTGAAATAAAGTTTCCCTAGTAGGTAAATAGACTGATAAGAATACTCTTATTTGAAACCAGTAGTAGTAGAATACTAATAGTAGTTGTACCTATAGGTAGTATTTGATACTTTTTAGATGTATGTGATTCAGATGATAACACGCTAATCGGACAATGAGGCTGGAAGGTAGATAAAGTAACTCTTAGGTGACTACTAGTATCCCATCGAGTTTAATTCATTGAAATTGATCTAATTGGCTCAAACTTACATTGCAGTTAATAACGAGAGTCTGATGATGGACCTGGATGATGCAGAATGAAACTGGTGGGTAGGCTCATTAGAATTGCTTCGACGCGTCCAATTCATTGCATTTAGTAACGAGTGTTTGATGATGCAGACGAGAACTCTTTGGTGGCTACGCTCATTAGAATTGCTTCGATGCGTCCAATTCATTGCAGTTAGT
Organism: Carpatolechia fugitivella; assembly: GCA_951230895.1. Lineage (NCBI taxonomy): Eukaryota > Metazoa > Arthropoda > Insecta > Lepidoptera > Gelechiidae > Carpatolechia > Carpatolechia fugitivella. The sequence continues at coordinate 24,535,432 of OX579645.1, read as the reverse complement.
AACGAGTGTCTGATGATGGAGAAGAGAAGTCTTTGGTGGCTAGGCTCATTAGAATTGCTTCGACGCGTCCAATTCATTGCATTTAGTAACGAGTGTTTGATGATGCAGAAGAGAACTCTTTGGTGGCTACGCTCATTAGAATTGATTCGATGCGTCCAATTCATTGCAGTTAGTAACGAGTGTCTGATGGTGGAGAAGGGAACTCTTTGGTGGCTAGGCTCATTAGAATTGCTTCGACGCGTCCAATTCATTGCATTTAGTAACGAGTGTTTGATGATGCAGAAGAGAACTCTTTGGTGGCTACGCTCATTAGAATTGATTCGATGCGTCCAATTCATTGCAGTTAGTAACGAGTGTCTGATGGTGGAGAAGGGAACTCTTTGGTGGCTAGGCTCATTAGAATTGCTTCGACGCGTCCAATTCATTGCATTTAGTAACGAGTGTTTGATGATGCAGAAGAGAACTCTTTGGTGGCTACGCTCATTAGAATTGCTTCGATGCGTCCAATTCATTGCAGTTAGTAACGAGTGTCTGATGGTGGAGAAGGGAACTCTTTGGTGGCTAGGCTCATTAGAATTGCTTCTACACTGTTTCTACTACAATCTTCTTTCTAACAATCATTACGATAATTTTTTTGACAGCAGGATATTTATTTAGACAAACGTAGACTTGAGCCACAATGGCTGCATAAGTATTTTTAGCTTGCCGGCCGGCGGCTCATAAAAAAAAGTGACAGTTTAATTTTGAGGTTATGTCTTTTTATGTATGATTTCTTAGAGTTGTTTTGTTTGTTTCTTGGAGAAGTTTCAAGTGTTGTTTTATTTCTTTTTGTGCTTCTAAAGGTGAACTTTCTTTATATTAGTGATGCCTAAGCGCCTGGAACATAAAGAAGTATGGAAATACTTCAACAAAATTCTATTACGATACTATCGTTAACGGTATCGTTATCGTAATAAGAGTATCGTCAAAGTATTGTAATCGTAATATTCCTAACGATACTATCGTTAACGATATCTTTATCGTAATGGCTGTATCGTTTAAACCCTTTATGTACTGGTATACCTAGATATAACCCATATATGTAAGCGGTTGGAAGCCTTCGAAATGTGGGTATACAGGAGAATGCTAAAAATATCTTGGTCGGATAGAGTCAGAAACGAGACTGTTCTGCAGAGAATGCACAAAAGTTTGAAAATACTGAAGACAATAAAGGCCAGAAAACTGCAGTACATGGGCCACATAATGCGTGGAAGCAAATACCACCTTCTCCAATTAATCCTACAAGAAAAATACGAGGCAGCCGGCCGCAGAAGAACCCACTGGCTTCAGAACCTCGCAGAATGGTTCAATTCAAGCATCATCGATATATTCCGTGCCGCAACATCACGGGCACAAATAGCCATAACGATAGCCGACCTCCGATAGGAGATGGCATTCGAAGAAGCTACCTAGATATACTTATTTATTCAGTGTTTTAACTTTTAACAATTTATTATTAAACTTGAGAAGTCAGATTAATAAATAAATGAGTGTCGGAATGCGTTAATTACTTAACACTTTTAGTAATACTAAATACATAGTTAGTTAAAATTCAAATAACTAGTAGGTAGGTACTAGAATATTACGTTTCGACCCAAGTCTACAGATTCACTTTTTTACAGAAAACTCATTTGTACAGTTTTCATATAGGTACTGTGGAGATTGCATTGGTTACATGCAGTCTCCGCGCACTTTTCCCTTTGTTTGTTGTTGCTGGCACTCGATATTCGCCCTATATATCGTAAAAAAGCTAATTAGACGTAGTGAGTCAGAAAATGATGAGCTGAAGAAAATAATGGTGTGGATTAGGGATTGAAATGAAGAAAAGATAATACAAAAATATTGTAATCAAATATCGGAGTCATTATTTAACTACGGATTTATGCGCTAGAAGCGAGTGCCTCCCATCTTCAAAGGGCTACGTCCACCTGACATGGTGTA